>CM070824.1:19254851-19747351 GCA_036326025.1 Chrosomus eos | reverse complement strand
TTTTGAAAAAGGGTTTTTTAATCGCTGGGGCTTTGGAAAATGCCCAAAAGGGGGTTCTTCCTACACCAAAAACCCCCAAAATATAACCAACCTTCTCCCCTTTTTTTTTTCCCCCTGGGGGCCCCCGCCTCCCCCCACCCCAATGAAAATTTTGGGGGGGGGGTCCCAAAACCCCTTTTTTTCCCTATGCCAAACCCTCTCCCGTCCCCCGGGGCCTTTGGGGGGGGGCCATCCCCAAAAAAATGTCCCCAAAAATTAAAATTTCCCCCCTTTTTCCTAAACTTTTTACTGCATTTAAGGGCCCTTTTTTTGGGGAAGACCCCATTAAGATTTAACCCCTTTAATCCCAAAAGTTTAGCCCCCCAACGGGGCCCAAAAGAAAATTTGGGGGAAAGGGGCCCCTTGGTTTGACTGAAGGGGTACTTTAAATTTTAAAAAAATGGGACCCCCCAAGAATTAATTTTGCCAAAGTCCTTATTTATGGGGGTTATTTGGGGAAGGATTATAAAAATTTTAGGTCCCCTTTTTTTTCCCCAAACCCCATTGGTCCAAGTACCCCCCCGGGCAAACCCCAAAAACAAAACCAAAAAGGGACTTTAAACTAAAAATTGGGGGGCTTTTTTTGGGAAATCAAAAATGGGGGGGTTTTAAATATATTTAAAATTAATTTGTTATTAAAAAATCCCAACCTTTAAAAAAATTTTGTAGGATTTAAAATTTTCCCGGCCCAAAACTTTTTTAAAATTTTAATTTTGTAGACATGGAATCCATATTTTAATATAAATGCAGGTAACTTAAACCCTCCTACTTAGCTATATTACTGAAATACACATTTGCATTAACAACAGGGCCCACACAATTGACCGTTCGCAAAAGCCACGCCCCCTAGTTATTGTTGCTACGCCCGTCAAACAAATGGTCAAACACGACCAGCGCCACAGATTGCCATGATGGGAAGAGGTATACCCGTGCGTGTCAGTGACCCTTTTTTGGAGCAATACCTCCGCGATATCCTCCAGATCGAGGCACAAGGGGTTACAGTATACAGTGGAGGGATATATTCAAAATATAAAAATACGCAATGAAGGAGACACGACTACTATCGAGGCTAACGTTAATGCTCAGCGGTCTCAAGCGAAATCTGAGAAACCCGACCTGTAACGTTACCTCAAATGCAACCAGCACAGCCTTGAAGAAGATTTTATAAGCTGGTTCAGTGGGTAATTGTTTGGAGATAGAAATATATAACTCACGCTGCATATTTAGTAATTTTGCCTCAGATACAGGGTTATACATTCGCTTTAACGAGCGGCTTGTTCATTACCACGGCAACCACTTGCGTGCCATGCTGAATACGATTTTTGTGTTTAAAAAGTAACTATACATAAGAGACGGAAAGATGCAGATAATCATACATTATTTAAGGTTATTTCTATTCGTTACGATATTGGTATGTGAACTGATGTTGTCAAGTAAGCTTCATGCGTTCCCCGTTGCGAGCGTGCACTCCTCTAAACTGTACAGGTCCTGCACTGCTAGTGACTGCTGCTCATTTCCCCCCGAAAATATCATGTTAACAACAACCCTTTAGAAAACGTACTTCCTTTGTGGATCCTCTTGACCTAATTTCTCCATGTTTCTTTGACTAATCTCAGTGTGTCAGTCTCACGCACGCGAGTTAACCATGTTCGACACAGTGCCGTCCACACTGTTTTATCCATTGTAGGCACCGCTCACGTTGTGTTTTCGGCTTTGGGAATGGAAAGAACACAACTCCTCCAGACAATCTCTCGGGGTATCTAGTGTCTGATTTACAAACGCTGTGGGTGCACCGCTTCACCAGCTTGCTTGGAGTCAATGTTTGACGGACCTGCTCACATAGTAACGGTTGCTATGATGTGTGATTGGACAATGGCCGTTTTGGGGGAGGGGCCTGCGAACGGTCAATTATTTTTAATTCATACTTTGAGTAACAAACATTGTAACAGATTTAAATAATAATAATATACAATGCACACAATGTAGGCACAAACTGCACAGTGCACATTACTGTAAAAAACAACAACATTGTAAATGTGCAACATTGAAATAAAACTTTTTTTTTTTCAAAATTCAAAACGGCTAATAAAGCCCTTGTCTGGTCATTGCGTATACATAACTTACAGTTCTTTAACAAGAATTAATAAATATGTGTAGAATAAAAACAGTGCACACAAGGTAAGTAGGACTAACTGCACAATGCTCATTACTGTAAAAAACTAAAAACGTGCAACACTGAAATTCATTAACACCTTGAAATGTTTAAGAAATAAAACAAATTTTACCATTTGAAAACACGCGCATAAAGCCCTTGTCTTGATATTGCTAACCCTAACATACTAACTGTTCATAAATATAATGGTCCAACAACTCATTTTTTTATTGCCAAATTTTTCTGCAAAAAGATTAGCTGGTCAGCATGGTCTGACCTAAGGCAGATCCTTTGCGCTGTGATCAGTGTTGGGAGTAACGCGTTACAAAAGTAATGCATTACAGTAACATATTACTTTTTGCTGTAACGCAGTAGTGTAAGGCATTACTGATCAATTTTCAGTAATATTTTACTCGGTACATGTTCAGTAAGGCTTGCGTTACAAGTTACAACAGACTTTTAGTTTTAATTGTAAAAAAATAAATAATAATAATACACAGCAAGACCGCGAGACATTAATGAGTGAAAAATGAAAGTAGGCTAAATTACCTGTTCGTGGTCAGTCAATACCGCGTGTGGTGTCCAAGTCTGTTAATAAAAACTATATGGCAGCGTCTGATATATTTGTATAGCGATTTATTTCTTACAGGAGTGCCGTGAGGTATGATCTCGGCCTCTGTGCTCGTGCTGGCCAGTGGAAAAGCGGCTAAAGCCTTAAGATGGCATGAAGAAGACTGCGCGAGATGGACGTATGCGCATTAGGCTATTCGTTCTGTGTTTTCTTTCTAAACAGTTAGGCTGTGTTTATGTGGTATTTTTCATGTTTTCATCACGCAATCATGTTTTTGATGCGGTGGTGACGCGTTCATTTAAGGGCAGCGGCGCTACCGATAAAGCACCTAAAAGCTGTCACAAAGAACCGGCAAAAGCAATGATTATGAATATGTCAAATATAGCAAGGAGACATTTTAATTGTTTTTTAATAGTCAAGACGAAGTTGACGATGCTGACTCGCGATCTTCGCAGTAGGCTAGTGCACCAGAGAGAAATGCACATTTAATTTCATAAGCGCAGTCTGTTTTCTTTCGTTTTGAATTGTTCTGTACACGTAGACATTTCAACATAGATATATTTTTCAGGTCCGTGAATAGGCTACCTTATACACTGAGTTTTGGTTCATTTATGAGTGAATTGTCCTCCGTGTCTTGATTATTTATAATTGTCTGCTATATTTAGCCTACTTCTCATTTATAAAATCCAGGCAAAATTAAGATACAATTAATACAAAACGAAATTCACTTTAAAGAAAGGCTTTGTGTCTTCTGTGTAAGGTCTTTGTGAAAGTTTTAAAGCAGTATTTTAGCGCCGCTTCAGAGCGCTCGCGTCCATGACGGAGAACTGTCACTTCTGTAAAATTGTTTTTTCCTCATAAATGCGAACACGAAAAATAAAATAAAATTTATATTTTATGTTCTGTGGAGAGCCAACCCTTCTTCATCCAATTTGCGCTGTGTAATTCACAAAATTACAACAACAAAAATCGTTGCCTCCTAAAAGTTAAAGATTTATTTTTGTCACGCATGACTGTCTATTTCCCTAATAATAAAATTAAAACGCATGTGTAGACTGATATTTTTGTCTGGACTCCTTTCAGGGAGGAGCCTATGGATAAACAGACGTTTCAATATTTTGGTATTAATGCATTTTCTGAGAATTTATTTTTTAAGTTTTGACAGCAAATGCCATGTCCATAACGCTGGAATTCCCAAATTTTAAATAATTTATTCTCAAGTGTTTTGTGGTGTAGGTCTACGTATTTTATAATGTTAAGTTAACTTCAAATAATAGTAATAGTAATTTAAAGATTTGGTAGCATTGGATCTGGACGGTATGGATAACGCTTGGAGTTGGAAGGGTGTGTCGCGATTCTGCAGGTTCGTGAATCTGAGTGTCGCGATTTCGGTTTCATATCGCATATCATTAAAGCCCTAGTCATTTTAGAATGTTAAGTTCTACTTCTGTATAGTTATTTTGGTGAAAGTAACTCAAAAGTAATACAGGAGTAATGTAACGCATTACAATTCTGAGACAGTAATATTGTAAGGTAATGAATTACTTTTAAATAACAGTAACATGTAATATATAATGTATTCCAGTTTGGAAGTAACTTGCACAACACTGGCTGTGATTACATCACCAGCAGTTGAAAAAACTCTCCTCGCAGGAACACTTGTTCCAGGCACACAGAGATATCGCTTTGCTTGTTGTGCTAAAAGAGGATACTCTTCTGCATGCATCTTCCACCAGATTAGTGGTTTTCAGAGAGAAGGACATGTTTGACTTCCCTGTACCTTGCCACTTCCTCCGTGACAGTTTTCTTTGATGCTGGGGCTGCTGCTTTGTAGACTGGTCCAAGGAGATCCATCAGTGCAGAAGTTTTTGGCTTCTTGGGTGATGTGGGGGCTTCTGCATCTCTCACATCATCAAGAGTACCCAACGAGTTGTCATTCTGCTGAAATGGCACAGTGACTTTACCGCAAGTACCATCAGATCCTTGTTGCTTGAAGATAAAATAATAAAAAATTCCATTTATAATGATAATAAATCATCACAAAGAAAATACCATCTGGAAGTTCTGATCAAAATAAACCAAAAACACTATTTGCTTTCTAAACTGGTACAACTTACATTCAGTGTTTTCATTTGCTCCAGACTAACAATTTCCCTCATCAGTCTTGAAAAAGTGTTGTCACCAGAGGCGGACAGAGTACACAGCTTCATTACTTGAGTAAACATACAGATACTCCTTGCTAAATTTTACTCAAGTACAAGTAAAAGTACTACAGTCAGATGTCTACTCAAGTAAAAGTACTGAAGTACTTGTTTTTAAAAGTACTTGAGTATCAAGAGTACAAGAGTACATTTTCTAAATACTGCATTACTACTGCCACAGTGCTTACATTTTTGTACAGAAACATCCTACATGGAGTTATGAAAAATGTTAATGTTAATACCTTGGAGAATGTAAAAGGAATTGAAAGTAAAATCAAGTCATTTTCATCTTTTTACCATGTTGCTTTATTCCACATTTAAGAAAATGTAAGAAAATTCAGAAAATTGAAATAGTCTGGCGAGGTGGGGCCACGGGTCGACACATTCCTGGGATGGACCCACTGCATCTTCATCCATTGTTTCGTCCATGGTTTTGTCTTTTATCTAAATCTGACCATGGAGTTGACTTTGGTGGAAAGCTGAAGGTGATTGCTGATCAGTGTTGTGCAAGTTACTTCCAAACTGGAATACATTATATATTACATGTTACTGTTATTTAAAAGTAATTCATTACCTTACAATATTACTGTCTCAGAATTGTAATGCGTTACATTACTCCTGTATTACTTTTGAGTTACTTTCACCAAAATAACTATACAGAAGTAGAACTTAACATTCTAAAATGACTAGGGCTTTAATGATATGCGATATGAAACCGAAATCGCGACACTCAGATTCACGAACCTGCAGAATCGCGACACACCCTTCCAACTCCAAGCGTTATCCATACCGTCCAGATCCAATGCTACCAAATCTTTAAATTACTATTACTATTATTTGAAGTTAACTTAACATTATAAAATACGTAGACCTACACCACAAAACACTTGAGAATAAATTATTTAAAATTTGGGAATTCCAGCGTTATGGACATGGCATTTGCTGTCAAAACTTAAAAAATAAATTCTCAGAAAATGCATTAATACCAAAATATTGAAACGTCTGTTTATCCATAGGCTCCTCCCTGAAAGGAGTCCAGACAAAAATATCAGTCTACACATGCGTTTTAATTTTATTATTAGGGAAATAGACAGTCATGCGTGACAAAAATAAATCTTTAACTTTTAGGAGGCAACGATTTTTGTTGTTGTAATTTTGTGAATTACACAGCGCAAATTGGATGAAGAAGGGTTGGCTCTCCACAGAACATAAAATATAAATTTTATTTTATTTTTCGTGTTCGCATTTATGAGGAAAAAACAATTTTACAGAAGTGACAGTTCTCCGTCATGGACGCGAGCGCTCTGAAGCGGCGCTAAAATACTGCTTTAAAACTTTCACAAAGACCTTACACAGAAGACACAAAGCCTTTCTTTAAAGTGAATTTCGTTTTGTATTAATTGTATCTTAATTTTGCCTGGATTTTATAAATGAGAAGTAGGCTAAATATAGCAGACAATTATAAATAATCAAGACACGGAGGACAATTCACTCATAAATGAACCAAAACTCAGTGTATAAGGTAGCCTATTCACGGACCTGAAAAATATATCTATGTTGAAATGTCTACGTGTACAGAACAATTCAAAACGAAAGAAAACAGACTGCGCTTATGAAATTAAATGTGCATTTCTCTCTGGTGCACTAGCCTACTGCGAAGATCGCGAGTCAGCATCGTCAACTTCGTCTTGACTATTAAAAAACAATTAAAATGTCTCCTTGCTATATTTGACATATTCATAATCATTGCTTTTGCCGGTTCTTTGTGACAGCTTTTAGGTGCTTTATCGGTAGCGCCGCTGCCCTTAAATGAACGCGTCACCACCGCATCAAAAACATGATTGCGTGATGAAAACATGAAAAATACCACATAAACACAGCCTAACTGTTTAGAAAGAAAACACAGAACGAATAGCCTAATGCGCATACGTCCATCTCGCGCAGTCTTCTTCATGCCATCTTAAGGCTTTAGCCGCTTTTCCACTGGCCAGCACGAGCACAGAGGCCGAGATCATACCTCACGGCACTCCTGTAAGAAATAAATCGCTATACAAATATATCAGACGCTGCCATATAGTTTTTATTAACAGACTTGGACACCACACGCGGTATTGACTGACCACGAACAGGTAATTTAGCCTACTTTCATTTTTCACTCATTAATGTCTCGCGGTCTTGCTGTGTATTATTATTATTTATTTTTTTACAATTAAAACTAAAAGTCTGTTGTAACTTGTAACGCAAGCCTTACTGAACATGTACCGAGTAAAATATTACTGAAAATTGATCAGTAATGCCTTACACTACTGCGTTACAGCAAAAAGTAATATGTTACTGTAATGCATTACTTTTGTAACGCGTTACTCCCAACACTGTTGCTGATAGGCTGTCCCAATCAGTGGCGCCTGCACAATCCAATCACGTTTGAGAGGGAAACAACAAATTGAGGGTTTCCGAGATTGTTTTTTTTTTTTTTTTTTAGAAGTAGTAACGGGTACTCACGGTCATGGATAGAAATGTAGTGGAGTAAAGAGTACAATATTTGTCATGAGTACTCCCCAAAAATGATACTTGAGTAAAGTACAGATCCCTCAAAATTGTACTTAAGTACTGTACTCAAGTAAATGTACTCCGTTACTGTCCGGCTCTGGTTGTCACGATCCTCTTCAGACAAGAACAGAAGGGTCTTAAAACGAGGATCTAGTGCTGACGCTGTATATCATGTTTCCTTCAGGCCATCATTTCTTAAGGAAAATCCACATATTTAAATCACTTTTTCTCATATGCAGTTATACGTCCATACACAAGTCAAAGTCACATAGTAATAATTTATTAAAGTGTTGCTGATTGCATTTAATTGATTGTTGATATTGATCTATATATGGTTGTAAATCTATTTAATGTGTGTAATCTATATTTAGTTTACACAGGGTCTATAAATCAACACTACTACCGATTTTTTTAAGTTTAATAAAAGTTAAAAAAAAAAGTAAACATACCTTGGCATTAGGTTGTCATGTACAATGGATTTAAAGTCCTTGATGATTGTGGAGTCGCTGGGTGCAATTATCATCTCCTGTAACAGCCATGCATGCAGAGGACCAATGACTGAAAAAGTTGGTGAGCACTCCTCAGACATGGCTAGTGTATCAGCTTTCATGGGATTTAGAGCCTTCACTACATCTTCTAATGCCGTTATGTCAGCGTCTGACAAAGTACATAGATGTTTCTCACTTCAGCGAACCTCAGGCGAGAGCAGCGCTGCGGATCTGGCTGGCTGCTGTTCCAGGAACCGCTCTAGCATCTTTGTGGGCCAACCCTTCGGTGAAGATTCCCTCATAGGCTTCCCCCATCCATTAGTCCATCCTCACCTCACTGTTTCTTTTAGGTGTCAAAATAATTAAGACACAGGGAGAGGAGGAACAACAATAGCAGACTCGAAAAAAAGTTACAACCCTAGTGTTTGAACCAATACTGCTCTACTGTCTAGCAGACTCGGAAAAGTTTACAACCCTAGGGTTTGAACAAATACTGCTCTTCTGTCTTTTGTTTTCTTTCTTCCTCTGTGCAGATACCATTTGGTGGCTGACCCGAGACCCATATGCACGACCTCCACACCTTCGTATGAAGCCACAACCTCTAGAAATCAACTAGACCCACTGCCGAGCCAACTATCACAAAAGGATAAAAAAAAAATATATATATATATACACAAAAATACACATTGTTCTACTGGCGTACTATCTATGCGTCCACAGTATCAAGTGCTTCATTCAACAAATGAATCACCTCTCACGAGAAAATCATAGTTCCAACCAGAAAAGACTATTATCTGTAAGAACTTCACGAACCCTAATTGCATGTTTGTTTCTGTGTCAGCATGCAATTACAGAAAAGCAAACACAGAGTGCATTATGTGCCTGTAACGATCACAGGTTACAAGAATGAACTTTCAAGTGTCTAAATTTGTATTTTGTGAGTTATTAGAACTCTCAAATGGAGAAATGTGGTGTTACAAATTTATTAAAATGTTTAATTTAGCTTCTAATAATATAGTATATAAACTGAGAAAGTTCTGTAGATTGAATTTAGCATTCAGCTGTTGAGCACGATATTCCTGTCCTGTTTCTCTATGATTCTCTATAAAGCTGCAAGACCGGTTTTCTTTCTATTGTAAGTTAATTGAAACATATTACTGAAACTCTTGGGGACTCTTGTGAGCTTTTGTCTCAGCAAGAGAGAGTCCTGGCATTAATGTTCTGGAGTCTCAGTGTTTGAATAAGATCACTTTCAAGTTCATACATGTTTCCTAAACCTGTATAAGAGTTTTGTTCATCACAAAGTTAAGCCCTGCCCCTAAATGTATATCAATTGCAAGGGAACTGTAACGAATTCCACAATAATAATATACATAAAATGTATTTAAGGGGGGCCGGAAGGCCAATTTAGCTCAAAAGGAATGATTCATCGATTTGCAATGAATCTTGACCGAATCACTATGGAACCGAGCAAATGACTCGTTTAGAGCAGGGGTTCTCAACCTTTTGCAAGCTGGGCCCCCCCAAAGCTGGTTTATTGCAGTTGGGGCCCCAGTGCCCCCGCCCCACAACACCCCCCACACCACCTTGCAGATAGATAGATAGATAGATAGATAGATAGATAGATAGATAGATAGATAGATAGATAGATAGATAGATAGATAGCCATAGGCTATTATTTTTAGGCCCACATTATTATTATTATTATTATTATTATTATCAGTAGCAGTAGGTAGGCCTATTATCATTATACACTCTAAAAAATGCTGGGTTTAAAACAACCCAATTTGGGTTATTTTGGCAACCCCGCGCTGGGTCAAAAAGGGACGTACCCAGCGCTGGGTTGTTTTAAACCAACTAGTTGGGTTACATGTTTGACCCAGCATGCTGGGTTGTCATTTTAACCCAATTATGGTTTGTTATTTTTTAATGTGCTGGGTTAATGTAACCCAAAATGGGTTGGAAATTTAAACTAGAAATTTTAGTAATTAAAATGACTTAAATAACACATCTAGAGCAATACAGACTTCAGTAATCAAAATATGAAAATTTATTTTTGTTTTATCAAGTAAAATTGTCCATTTGTGAATACATTTTTTTATATATTTACTATCACTCTCTCCCCATTGCCAAAATTCAATGAAAATGCATTAAACCATATCACACAAAGACTTGAAATAACTTCTTGAAGAAAATATGAAGTGAAATCTAAAAACATTTACATCAAGATTTTGAGCATAAGATGTCATGTGAGAGAAATACTCAGTAAGAATCAATTGTAGTGTAATTGTACTGTAGAAGAAAAGTACATTAGAAGTAATAGTAGTAAATATAAAAAGAACAAACAGCATAAAAAGGCAAGGTCACAGACAGTAATAACAAAAACTGCTGTTTGTCAGCAAAAATGAATGCTCGCAAAACTCTCATTGTTGGTGTTTCATTCCCAAAAAGTCCATACACCGGTCTGTAAAAACTGCCACAGTGTGGAACACTGTTTCGGGTGGTCTATGTCAAATACGTAGAACGCCTTAAAGCAAATATCAACTGCAGCAAGCAATGTATTTTCCTCGAGTTCCTCTCCATTTATAATGGCAAAGGCTTGAAAGCACTGGTTGTCTCCAAGCATGAGAACATGTGGAAAGAGTCATATTGGTCCCAATCTGAAAAGAAAGAAAGAATTGACATCAATTTAGAATGCAAATATTTAAATTGTGTTACAAAGAAATAGTTAATAAAATGAAAATGGAAATTGTCATGACAGTAATTGTAAACAGGGGAAATCTCACCTTTTTCAAAATGACATGAGAGATCCTGGGATATCTAAAAAATACAAAACAAAGGTCAACATGGCAAACAAAGTTGTAAAACAACTTCATGTATTGCTCAACCTGACTTAGTGGCCAGATATTTTTAAGCCACTCTGTCATTTGAGTAGCTCTTTCTGAATCTACATTTGACTCTGTTGAGAGCAGAAATGTAAATCACAAAAAGGAATTTTGAATGGGAAAATATGTTAAGCTGAGGTACACACTATATATATATATATATATATATATATATATATATATATATATATATATATATATATATATATATATATATATATATATATATATATAAAATTCCGTCAACTATACCGAGCATCTTTCACGCTGACCCTGGCTAATCAGGCAGCTATGGTTCTATCACTGTGTTGAATTATTTTGAAGTATCGCATCAGAAACGAGTGATGGAAACACCAAAATTAGAAACAAAATTCCTTAATTCGCAAAGAAGATTTTACGCTTGCTTGAGGTGGTTTTTGACTAGTACGAAAACATTAATGAAAATAATGGGAGATGGAAGCACATTTGCCGAAATAATTCTGATGTTTCGACATTAAACCCACGTAGGGGCTCTTTTTAGAGAACCAAATAATTTTGTCTCAGCTCAGTAATAAGAGTCGTTCATATATATTAGACACAGACATACGTACTAGGCCTGCACGATAAATCGTTATAAAATCGCGATCTCGATTCACCCTGTTCACGATTTAATTTTTAAATGACTTCGATTTAAAAAAATAAAAAAATAAATCGACCTGTATTTTGAAAGGACAGCTCGCACCAAGTTCAGTGCTTCACTCTCAGCCAATGACAAAGCGCCTTTTAGTCATGAAACATGTAAGCGAGCGCGCCGGAGTTATGTTTGGGACTATTTTACAGTTTGCTGCATTCGCAGCCTTTTGTTTTGTGCAAATGTAAGTTGTAATAGTTTATTTTGTGTACGCCTATCTTGCTATCTATATCTGATTTATATCTTATTGGATGCATTTGGTTAAGAATTGACGCTAAGCGTGATCTTTAGCGTGCGCAGCTCAAACGGCACTGCACAACTAATAATGATTATTTGGGGCTGTCATATTACATAACATTATAAAGAGAACAATATTGTAATAAAACATTGTGAATTATTTGGGTTTAGTTGCCGTTTCGTGTTGTTCCAGGAAGAGCGCGTCCACAACATGAGTCATTCTGAATGGCACGTAACTTCAAGTTCACTTGTGCATTCACGTCATTTTGTGCAGATATCATTTGTAATATTATGTTTATTTTGTATATATCTGATTAATCTCATATAGGGTGCGTTTCTTTGAGTTAAATAACGCGCTAGCAAAGTGCTCAACGGTTATTATTATTATTCATTTAATTATCAATCACATCGAAACATTTTACAATCCTACTAGCCCTTTATTTAGATTAAAAAACATTCTCATTAATTTGGTGAGGAACATAGCGTTTTGAGTCATGGGAATTTGTGAAAATTGACATCCCTAATACCAAAAGAAATATTTTTGGTACTGCCCTTTGTTTTTGTTTTGTCATGGTTCATGTGTGCAATAAACATTATAATAGCCTACACTTCATGAGAAAAAAAATCGTTGCAGAGAATCGTGATATCAATTCTAAGCTAAAAAATCGTGATTCATATTTTTCCCAGAATCGTGCAGGCCTAATACGTACATACCTGGCAAAATAAAACTACTGCTATCTCTTGGGTTATCTGAAGAAACTCGATTTTCTCTTCCTTTTCTGACCCTTTTGCACATATTCTGAAGACGCTCCTCCAGGAAGCCGGTAGCAGGTCTGTGGTATCGACCTGGACTGAACCATGCTGCCTTGTGTTTAAAGAAAAAGAAAACGGTATTAAAAAGTGCAACACTGGCCCCATTTACATGAGTGCATGAATGTGATTAAAGCAGTGTTTTCCCATCCCTGTTCCTGGTGGCACACCAGCATTACACATTTCTGAACTCTTCCTAATCAAACATCTGATTCAACTCATCAGCTCGTTAGTAGAGACTCCAAGATCAGAAAATACATGGGTCAGATAAGGCAGTGCTTCTCAAACCTGTCCTGGGACCCCCACCACTGCACATTTTGTATGTCTCCCTCATCAGACACACCCAATTCAAGTCTCGCAATCTACTAATGAGCTGGTCAGGTGTTAAATGTGCAATGGTGGGAGGTCCCCAAAACATGTGCTGCTTCCCAATTCGCCTACTTATACTACGCCCTAAAAGTATGTACTCTTTTTGTGAAGAAAAAGTACATACTTTCACTAATTTTTCAGTTTTAAAGTGTGCAAGTGGCTTACGATTACAATGAACCCTGTAAAATATTACTACATACCTTCAAATGTGGGATTTAACTCTTCAAGATTCCATTCTCTTAGTTTAGTTTTCACATATTCGTCCATCTAAGATAAAATAACAGATAAAATACATTTTATGACTAAATTATGTACATCCCAATTACAGAGTGGCAAGGCAAAATTGGCAGTCATGATGCTAGTTAACATTATTGAACTAGGCAACTGTAGTCAGGTTTATAGAACTGAAAACATGTAAAATGTCTCATTGCTCTTTAATAATAGTGAAATCAGGGTCGATGATGTATAATTTAAGTACAACAGTAACAAAAAAGGTCTTACTGTTTTGCATCTATTTTCCAATGTCCTTCGATGCACTTTTCAGTCCTTTCAGAAAGATCACAGTGCTTGCTGCCTTTACATTCTCTAAAAAAAAAATAAAAAATGTCAGTCAAAAGGCATTTTATTAACAAAAACTTGAGAAAAGCTCTTATCCAAATTATCCCGGGAGTGGCACGGACAAAATGGCGGTCGAGGTAACTTTAATATATATATATTTTTTAAAGGTAATAATGTAAAGTTAAGTATAGTGAGTAGTATGCTAATAGTAAAATAAAAACATCTAACGTTACTGTTACTATTGTACAGTTAAGTTAAACGAAAGCAGATTGGAAAATTTGTGAAGTAGACTGAAGACCAAGCTAGCAAAATAAGTTAAACCTCACCGAATCAAACCCATAGCTAATACCCAGATAGCAAAAAATATCCGCACGGCTTCGTTTTGCCGCCGGCCCTAAGCTGTCGGCTATAGGTGCGTCTCGCTGGCGGGGAGCTTACGTTTGCCGCCGAATTCGTCACGCCCATTTTTTGCGAGATGCCGCCGGCGAATAGCTGACGGGCCGCCGGCTTCATTTTCTCTGGCGGTTGCCTCCGTCTTGGACCGCGGCCGGCTGGCGGCAAGCCGCTTTTAAATACAAGGATTTCTACTCTCAAAATCGACCAGCCATGGCTTATTTTTTTTTTTTGCTCCAAAGCCATTAGGGTTTTTTTAGGCTATAACAGATTTGACTCTTGATTCCATTATAAGGTTTAGGAAATGACATTTTAAATTACTTTGAAACACTGAAGATCATACAGTAATATAGGCTATGTAAAATATATTTAATTATTTTATGCAGGTAAACATTTTTTTACATTTCTTTGATTGATGCACATTTGAGACATGCACCAATAAACCAAAAATTATTTGGCAATAAACTTACTTGGCAATAAATATCTTTCTGATTAGATTTTAAAATAGATATTTAATTCATGGTATGAACAATTTAGCATATTTGTTTTAAAGGCAATTAAAAAAAATCTAAACACATTATAAATGTTAAAAATGTATTGCTAAAACCCATTACAAAGACTGTAAACTGTGAAGTAGCCTACTGAATTGGGGAGTTAGACCGTTAAACAGTTTTGCACCATTGGTGTGTTCAGGATTTTTTGGACGGGGCTAAAACAGGGCTCGATGACGCACTGGAGCCCCTGAGGCTGGCTCGTGGCTCGTGGCTCGCTGCGCATCAGTTGACGGGCTTTGGTTATGGATTTGCCGCAGTTAGATTAGAACACTTAAATAGCATGGTGTTACACACTCCTGTACAGTCGCTGGCGGTATGCACCTACAAGTTGGTTACAACTTACAATCCGGCATTAATCAAGAGAAGAAGAAGATTGCCGAAGTTACTACAGGCTACAGTTTGCTAGCTAGCAAAGTCATCGACTACCGTCGTTTAAGTAAGTATATGTTTCCCTTTTGTGTAACGCAATATTATGTTTACATTGTTTTAGTTAATATTTTTTAAATATCCAAGTTAGTAATCTTTGTTTTTGCAGTATGCTGCTAGTCCAGTAGCTAGAGTGGCTAACGTTAGCAAGTGTTAGCTAACACATGCTGTTTTGCCTTTGTCACAGGGCACACTGAGGTTAAGCAATGTTGCTAGTAACTGTTACATGTAGAAATGTAATTAGCTACTTACAGTAGTTAGCCAAAGCTTCACATCTAGAAAGACTACGTATAACTTAAGTTTTTTTCAAGTTTTTTGCTAACAAAACATAACATAATAATGTATATAGGTTGTGTAATAAATTATTTTGTTTGTCCGAACAAGTATGCTGCTAGTTCATTTCACAATGTAGCTACAGTGGTTAATATTGGTTCTCTTTGATCACTGCAGCAAGCTTTATGGAAAAGAACATGTGACATACAACATGCATGGATTGGTTTGGTGCACCTCAGACAAGATGCCAAAAATCATGGTGTCCTTGATAACATCTCATGCTTCCCATATGAAAACTTCCCTGTGTGCCTGAATAAACAATGGGAGAAAGTCATCGCTCAGTTATTGGCCCTTGGACTCCCCTGGCACCTCCTGTACAGCATGAAGTTTTCTGCTATGAAGGTATATTCTAGGCCTATATTAGTGTCCAGTGTTTTAACAGTATTGAAAATAGTGCCTTTAGTTGTGTATATATATATATATATTTTTTTTTTTATGTAGATTTCCAGAGACTCCAGAATGAAGAACAAGCCCTGAGAGAAAGCAATGCATCAGCAGGTGAGAACATGCACTCTTTCTTAAATTTAACTTTTTTGTGTGCGTCCAAAATTACCATATGCCTTTTATTTTGTAGCTTCAGATGACAGCGGCTCACTTCGAGAGCAGGTGAAGCAAGTTGGGACAATGTTGAAGATGTTTGCTCGCACTGGGCAATCAGGTACAACTCGCAAACAACGCAGGCGTTGGTTGTTGGTTTAATTCCCACTGGGGCCCATCTGTACATGTAGTAGACCTAGATATAACTGTCATAGTTTAGTAGTTGAGAGGCCAGGACTGACTACTTTATTCTTGTATTCTGGGAACCCCTGTAAGTGCAGATCAGACCCCAATGCTGCGACGTCTTGGAGAGTTTGGTGATGTTGTGCGTAGCATGGATAACAAAATGGACACTATGCTGCAACATTTTCAGTGCCAATGTGTCTGTTGGAGAGTTATCCCTGCCAGGAGATCCGTTACTCCCCCTAGACACCCAGGAAGATTTGGCGTTACTTGACAACAGTATGAGGCAGGATAAAGAGCTCCAGGAACAATTTGTAAGTGTTCTGATTTCGTTTATAACGCCATAGGGTAATCTAAAAAATAAAATTAAGATTGTACACTGCATATTCTACAGTCTGAATCCACAGCCTGTTACATTTTAAATTTATGAGAAGCTTCAGAGAAATGTAATTTGTTACACTTTTTTTGTAATTTCAGCTTCGGTTTTTGGAAATCAAATGCGGGAGGGACCTAAAGACAACCGTGTGGCGAATACTTCAGAGTATCTTCTCTGATCACCTTTCCATCAATACAATCTGGACTGGTGTAGGGGATAAAGCATGTTTTAGAGACATGTTCCTGAAGACCATTGTTCAAAGTAAGTTGGATATTTTTTTTTAATATTTAAGTAGATGTGTATGACCTTATGCTATTCAAATAGAATGACAGATCTGTATTTTCTACAGGAGCCATCCGGAAGAACCCGGCGACCCAGGATGCCACTGATGAGGAGATCCGGGTTAACGTTACGCGTTACCTGAAAGGAGCATCTGACCGTCAAGGCAGAAAAAGGCGCAGCACCACTGAGAGGGACCCACAGCCGACCCCTTAAACCTTGTTACAGTGTTTAACTATTCTATTTTTAAATATAGCTTGTAAATCCTAGATTATACATCTAATACTTGATATCTGCACATTATCTGGTATCAAATATTCTACTTATCGTGACTTCAGTATTGGCTTATTTAATTCTGTCAGTGCTTAACGATTCTATTATAGTTTGTAAATCCTATTTTATGCCTGATATTTGATATTGCACATTAACTAGTACCAAAAATTCTACTTTCATTCCATCAGTGTGCTTAAAGGGATACTCCACTTTTTTTTGGAAATAGGCTCATTTTACAACTCCCTCAGAGTTAAACGGTTGAGTTTTACCATTTTCAAATACATTCAGCTGATTTTCTGACATTTAGAAGAATATCAGTAACCAGACAGTTTCTGGTCCAATTGACTTCCATAGTATATTCTTCTCTCTCTCTCTCTCGCCCTGTTCCCACTCCCAGGTCCCGAGGCGGCTTCCCACCGCGCCCAGCGCCCCGCTGGAGGACCACCCCCGCAGCGGAACCAGTCCATGCACCTCGTGCGCCGCCCCGGGAATCCCATCGTCGGTTGGCAGCCCGCCAGCCCCGACCCCTGCGCTCTCCTCACGCCAATCACCTGACCCACTTCCCGCCACTGGGGCAGCGGGGAGGCCTGGGCCGGCCTGCTGGCGTTGCGGGGACCCTGGGCACTTTGTGGATAGGTGCCCGGTGATGGAGGTCGGAACGGTGATCAGGGTCCCTGACGCGCCACAAGTCGCCCCCGATCAAGCTGGGTTGTACCAAGTACCAGTAAGTCTAAAGGGGGGTACCTATCGAGCTTTGGTGGATTCAGGTTGTAACCAGACCTCCATCCATCAAAGCTTGATTCATCCAGTGGCACTGGATAAGAGCCGCGTGGTTAAGGTTCGGTGTGTGCACGGGGAGGTTGTGGGATACCCCTTAGTGCCAGTTATTATTCAATTTCGGGGACAAAAGCATAGTGTGGAGGTGGCAGTTAACCAGCACCTCCAGCACCCGCTAATTTTAGGGACCAATTGGCCAGGGTTCAAAACGTTATTGGCTCACTTATGTACGGGTGCTTCTGGGTTAAGAAAGAGGCAGGAGAAAAGAGCGGTGGTTCAGGTTGGAGAGGCTGTACCGGGACCCTCGGGCACTGTATCAGAGGAACGGAGTGCGTCAGAAAGGGAAATCTTTTCTGACCATGATGATTTTTCTCTGGAACAGTCCCGAGACGAAACGCTTAAAAACGCGTCTGAACAGGTCCGTGTGATCGACGGACAGCCTGTCCACCCAGACCAACCGCTCTCATATCCTTATTTTGCCGTGATAAAAGATAAGTTGTATCGGGTGACCCAGGACGCCCAAACAAAGCAAGATACAACTCAGTTGTTAGTTCCAAAGAGCCGCAGGGAAATGCTTTTCCAGGCGGCTCACTGTAATCCAATGGCGGGGCATTTAGGGCAAGCAGCTACACTAAATCGCCTAATGACCCGATTTTTCTGGCCGGGCATTCACGAGAATGTGCGCAGGTGGTGTGCCTCTTGTCGTGAATGTCAGTTGGTGAATCCACCGGCCAACCGAAAAGCACCTTTGTGCCCCCTTCCATTAATAGAGGTCCCCTTCGAGAGAATTGGCATGGACCTCATCGGGCCATTGGAACGATCCGCACGGGGGCATCGCTTTGCATTAGTTCTGGTGGATTATGCAACGCGATACCCCGAAGCAGTGCCGCTTCGCAACATTTCCGCTAAAAATGTTGCGAGCGCACTGTTTCAATTAATCTCCCGGGTGGGGATCCCGAAAGAGATTCTCACCGATCAAGGCACGGCGTTTATGTCACGCACAATTCGCGAGCTGTACGAATTACTGGGCATTAAATCGGTTCGGACCAGCGTCTATCACCCACAAACAGACGGCTTGGTGGAACGATTTAATCGCACGTTGAAATCCATGATTCGTAAGTTCGTACAGGAAGACGCCAAAAATTGGGATAAGTGGTTAGAACCCCTCTTGTTCGCTGTACGCGAGGTCCCCCAAGCCTCCACGGGGTTTTCCCCCTTCGAGCTTCTCTACGGACGCCAACCCCGCGGGGTGCTGGACGTGCTTAGGGAAGCTTGGGAGGACGGACCTTCGAACAGTAAAAATGAAATTCAATATGTCCTGGACCTGAGAACAAAACTCCACACTTTGGGGCGGCTCTCTATGGAGAATTTGTTACAGGCTCAGGACAAACAAAGTCAGCTGTACAACAGGGGGGCTAAACTACGTAAATTTGCACCGGGGGATAAAGTGCTTCTATTGCTTCCAACATCCAGCTCTAAATTACTCGCCAAGTGGCAAGGACCGTTTGTGGTCACACGGCGAATAGGGGATCTCAACTATGAGATTCTTCGTTCAGATAGGGGCGGAGCACATCAGATTTACCACCTCAACCTGTTAAAAAAGTGGAATGAGGCGGAGTCAGCGATGCTGGCGACGGTAGTGAGTGGGGAGGAGGATCTCGGGCCAGAGGCGAACTTAAAAAGTCAATCCTCCACTCTGGCCATTTGTGGAGACCACCTCTCACCGTCCCAGATCGCTGACATTCGAGATTTACAAACGGAATTTGCTGATGTGTTCTCGCCCCTTCCTGGTCGAACAAACCTCATACAGCACCATGTTGAGACCGATCCGGGTGTGGTAGTGCGCAGCCGGCCATATAGATTACCTGAGCATAAAAAGAAAGTAGTTCAGGATGAATTAGAGGCTGTGCTGGATATGGGAGTCATAGAGGAATCCAACAGTGACTGGGCGAGCCCGATAGTTTTAGTACCTAAAACTGACGGCTCAATTCGGTTCTGCGTGGATTATCGCAAGGTGAACGCTGTATCGAAGTTCGATGCTTATCCAATGCCACGGGTGGACGAATTGCTTGATCGGCTCGGCACGGCTCGATTTTATTCGACACTGGATTTAACAAAGGGTTATTGGCAGATCCCCTTATCTCCAATGACTAAAGAAAAGACCGCTTTCACGACGCCGTTTGGATTACACCAATTCGTTACTCTTCCTTTCGGCTTGTTCGGGGCACCTGCCACCTTTCAGCGCCTGATGGATAGAATCCTCCGGCCGCATGCTGCATATGCCGCAGCATACTTGGATGATATTATCATCTATAGTAATGACTGGCAGCGGCATATGCAGCATTTGCGAGCTATCCTCAGGACGCTGCGAGAGGCGGGGCTCACGGCCAACCCAAAGAAATGTGCGATTGGGCGCGTGGAAGTCAGGTATCTGGGCTTTCACTTGGGTCATGGGCAGGTGCGTCCCCAAATTGATAAGACGGCAGCAGTTGCGACCTGTCCAAGACCTAAGACCAAAAAGGGGGTTAGACAGTTCCTGGGGCTAGCAGGATATTACAGAAGGTTTGTACCTAATTATTCGGACCTCGCTAGCCCGCTGACTGATCTAACTAAAAAGGAGGCACCAGATACCGTCCAGTGGACGGAGCAGTGTCAGCAGGCTTTCACCCAGATAAAGGCTGCCCTGTGTGGCGGGCCGCTATTACAGGCTCCTAACTTTTCTCTCCCTTTTTCCCTGCAGACTGACGCGTCGGACAGGGGGCTGGGCGCCGTCTTGTCCCAGGAGATAGAGGGTGAGGAACGGCCGGTGCTGTACATCAGCCGTAAGCTCTCAAAGAGAGAGACTATGTACAGCACCATTGAGAAAGAAGCTCTTGCCATCAAATGGGCCGTCCTCACTCTCCGCTATTATCTCCTGGGGCGAGAGTTCACCCTCTGTTCGGACCACGCTCCTCTCCAGTGGCTCCACCGCATGAAGGATACCAACGCGCGGATCACCCGGTGGTATCTAGCTTTACAGCCTTTTAAATTCAAGGTGATCCACAGGCCGGGTGCACAGATGACTGTGGCCGACTTCCTCTCCCGGAGGGAGGGGGGGGGGGAGGCTGCAGGCCGGACGGCTCCCCGGCCTGAGACGGGCGGTGGGGGTATGTGGCGAGGGAGGCGTGGTTCAGCGAAGTCTGTAGCGGGAGAGCAAGGGCGGAGCCGAGCGGTGAGTAAGTGGGTCAAGTTCAAATGAATAACACCTGTTTGTGATTTCAGTAATTGGCGTGAGGAGACCGCATATAAGCGGGCTGTACTGACAACGGTTTGAGAGAGAGACTGGGAGCTTGTGCACGCCGAGTGAGAAGCTGTATCCAGCGGGAAGAGTATTGAAAGTGTGTCTATTGAAGCTGTGTTCAGCGGGAAGAGTATTGAAAGTGGACTGAGTGAAGCTGTATCCAGCGGGAAGAGAATTATTATCTACTGTTTATTTTTCCTTCTTGATATTCTGAGTTAACCTTGTTTGAGCGCGACCACGCGCCGTAAAGGGGAAAAACCTCCTAAATAAAAGTGCACAAGTCCCAGCATACGCCGATTCTGTGTTTCCTTCCATCACCCACACACAAACGAACCTGTTCTCATCACATACAGTAAAATCGTTAGAGAAATATTGAACATGTAAGGGATAATGTATTGTGACTCTATTAACAGAATTTTTGGAAATAAGACATATAAGATAAGAAAACCAATAAAAGCGGCAGTTAAGACTTGAGGCAAAAACCGCAAATATTTCCATATAAGCTCTTTTCTGACTTTTCCACCTTCCACGAAATCTCTTCCACGTACTCTTGGATAAAAAACAATTGATAACTACTTGAAATCTGTATATTTATTTACCAGAAACTGCATAAACGTCTTTAATTTGCTTCCACCTGAAGGCGCTAAGAAAATGGCGACTTCTCCGACTGGTGTCGTCCGTGTTGTTGCGTGACGTGCGTGATTTCTTTCACGTCCGCGTTCCCAACCCAGCACCGCTGGGTTACAGATTAAGAACGATTTTCAACCCAAATTGGGTTACATCAACCCAGCATCCTTACCCAGCAGTCTCAACCCAGAATTTGGGTTGAGAATCAACCCAGCATTTTTTAGAGTGTAGGCTATTGTTATAATTGGCAGTAGCACCAGACTTCTAATGTGAGCTTGCATGCATTATTATTATTATTATTATTATGAGTAGTAGTAGGCCTATCATCATTACTAGGCTATTGCTATATAATTATATGAGGTTACATGCTTTAGTGTTGTTGTTATTATTATTATCATTATTATTATTATTATCAGTAGGCCTATTATCATTACTAGACTATTGCTATAATTGGGAATTGGCATCAGACCTCTGATATTAATTTATGCTTTATTATTGTTATCATTACTAGGCCTAATAGTAGGCATCATCTGCATTTTTTACAGAAGTTTGCAGGTAGGTGATGTTAATGTGAGACCTGAGCCTGCTTTGCCTTGCAAAGATCCTCAATTCTTGGCCCAATGTTTGATAAGCATAGCCTCAAATAATTCTGAAATTAGCAATAACAACTAAATAATTGATAACACCTATAATGATTAATAAGCCATTGATGTCTGGATAAAAAATGAACTGTGTAACAGGTAGGACATATACAGAAATTGAATAAAGTTATCAAACAGTCTGCGGTGCATAAATTATAAATTATATATAGACTAATCCTTATTAAAGCTACACAAGTTCAAGAGCAGTGAGTCTTTTTCTCTATTCCCTTTGTTCTTTGATTAACTTTACTGACAGAACGCTTTATTGGCAGCTGGCCCTTTAAGATCAGCCGCTGCTGAGAGACGCAGATCTCACACGAGTCACAACTCTTTATGTCCCTCATAAGACTGCTCTTATGTTATGAAGATACTCGACAAATGACATTTTGGCATAATTGTTCGTTCAAGTGCGAAAGAGAACTGTTTTCTTTCTGGCGCGCGGTCTGTGCATGCGCATTATACAGGCGTGCGTCTTTCTGTGAGTCACATTCAGGACATTTACAGGCAGCGCGAAAAATGTGTTCGTTTCAAATCGGTAAAATTAAATCTGTAAAATAGACGTAATGAGTGGCACACAACGTGAAGTAACATAGCATTTTATTTTGTTTGAAAGTGGGACAACTAATTTTCTCTTCCACTTGTCCTACAAAAAAAATCCACTTGTCGTTGTCCCGGACAAGCGGACAAGCCTTAATGTCGAGCAGGGGCGTTTTCATTTTAGGGGAACTAAGCCCCCAATGAGGGTATGATTTGAAAAAAATAAATAAAGTTTAGGCCGGGTCTAATGCTCACTTTCATTACCATGCAATGGCGGGGTTTTATATTCACTGTGGTCCTGAATTTGAGTTAGGATAGTTAGGGGGGTTCGGGGTTTCCCCGAGAAAATTTAGATTTCTCTGAACTAGCCTAAGTTACATGCATTTTAAGATGTTTTGAAGGCAAAAATTGGATAACAACAGCTTTAAAACGATGTCAGTGGGCAGCTGATTATTTTTCTCTCCTCATCAGCATCACACTCTTTTTCTCTTTGTTTTTATCTTGCACTGTCTCTTCCCCTCCTAAAGCTGAGCTTTGACTGATATAGGCTTTTCATTTTTGTCTGTCAGTGAAGAAAGCCTAAAAAGGGCAAGTGACGCCCCTGATGTCGAGCCCTGCATCCGTCATAAAAAATAAAAGCTATCGTCCAATAAGCTTAATTTCTGTGGATTGTAGACTTTTATCTAAAATACTTGCAAACAGACTGGATAAAATACTTGGGTCACTTATCCATCCTGACCAAGTGGGATTTATTAGACAGAGAAATTCTTCTGATAATGTGAGACGCCTTATAAATATTATGTGGTCAGTGCGGGACTCCAACGATCCAACAGCAGCTATCTCACTTGACGCTGAGAAAGCGTTTGATAGGTTGGAATGGAGGTATATGGTTCACACGCTTAAAAGTTTTGGATTTGGTCAAACATTTCTCAGATGGATAGACATTCTTTATAAAGACCCACAGGCCGCAGTGAGAACAAATGGTCTGATATCCTCTTATTTCACACTTCATAGAGGCACCCGGCAGGGTTCTGCATTATCGCCTGGGCTTTGTCTAGCCCTTGAGCCTCTTGCGGCAGCTATCCGCAAGAATCAGAATATTCAGGGAGTTCGAATTAATGAATCTACATATAAGCTTCTGCTATACGCGGATGACATTTTGTGGCTTGCTTCAGACCCAGCCAGATCTGTCCCAGCACTTTTGGACGTCATTGGGTCGTTTTCTAAGATATCAGGGTATAAAGTTAACTGGTCAAGTCAAGTCAAGTCACCTTTATTTATATAGCGCTTTTTACAATACAAATTGTTTCAAAGCAGCTTTACAGAGATAACAGGAAAACAATGTTGTAATAGTATTGTTCAATTGAAAATTAAATGTCCCCAACTAAGCAAGCCAAAAGGCGAAGGCAACAGTGGCAAGGAACCAAAACTCCATCAGGTGACAGAATGGAGAAAAAAACCTTGGGAGAACCCAGGCTCAGTCGGGGGGCCAGTCCTCCTTTGGCCAACGAATGAACAGTGTATGATTATGAGTTAGGCAGCATAATGTCAGGAGTCAGATGGGATCAGAACTGTCACGATATTATCCAGTTCATCTGGTTGGGTTGGGTCATCTGGCCGGTGAGGAGATGAGTGTGGTGAGGTGTCCATGGGCCTTCACAGCCCTGATAATGCGTGTCGTCGTGTCCATGTGATGGTCCTTCATCAGATCTGGATATGCCCTGGATCCGGCGGTTTGCGGTAAACCTCGGGATAAACAGAGAGACTAATATTAGCGTAGACGCCATCCTTCTTATGATGTACAAAGTACATCAGGAATTATGGGAAGTGTTCCCGGTTCCGGCTGATCTAATCTATGCAGCCTAACATTGAATTATAGAAATCTATAATGTGTTATGTGTATGATAAGCCTAAGGTCTAAGTCAGAGGCCCTTCCATTGACTTTATATTGCCCAAAAACTTTATTTCAGACGGGGTTGTTTCAGTGGCCTACTGAAGGTATAAAATATCTTGGCATTCTCTTCCCACACCAAATTGATAAATTAATCGAAAAGAATCTGGACCCACTGTTTAAGAAAATCTCATTAGATACAGAGAGATGGTCACCACTATTTTTGTCATTATGGGGAAAGGTTAACGTCCTGAGGATGAACTGTATCCCGAGGTTGAATTATTTGCTTCAATGTCTTCCTATTGCTATACCCCAAAAGTACTTTAAAAGGTTTGACCAAATTTGCAAAAAGTTCTTATGGAATGGTAAACGTGCTAGGATAAAATTAGAAAGGCTTCAGGTGCCAGTTAATAAGGGTGGCATGGGCCTCCCCAAGCTAGTCCTGTATCATTATGCCTTCTGTCTGAGACATATTGCACAGTGGACACTGCCACCTGAGAGAGCCCCTCCCTGGTTTGAGATTGAACAAAGCCTGTTTCTCCCACTTACCCCTATAAATGCTTTGTCTAGCAATATACCTTCCGGATTAAAATCTCACCCTATCATATCCAACCTTTGTAATGTGTGGAAGAAGTTTTCAAAAGCCTTTAATATTAATGTCTATCTTAATTCCGAATCTTGTATTTGGAATAACCCAAAGTTACGTATTAATAAACATCCCCTTTTATGGAAAGAGTGGGTTAAAAAAGGAATTATTACACTAGCAGATATATATGATAGGGATAATATAAAGTCATTTGAAAGGCTGGCTGGTGAATACAATCTGCCCAGAAATAATTTCTGGAAATATTTACAAATACGTCACTTGTTAGTTACTGTCATAGGGAGAGGAATAGAACCTCAGCAGTCAAACCTTCTCTCTCAGACTACGAAGATAACGGGTGTGGGGCATGAGGCTGCTATATTTTATGCAATGGCATTCCAACAGACAGTTACCATATCTTATGCAACAATGTTAGCCTGGTCGGCAGATTTGAACATTGGTGTCACACATAAGGAGTGGGATCATATTTGTGAAAACATTAAGAGGGTTTCAAGAGACATCAAAATTAGATTAATCCAGTTTAAGATTCTTAATCGTTATTACTGGACTCCGACCCGGCTGTTTAAACTGAAGCTGAGGGATAATGCAGACTGCTGGAAGTGCTGCAGCTCGGAAGGGACTCTTCTTCACCTTCTCTGGGGATGTCCCAGGATTCAGAACTATTGGTTAAAGATTCATGTTCGCATTGAAAACATTACCCGGTCTAGCTTGGAGTTTTGCCCGAGGTTGTATGTTTTAAATGATCCACAAATGACATCGAATTGTGAAGCAGCGGACTTTATTCAGACCAGTATAATGATCGGAAAACAAATAATAATGAGAAACTGGAAGAACCCAGGTGAGCCCTCTTTCCAGGAGTGGAGCACGGAATTAGCAAAAGTGGCATCATATGAAAAAATGTATTTTAACATCAATGACAGGGCAGAAAAATATGTGGAGAAATGGGGAAAATACGTTCAATATATTGCTATCAGATGAGAGCATGGTGCTTATTGTAAAATTGTACACTTGACTGATGTGTATTTATTTATATTGATTTTTTTTTTAATCTTATTTCTATTATCTCTTTTGTTTTTACTTTTATTTTTTATTCAAAAATGTATCATCACTATGGGATATGTTAAGATGTCAATCGTAATATTGACCACAAGGTTGATTACAATGTAACAGTGGTGTTCAAAAATCAATAAAATACTAATTATAAAAAAAATAAAAATAAAAAAAAAATGCGATGGTTCGATTTTCTGCATTTGGCATCCGTAGCAAATATTTTGAGGGGTTTTGGCAATTGAGAGCCACCAAATGACGAATATGAAAAAAACGAATACGACAGTTTCGGACTCAGTCAGGGTGCAAGGACCTTAAACTTTTGAGGCTTGCGCAGCTTCTCGAGGAGAAATCAAACAAATGAGCGCCGTTTTCTAAAGTCTATGAGCAGCACACACAAATAAACTAAATTGACATACTGCAGTTAAATTTTGCAGTTGACTGAATACACTTCAGCAACATCACACGACCTGACGACCTGAGAGCTGACAATTGACCATCACTTAATTTATCACCTCACGATTGAAAATGTGACACTGATTTCATATGATAGCTCAACAAAGAAGTTAATAATATTAAGTCACTTACATTTTAGACGAAATAATGACTGTTTTGGTATATTTTAGCAGCGAAAATAGATCCGATGAATCCAAACAAAGATCACAGCAGCGCATCTCACAGCAACACTCAATCGTGTTTTGAACGATTCAGTGTTTTGAACGAATCGGTTGAGTCAAAGATTCAATGACCCATTCACAAACATCTGTCTCATTCTTGATGAATCGGCCGTTTGAACGAATCGTTTGAATGAACGACTCAATGACTCGCTTAATAAAACCGCTTATCACCTGCATTTGCGCACACTATCGACAAACCAATCAAATTTGTTCAAAACTTTTTTTTAAATCAGTCCGAAAACATTTGAATTTTTATTTAGGAGTTATGTATATACAAAGCTAACTTTTTATGACAGTAGTTTAGTGGAAAAAAAAAGTGCAATTTTTTTTCTCCAGTTTTTTCCCCCTCCCATCCTGTAGCCTACTCGCGCATGGAACACATAAAACATTCTAAACACATAAAACTAAGGTCTAAACACAATCACACACACACATTCATACAAGGCGCAGAGGAAGAGAGAGAAAGAGTGAGTTTTCAGAGTGAGATGCACTTTGTAAGACATGACCTGAACGAACCACCAAGCATTAATTTAAACCTTCGTTTCTTAGACAGGTTATTCAATTTGCCTTAATGCACCAGTTTAGTTAGAGTCTGGAGTATTTGCTTGTCTTTGCGTTGCTTAGGGAATTCCCTTTTTGCGGTGCTTCGTCAAAGGGGTTTCCTGGCCGGGTCCGCGTGGCTAGTTGTCTTTGAAGTGCCTGGATGGAAGTTTCTTAACTGCCGGTCACGTGTGATTGGCAGGCGAATGAGAGTCTTTACAGTTCGAAGCGCGTTGCAGGAGAGACGTTTAAACGAACTTCGCAGCAAACTTAACTTTGAACCCAGACTTTTACGAAAAAGAAAATAAAGGAAGAAATGAAAGTAAGACGAGTTAGATGGCTTGAATGAGCTGTTTTAACCCCGATCGTGATGGGTTATTTGTCTGCTGGTCTAATTTGGTCTGGTCGATGTAGATGCGTGCAAACACGCTCTTTGTTGTTTTCAGAGAGAAGCACGAACATGAACACTCTCTTGCTGTTGCTAGAGAGAGGCGGCAACTTAATTCAACAACAAACCGAACTCAAAACCGAACTGCCAAACCGAACTGCAAACCCGAAACTGCACTCTAACTCCTTTGTTCGGGTCTTTAACTTAAAGTTAGTCCAACCTCTTTTGGAGAATTCTGACCAATGAGACAATGGCATCATTTTAGGAGGTGGATCTAGTTCCTACTTATCGTTATCTGGGATCTGCTTGGGTTCCAGCACCAGCAGAGAACAAGAGACCACAGTTTAAACATTATAGATTATTATAATCATACAAAACATTTTACACAGATTTCACTCAAGCTATCTTTTGAATTAAGGGCATACGATTATTTTGATTGGAAGCACGATACTCTTTCATTCATACACACAGTTATATCACAATTACATGATTTATATGTAATCTAAGCATAGTACAAACATGAATTGTAGGAACAACAAGAATTATGATGTTTGATTGTTGTGTTTTCTGTGGAGTTTTGTTATTTTTTTTATTATTAAATATATAACTTATATATTTATTATTATGTTTAATTCAAATGTGTACATTAAACTAAAGTTATAACTATTATAAGGAACTTTTGAGGTTAGTAGCCTAATGGTGTAGTGCCTCTTTAAGAGATGAGTGTGCTTTGTAAACATGTGACCGGAGTTCACTGTGTGAAAAGGAAGCGCGATTCATTGAATCTATAGTGACTTCAATCCGGTGTGCAGCCACTTGGTGAGCTCTCTTAATTGTAAATGTTTCTTGTCTGATGTACGCTTCATGTTGTCTGCTGTCACTATGCTATGTTGTTGTTCTGTGTTTGTGTCCGTTTCACGTTTCACGTTAAAGATAATGCTCTGCTCCGGTAGATCTAAACTGTCTAACGTTAGTTGACTGATAAATATATCGCTATGCTTCAAAGTTATAAGTTGACAAGGTAACCGTGATACAAAGCTAACATTAGACTTACTTAGAGTATCGCTATACTACGTGTCCAGTTGTTTGCTTTGTTTCAATTTATAGTTGTTTGAAGTGTGAATCGCAATGGTATTTAATGTGGGTGATGTTGTTCTTCCTGGTTTGCCGCGGAGCATTCTGGAAAATGTAGTTTCTTGCCTGCAGAGGTTTGGTAGGATTTGAGTATGGTGTATAATGTAAACTGTGAAACGTGTATATGATAATTGTGAAATTATTATTATTATAGCATATTAATATTGTTATATAATTGGTATTTTGATTAATGTTATTTATTGTTGCATATGTTATTATTATTGAGCTATTGAATTGTGTTTGTTCTAGTATACACATGAAATTTGAAATGTTGTATTCTTCTTATCTTCTCAGGTTTATTACCTGGTTATCTATTGGTGAAAATAAAAAATAAACAAAGAAAAGTGAACCAAGAAAAACCTGAGTAATATCCTTAAATTGTACACTGGGTTGCCCTTTCCGTGGGGAGAACACGGAACAGTAATAAACCAAAAGGCCCGAGAGCGTTAAGCCAAGTTTGCCACTGGCCTATCAGCACTGACCAGTGAAGGAGCATCAAGGGAAGAGGAACAGGCCGAATAGACCCCTCTGTTATACAGCGCCTTGGTCAGTGCAGGAAAGGAAGATGGATTCGGCAGAATTAGTGGCCTTGAAAGGAAAGCGCTCAACAGCACAGAGCTCTTTCAGCAAGAGAGCCAAAAAGCTGTCCCTCACTATAGACCTCCTAGAGAAAAGGGTGCTTATTGACGAGATCAGAGCACTTGGTGTGGACTTTGGAAAGCTGCACGACACTGGACTCGAATATGTTGATGCTCTGGGAGAAGTGGATGGCGACGAAGAAAAAGAAGTGGCTCATGTGGAGGAGAAGATGGCGACGTGTCTTGCCACCTATACAGAAACGCTCCGGCTCGCTAAGGAAACGTTATGGTCTAAATTCGCCTATGTCGACCTTAAATTGTACGCCGATGGTGCAGAGGAAAAATGTACTGAAGTGGAGGAAACCGATGTGAAGTTGTTGTCGGAGGATGACTTTCAAGGCCTGAGAGAGGGCCTGGTGGAGAGAATCAAAATGCTTGAGGAGAAGGTGGTTGAATGGGAAAGTCTTGTCCCTGGAGCCAAGACAACAGTGTATAAGCAGCAGTTATACAAGCTGGTCAACAGACTGCATGACTGGGTACGGAGCTGGCAAAAGTTGAAGCGGGTAGAAGAGGTCGATGGTGAGAATGAAGAAGCAGGTGCTGATGAAGAGCATAGCGAGTCCGGTGAGAGACCCACTAGAGCTAGCACGCAGCCCCAAATCCCCAGTGTAACACCTGTATTCAGTACTGGAGCTGCTGCATTTCCATATGCACCACCACAAAGCATACCTGGCCTGCATCCCGTGGCACACGGCTTCAGACCACAGATCAGTCTTGAAAGAACACGCCTGCCCAAGTTCTCGGGAGACATGACCGACTACTATCGGTGGAAGGCTGAGTGGGAAGAGCTGGAGCAGCTGGGAAACCCACTGAGGACGGCTGGTGTTACAAGGTTCCACCTCCTGGCAAGTCTTGGTGACAGGGTGAAGAAAGACTTGGTTCTGTCTAGCTGTGCATTGGCGGATGAAATGTTCAGGCGCCTCGACAACCGCTTCGGGAACAAGGCGAAAATCGTCTTGAAAATATCCGAGGAGGTTCAGGGCCTACCTTCCGTAAAGGGAGATAACCCTAGGAAAGCAATTGAGCTGATTCAAGCAGTGGAGCGGGCCCTAAGTAACCTTGTGATCCTGGGAGAAGAGGAGGTAATAAAGAACCGTTGGGTAGCGCAGTCCCTTGAGTGCAAGCTACCAAGTGCTCTGAAGGAGAAATGGATTGCCCACAAGACTGAGCCTGTAAATGGTTTTGCTCCACACAACCACTTCGACTGCTTACTGCGCTTCCTGAAGAGGCAAGAGGTGATCCTGGAGGAGTTAGATCAGCTGGAGGTAGGACTTAGAGAGGGAAGCTCTTCAGTGAAAGGCTCGGTAGACAAGCCAGAAGGAGTCAAGAAAGCGTTCTCCAAAGCTACCTCAGGCCGAAGAGAGTCTCAGTCGAACCCACGCTTAACCTCGTGCACTGCCTGTGCTGATGAGACACACGCTGGCAGGCTGTTTGCCTGCAGAGCCTTCAGGGAGTTGGATCTCCAGAGGAGAAAAGCTCATCTAAAGACCCATGGGATATGCAATCGGTGCCTGTGCTTCCACCTAAAGGATGGCCGTTGTAACCCGAAGTTCCTCTGCAGTAAAATGGACTGTCGCAAAGAAGAGCCTCACCACTATCTGCTCTGCCCCAAGTCCATTGCTCAAGAGAAAGACGTTGACAGCGAGGTGCAAGGAACCAAAAGGATGGAGAGAAAAGGCCTTGGGCTGACCAGCAAGCAAGAAGAGCTCCTGGCGAAAGTCACTCCGGAATTAAGAGCAGAATTCAGGAAGGCATTTTCTAACAAAGCCTCAACTACGATCTGCACTGCTGGAGGTGGACTGAAAGAGTACCCAGTTATAATGATGTTACTGGAAGTGACAACTAACTCAGGCCAGTTGATAGGCACTCTTATTGACCTTGCCTCTGACACCAACTATATAACAAACAACGCTGCCCAGCGCCTTGGACTGATTGGTGAGCGCATCAAGTTAATTGTTCATGGAATAGGAGGGATGAGAACGACAGTTATAACCAAGAGGTACTCCCTGCGACTAAGAGTGAAGACCATCAAGGGGACGGTAATGGAACACAAACTGCTCTGCTATGGCCTGGAGAGTATTGCGGAGATAAGTCGGCCTGTCACTCCGCAACAACTGCAAAAGATCTTTCCTGACGTCACTGCAGAGGAGCTGGTCCGTCCTGAGAAGATCGATCTTCTGATCAGCCACAGGGAAGGTCGTCTTGTTCCACAGCCGTTCAAGTTGGAGGGAGATCTAGCACTCTGGGACGGCCCATTGGGGAAAACTGTTGGCGGTACTCACCCTGATCTCTTTGAGGTGGCTGACCTAATGCTGAACCAGTCTAAAACTCACTTTGCAAGGTCTATGAGAACATCCTCAAGAGTGTATAAGGAGGTTCTTGTGGACACCAAAGACTTGAGTGAGGACCCAACGAGAATGGAAGAATTGACCCTCAGCAGCACCACTGTCACGAATAAGGAGGTGTTTGAGTGGTTCAGGTGGGATAGTATTGGAGCAGCATGTGACCCAAGATGCGGGAGCTGCAAATGCAGCAAGTGCCCTCCGGGAGGCAAAGAGATGACCCTTGGAGAAGAGAGGGACTTAGAAAAGATAAAGATCTGTCTCTCTTATATGCTAGCGGACAAACACAGCGATGCCCCACACTGGGATGCGGCCTACCCATGGAAAGTAAGCCCAGCGATTCTGCCAGATAACCGCCGAGCAGTAGAAGCAACCTTCAAGAACACAGAGGCTCGGCTGGCGAGAGAACCTGTGTGGAAAGCGGCATATGGAGAGCAGATCCGTGAGATGGTATCAAGAGGAGCAGCCATCAAGCTCACGAAAGAAGTGATCAAAGGCTGGAACGGCCCAATCTGGTACATCAGTCATCTGGTTGCCCCGAATCCTCATTCTAGCTCAACGCCAGTGAGGATAGTCTGGAATAGTAGCCAGGAGTTCAGAGGGTTGAGCCTGAACAACCTCTTGCACAAAGGCCCTGATGTCCTCAACCCGATCCGAGGTGTCCTGCTTAGATTCAGGAGCAGATTGCATGGTGCCCTTGGCGATGTTAAAAAAATGTATAATTCAGTGTGGCTGAAGGACGAAGAGGTCCACCTCCATCGATTCCTCTGGAGGGATAACCCCGAAGATGAAATCGGTGTGTTTGCCGTCGTCAGGGTTAATATCGGCGACAAGCCTGCTGGATGCATCGCTCAGGTTGCCATGAGAGAAACGGCAAACCTGCCTCAGTTTACATCCATGGTTGAAGAGCGCCGGATCCTGACAGAGGACTGCTATGTGGACGACATTTTGACGTCGCATGATGATCTCCAAACTCTGAGTAGGATGACCGAAGGAGTGGAAGAGATCCTAAAAGCAGGAGGCTTCTCCCTCAAGCCCTGGGTCATGACAGGCCAAAGTGGGAGGAGTGGAAAATCCACTGACTCCAGCAAAGTCAGTTCAACAGAGCCCAAGACGCTGATACTCCCCAACCAGATGCGGGACGAGGAGAACAGGGCATTGGGATTGGGATATGAACCCGAATCTGACAAACTCCGTGTGCTTACGTCAGTGAACTTTTCAAGGAGGCGAGGAAAGATGAGGACCGGTCTGGATCTACGAGAGGATGAGATCAGAGGCAGCACCCCCGACCCTCTCACCCGACGCATGCTGCTGAGTCAGATCGCAGGGTTCTATGACCCCATCGGTCTGGCCTCACCTGCCAAGCAACGAGGAGTGATGCTCATAAGAGAATCCTTTCAGGAAGCAGGAAGAGACCATCCCTCCAAGGACACCTGGGACGATCCGCTTTCGCCACGTCTTCGAGAGGCTGCAATAAAACTCTTTGAGCAATATGTGAGGCTTGGCCAACTTAGATTTGACAGGAGTCTCACACCCCTTGGAGCCATAGGTTGCCCAATGGGGATGACGTTTTCTGATGGTAGTGAAGCTTCCTATGGAGCCGTTCTTTACCTACGGTGGGAGACAGAAAATGGAGTCGTAGTGAAGCTGGTTGAATCAAAGGCCAAGCTCACCCCTCTAGACCAGAAAGGTGATGTCATTAAAGCAGAGCTGTGTGGGGCTGTCTTTGCATCCCGCTTGAAGACATACTTCGAGAAGCATTGCTACATCAAGGTCGATCGGTGGATCCATTTTGTCGATAGTCAGACAATCCTGGGAGCTATCCAGAAGGATAGTTATGGCTATCAGACATTTTTTGCAAACCGGATTGGAGAAATCCAGAAGGCCGGATCAGTAGAGAGCTGGAGGTGGGTCGAAGGGAGACAGAACGTCGCCGACCTTATCACAAGAGAGACATCCCCTGAGGAGCTTGCTGAAGGATCAGTCTGGCAGGAAGGCCCAGAATTTTTAAAGTTGCCTGAATCAGATTGGCCTGTGAAAGCTGCCAGAGAGATCAACCCCTCTGTTACTGAGGAGATCGGGGGACTTCGAAGGAAGGCGTTCACAGCACTGGTGACAGCAGGAGCCCAGCCCAGGAAATGGTCAGGCCCAACCAGTGTTGCACTTGTGCGCCTTGTGGACCCCCGAAGGTTCAGTTCACTGGCACGGTTATGCGGGACCATCGCTTGGGTGAGACAAGCAGTAGAAATCTGGCTAGGTAACAGCCAGGCCCCAGTTCGGTCAAAGTGGGAGGCAAGACCATACCTGTCTGTGGAAAAAAGAGCAACAGCTTTTAAAGATCTAGCTTTCGAAGCTCAAGATGGTGTCGAGTTCCGGGACACAACCCTAGATCGCCTGGTTGTTCAGAAGGAGGAAAATACAGGACTCTTGCTCTGCGGAGGGAGAATCCAACGCTGGAATGAGGATAGAGTGGCTGTACCGCTAATCCCATGCCAGTCGTGGCTAGCAACCCTACTGGCCAGGGAGGCACATGAAGAAAATCATGAAGGTGTTGCCTCTACCCTTCTACGGACAAGAAGAAAAGCCTGGATTATGCAGGGACGAAGGACAGTTAAGAAGGTGTTGAACAACTGTGTCATCTGCAGAAAGCAAAGAGCCAAGATGTGTCAGCAAGTAATGAGTGAGCTCCCTCAAGAGCGTACCAAAAGAGCAAGCCCATTCGAGTATACAACCCTCGACCTCTTTGGCCCCTTCGAGGTGAAAGACGCTGTTAAAAGAAGGACAAGTAAGAAGGTCTGGGGTATTGTTTACTGTTGTATGGCCTCGAGAGCCGTCCATGCGGACCTCACCGATGACCAGTCGGCAGAAAGCTTCCTCCAAGCATACTCCCGCTTTGTTGCCCTGAGGGGGCATCCTAGGAAACTATGGTCCGACAGGGGCACCAACTTCATTGGCGCCAAGTCGGCTCTGAGTGAGCTGTATAAAAATCTGGCTTGCTTGCAGGCTACGTCCATAGAAGATGTAGCCGCTAAGAATGAGACTGAGTGGAAGTGGGATTTTCACCCTGCAGACGCACCCCACAGGAACGGAGCTGCGGAGGCTGCTGTGAAGCTTTTGAAGAGGGCGCTCATGAGCCTCGGAGGAGTTACGGAGTCTCTCACATGGGGGGAGCTCCAAACTCTGTTCTATCAGGCAGCCAACCTGACAAACGAACGCCCAATCGATGCCAGAGCTCAAGAACAGGAAGACTCAATCGAGTATTTAACACCCAACTCCCTCATACTGGGTCGAGCATCGCTTGGAGGAGACACCAGCGGGCTTGACCTAGGAACCCATCCCTGGCGTCGTCTAAGGGCTATTCAAATCGGAGTAGACCGTTTCTGGGCTAAGTGGAGGGAACTTGCTGGCCCAAATCTGTTCATTCGACATAAATGGCACCGGACGGAGAGGAACGTCAAAGTCGGTGATCTCGTCTGGATTGCTGACCCAAATGCTTTGAGAGGTCAGTTTCGTTTGGGTCGGATTCTGACAGCTTATCCTGACAGGAGAGGAATTGTCAGGGATGCTGACATCACAACATGTGCTGGCCTTCCTGTTGCCCTGGTGGGTAGTCGGAAGAAAAGAAGTTCTTCACTGCCCATGACAGTTATCAGAAGAGACGTGAGAAGACTGGTGGTGCTTCTCCCGGTGGAGGAAAAAACTCATCCACCCTAGCCACCATGACACCCGCATCTTCCTGAAACAGTCTTATTCTGTACATCGCCCTATTCCCTACCCCTGTCACTGCCCTTACCCCTGTAGGCTGGTTGGTGCAAGCCTAGCGCTGCCACCATGCCCATCACATTGCACATACATGAAGAAGTAAGAGCATGCACATCCCATATTTCACATACTCTGGCAGGACACCACACACCTGAAAGGGATGTGATTGACTTGGACTAAGCTGCTCTTCCATCGGTTGTGCCTTAATCAGACACTTACACATAGACATTGTGCAAAGCAAAAAAAAAAAAAAAAAAAAAAAAAAAAAAAAAAATTATTTGATAAGTGATTTTAGTAAGTTCCCTAGATTATAAGATCAGGAACTTAAGTGGGAGGTGTTGTGTTTTCTGTGGAGTTTTGTTATTTTTTTTATTATTAAATATATAACTTATATATTTATTATTATGTTTAATTCAAATGTGTACATTAAACTAAAGTTATAACTATTATAAGGAACTTTTGAGGTTAGTAGCCTAATGGTGTAGTGCCTCTTTAAGAGATGAGTGTGCTTTGTAAACATGTGACCGGAGTTCACTGTGTGAAAAGGAAGCGCGATTCATTGAATCTATAGTGACTTCAATCCGGTGTGCAGCCACTTGGTGAGCTCTCTTAATTGTAAATGTTTCTTGTCTGATGTACGCTTCATGTTGTCTGCTGTCACTATGCTATGTTGTTGTTCTGTGTTTGTGTCCGTTTCACGTTTCACGTTAAAGATAATGCTCTGCTCCGGTAGATCTAAACTGTCTAACGTTAGTTGACTGATAAATATATCGCTATGCTTCAAAGTTATAAGTTGACAAGGTAACCGTGATACAAAGCTAACATTAGACTTACTTAGAGTATCGCTATACTACGTGTCCAGTTGTTTGCTTTGTTTCAATTTATAGTTGTTTGAAGTGTGAATCGCAACGGTATTTAATGTGGGTGATGTTGTTCTTCCTGGTTTGCCGCGGAGCATTCTGGAAAATGTAGTTTCTTGCCTGCAGAGGTTTGGTAGGATTTGAGTATGGTGTATAATGTAAACTGTGAAACGTGTATATGATAATTGTGAAATTATTATTATTATAGCATATTAATATTGTTATATAATTGGTATTTTGATTAATGTTATTTATTGTTGCATATGTTATTATTATTGAGCTATTGAATTGTGTTTGTTCTAGTATACACATGAAATTTGAAATGTTGTATTCTTCTTATCTTCTCAGGTTTATTACCTGGTTATCTATTGGTGAAAATAAAAAATAAACAAAGAAAAGTGAACCAAGAAAAACCTGAGTAATATCCTTAAATTGTACACTGGGTTGCCCTTTCCGTGGGGAGAACACGGAACATTGATTATAAGTCCACTGAGCATTGTTCTGTGTGAGTTTTAATGGGTTTGATATGTAAAGTCTGTGTAAGTCTTTCACGTTCCATGAAAGCGTGGTCTGCAGTTGTGATGCTGAGGGAGATCAAAAGTGGTCAGGCCCCTTGGTGGTCAGGCCTCGTTTCACCATTTCTGAGCAGATTTGTCTTGCTTAAGGATGAAACAGTGACAACGTTCTTCCTGTTTAGGCTTATCTCTGGGGCCTGCGGGGCCATACAAGTCTTCTCTGGGGGGTTTTCTAGACAATTTGGAGCCGTCTTGTGACTTTGGAATGTGGTGTTCAGATCCAGAATGCTGAATCACATTTGAATGAATCCCATGAGAGATTAATTTGATTAATTTGTGTTTGGTTCACCCTCAAACCCTACAGAACATTTCCCTTAGTTAGACGAGATTGAGATGCTACAGCGACCCAATAAAGAACATCTGCTTGAAAAGATACCTCAACGTCTCCTGGTCTGCGCTTCTGACTTTTCTACACCTTAGAAGAAAAAGTTAACAACACAAGTTAACTAATCATTAACACACTTGAAGTACTGATAAATAGTCTGGCTACAAGTATACTTAGTATTTTATTTTTTTCACTAGGGATGCCAGGCCTGGATTTATGTTGTGTTTTTTATGTTTTATTATGTGACAGCAGTCGTCAGTGAGGGGCTGCTGCCTTTTACTTTCGTTTTGTATTTGTTTTATTTTGTTATTAAATTCTTTAAATGTTCCCTGGTTCCCGCCTCCTTCTTCTCATAACATCAGAACTGTGTTACATGGCCGTGCTATGGCGCACACAACTTGGCATTCGTCGCTTCAGTCAATAAACCTGAATCCATGGAATCGAGCGTCTTTTATAGGCAGATGCCCCGTCCATTCTGACTGGCTCTGCGCTCAGCATGGTTGGCTTCGCACTGATTGGTTTGCGCAGTTACGCCGCTCAGCCAAAGGTTTGTGCAGTTACCACTGACCAGCCAATGGCATGCGAGTAAGTCTCAGCACTATGCTGGCTGTGCAGTAGCACTGTGTTATTATATAAAAGGCTTCAGTATTCTGAGAAAAAGGAGTTCTCTTACGAGAGTATCTCTCGTACTGCGTAATATCTTACGCTATGGGGAAAACTCTTTTCCACGAGATATTGAAGCCAAAAATTATCCTTAATTTTTTATTAATGTAAAACGCTTTGCGGCAGCAAGCAGACATAGGCGAGACAGCTCGCGCGCCTATTGGCTGCCCTGCGGCAACAGCAGCAGCCTATCGAGAGTGGCTCTGCGTGACGTCACGACGAATGGGGGCCTTTCGCGCCCATATAGTCACGTCCCGCCAGAAAGGGCGTGGTCTCGCCCTATAACCAGGCTCGATAGCTGCTCTTACGTTGATTTTCATCTCTTCAGCGAAGCCTCACGCATCGCTGGATCCAGAGTGAGAAGCCGCGCCGTCGACCTGTAGCCTTCAGCGGGACGTGCCATTGAGCCTGGAGTCGCTGGCCTCGCCGCCTTCAGCCGCCGTACCTGCTGTGCTTTCCGGCGTTATATCCTTTCCTCTGCATAGAGTGTGTGTGTGTGCTTGCATATCTGCTTTTTTCCCACCCCCTCTAAAAGAGCGGCGTCTTTTTAAAGATGCCTTCCTGCGGTTCTTGCCGAGCCCCACTCAGCGACGAGGACCGACATGTCATCTGCGTGTCCTGCCTGGGTGAGGATCACGCGGACATCGCGCTCGCTGACGACGGATGCCATCATTGTGAACGCTTGCCTATGGTGACTCTGCGGACTCGCCTAGCTTCGTTCTCCGAGCCCGCATCCCAGCCCGCCGTGATGCCGCGCCGCAAGAAGCGCCGCGCCCAGCGCGCGCCCGAGCTATTTCCAGCCCGCCAAAGCTCGCCGGTTCGCCCGCCAGCTTCGCCGGCTTCGCTCGAGTCGCTCCCAGACGGACAGCGGCCGCCGTCTGCCGCCGCGTCCGCACTTGAGCTCGACGAACTTACCGGAGACGGCATTGAAACTGAGCCGATGCGTCCGCTCTCTCAAGCCGTGGATTACATCGGCCTCGACTGAAAGGCGCTCGCGCAACTAACGCGCAATAGGCTGGACGGACGCTTTCTCGGGAAAGACGAAGCTCCGTCACAGTCGAGACCCGCGCCTTTCCCCCCTGAATGGTGAGAGACATTTGTGGTTAACGCTATCCGAGATGACGGAAGCCGAGCGCTCCGTGTTCCTCGACGTTCTCGCTCTGCTGGACGCCGCCCCCCTCAGCGCGGGCCCCGGCCGAGGATTGAGATAAAGCCCGAGGTCTCAAGGCCTTCCTAGTCTCTCTAGGAAAGCGACGGTGTTCAGTTCCCGCTGCGGCCGGATTTACACCAAAACTTCTCGCTCGTTCAGTTCCAAGCAATGTGACTGTTCCAGTGTATTTCGCAGTGAGCAAGCTGGTTCCACAGCCCGCTTGCCTGCGCACAAAGGCCGTCGTTTCGGCTAACTAGCAGCGCCGCCAGGCCCGAGATCAAACACCGCGCTCTCGCTCTGCTGGACGCCGCCCCCCTCAGCGCGGGCCCCGGCCGAGGATTGAGGTAAAGCCCGAGGTCTCAAGGCCTTCCTAGTCTCTCTAGGAAAGTGACGGTGTTCAGATCCCGCTGCGGCCGGATTTCCACCAAAACTTCTCGCTCGTTCAGTTCCATGCGTTGTGACTGTCCCAGTGTATTTCGCAGTGAAGCAGCCGGTGTCTCAGCCCGCTTGCCTGCGCACAAAAGCCGTTTCTATGGCTACCCAGATAAATCCAATAAAGAGTGCATTTTCTGGTGTTCCGGCCACGGCCGATGGTGTTATGAGTGTTGTAAGAATGCCCACGTCCCAGTGCCCATTCCCACACCCAGACACAGCCCGCCACGGTGCAGGGCTAGCACAAATAAAACCAACTCATGTTGGTTGTGCAGAAAATGTAGTGAACGCGCCCATACATGCCCGCTTACACTACACTATGCGTGTCCCTTGGTTTCTGTAAAAACGAAACTAACACACATTTAGTCGGCGCGAGCCGACAGTGTTCTCAGTGCAGTAAATGTGCCCGCTGTCCCGCATTTCCTCACTGACACGCCGAATCCCACGGGATTCACCCCCGCTCGCTTTCTATGCACAACCCGTCACAGAGAAGCTGAGCGCGGCCAGGCTGCCCGCTGTGATTAGCGCGCACCTCGCACGCTGTGAACACAGCGTTGATTCAGTCGGCGCGAGCCGAGTGTTCTCCGTGCAGAAAATGTGCCCGCTGTCTCGCGCCCGCATTTCTCACAGACACTCCGAATCTCACGGGATTCGCCCCCGCTCGTTTTCTCTGCACAACCCGTCACAGAGAAGCTGAGCGCGGCCAGGCTGCCAGCTGTGATCAGCGCGCGCCTCGCACGCTGTAAACACAGCAGTGATTTAGTCGGCGCGAGCTGACAGTATTCTCAGTGTAGTAAATGTGCCCGCATTTAGTAAATGTGCCCACATTCCCTCACACGCGCCGAATCCCACAGGATTCGCCCCGCTCGCTTTCTCTGCGCGTCCCGCCATAGAGAAGCTGAGCGCGGCCAGGCTGCCCGCTGTGATCAGCGCGCCCCCCGCCTCGAACGCTGTAAACACGGTGTTGTGTTCCCAGTACACAGGGGCTCTCGAGCCGCCGTCCTGCCGCGGCCAGAGCCCAGATTTCATTCTACCCCTAGCTATTCACGCAGATGCGTGGTCAAGGCTTCCCGGGGTATCAGAATGGGTGTTGAACACTATAACGAGAGGCTGTTCGCTACAGTTCGCTCGACGCCCCCGCCGTTATACGGCGCGAGTCGAAACTACGGTGTAAAGCGAAGTGTTTCATCTACTTCGAGCCGAGATAGCGAAACTACTGAGAAAAGGGGCTATAGAACCTCTATCTCAGGGCGAAGGGGCTTATACAGCAGATATTTTCTGGTACCGAAAAAAGATGGTGGGCTCAGACCCATTCTAGATCTGCGACTGCTGAACAGAACGCTCGTGAAGCGCCAGTTCAGAATGCTTACGACCAGGAAATCCTCGCGCAAGTGCGCCAAGGAGACTGGTTCATGTCAATAGATCTGAAAGACGCCTATTTTCAAATACAAATAGCGTCCCATCACAGGCGATTCTTGAGATTCGCCTTCGAGGGCCAGGCATATCAATACACAGTCCTGCCGTTCGGCCTGTCCATAGCACTCCGTACGTTCACGTAGTGCATGGACGCGGCCCTCGCCCCCCTGAGACTTCGGGGCATGCGAGTTTTGAACTACTTGGACGATTGGCTGATTCTAGCTCGTTCACGAACGGAGCTCATAGAACACAGGGCCGCATTACTCGAGCACCTCGAGGAGCTGGGCCTTACAGTCAATTGGGCGAAAAGCTCACTGCTCCCCAGTCGGAGAATTTCCTTTCTGGGAACAGTGTTAGACTCGCTATCCATGACAGCACGCCTGTCACCGGAGCGCGGATTGAATATTCAGCACGTCGCGAGATCCTTCCGCCACGGCTCTATAGTCCCGCTCAGAAGGTTTCAGAAAATGCTGGGTCTGATGGCCACAGCAGCCTCCGTACTCCAGTTGGGCCTGCTCCGCATGCGCCCACTGCAGCTATGGCTAAAAGCACGAGTTCCCCCCAGGGCGTGGACCGCAGGTCTATTTCGCCTCAGGGTCGACCTTCAGTGCATTTCGGCTCTGAAACCATGGAAAGCAACCGACTGGTATCAGTCAGGTGTGAGTCTGGGGATCCCCTCGAGTGTGAAGGTGGTGTCTACGGACACCTCCACTTCGGGGTGGGGAGCGCTGCTCGAGGGCAGACCGCTAGCTGGCCTATGGTCAGCGCGGGAGAAGCTCCTTCACATAAACTGCTTGGAATTAATAGCAGTCGACAAAGCGCTAAGGCGCTTCTGTCCCCAGATAATAGGCCACCACGTATTGGTCCGGTCGGACAACATGTCAGTGGTGGCGTACATAAATCGCCAGGGCGGCGTCAGGTCCCGAAACCTTTACAGGCTGACGGAACGCCTCCTGGTCTGGGCTCAGCACAACCTGCTCTCGCTGAGAGCGGCGCATGTGCCTGGTCACCTAAATGTGGGGCCAGACAGGCTGTCCAGAAATAACGTCCCAGCAGGAGAATGGTCTCTGCACACGCAGACGATCCAGCTGCTGTGGGAAACGTTTGGCAAAGCGCAGGTGGACCTGTTCGCGTCCCAAGAAAACGCTCACTGCCCGAGATTCTTCTCGAAAAGCCGGGACGCGCTGGCCCATGTTTGGCCCCGCCGCCCCCTATATGCTTTTCCCCCTGTCTCACTCCTGCCTCAGGTGTTGGAGCGAATCAGGAGGGAGGGATGCCCAGTGCTACTCATAGCTCCGCTCTGGACAAACCAGTCGTGGTTCCCTGTCCTGATGCAGCTGACCAGCGCTGCCCCATGGCCTTTACCGTTGAGGAGAGACCTCCTCTCTCAGGCGGAAGGCTCGATTTGGCATCCTCGCCCGGATTTGTGGTCCCTGCACGCATGGGCCATCAACGGGTACCCGCTGACCTCCCAGAGGGAGTGTTAAACACGATCGCGCAGGCTAGAGCCCCGTCTACCAGACGGCTCTACTCCTCGAAGTGGTCTGTGTTCTCTGCTTGGTGTCAAGCGCAGGGCTTTTCACCTGTAGACTGCGGGGTTACGGAAGTGCTTTCCTTCCTTCAGGAGCTACTGGATAAGGGCAGGTCCCCTTCCACGCTCAAAGTATACGTGGCGGCCATAGCAACGTTTGCAAAACCGGTGTCTGGCCAGTCACTAGGAAAGAGCGACTTAGTCATGCGTTTCCTTAGAGGAGCTCGGAGGCTAAACCCTCCCAGGCCCCCTTCAGTCCCGACATGGGACCTTTCCACGGTCTTGGAGGCCATGAAAGGTGCCCCATTCGAGCCAATCCAGTCGTCAGACATGAAACACTTGTCTTTCAAGACAGCGTTTCTTATGGCTCTCGCTTCAGTGAAGCGCGTAGGGGACTTGCAAGCGCTCTCAGTAAGCGCGTCATGCATGGAGTTTGGACCTAATGACTCAAAGGTCATACTCAAACCGAAGCACGGCTATGTGCCGAAATCCCTCAACACACCGTTCAGGGCCCAGGTCATTTCCCTGTCTGCCCTTCCGGTTCTCAATGAGGAGAAGGACGCGAGTCTCCTTTGCCCTGTCAGGGCACTAAGGGCTTATGTGTCCCGCTCGTCTGGTTTCAGACAGACTGAGCAGCTTTTCGTTTCGTTTGGCGGCCGTGCTAAGGGACTTGCCGCTTCGAAACAGAGTCTATCCAGATGGATAGTCGGTGCCATAGCGCTGGCTTACACTTCTAAGGGCCTACAGTGCCCTTTGGGTGTTAGAGCGCACTCCACAAGAGGCATGGCCTCCTCGTGGGCATGGTCTAGCGGGGTTACCCTGCAAGATATTTGTATGGCCGCGGGCTGGGCCTCGCCGTCTACATTTATAAAATACTATAACTTGGAGGTTCCCGCCTTACAAGCTAAGCTTTTGGCGGTATAAAATTCAGTGCTATCTGCCCGCTGTGCGGCTCGGATACTGAGTTTGACCTGCGTATTGCTCACTGACCGGTACAGCAGCTCATTAAAATGTTGACACACTTGTGGCCACCCAGTTCAGGCTGAATGTTCACCCTGACGGTATGGTCTATTTGTCACATGATTAGCTCCTTTCGGATGCTATTTACAGGGAATGATGCTTCTAGCCTCTCTTCCCTCACTCTCTGTGAGTGTATGGTGATTATGCACTATATGCGCCCCGGGCTTCGGCCCCTGGGACTTTGGTGTTGGATCCCTACCAGCACGGCGTGTTGCATTGTGTTCCCCATAGCGTAAGATATTACGCAGTACGAGAGATACTCTCGTAAGAGAACGTACTCGGTTACTAACGTAACCTCGGTTCTCTCTAGAGAGGGAACGAGTACTGCGTATCTTGCCGTGCTTGGAATACGCTCTGGTTCGCTTCGGCGATGAAAACCAACGTAAGAGCAGCTATCGAGCCTGGTTATAGGGCGAGACCACGCCCTTTCTGGCGGGACGTGACTATATGGGCGCGAAAGGCCCCCATTCGTCGTGACGTCACGCAGAGCCACTCTCGATAGGCTGCTGCTGTTGCCGCAGGGCAGCCAATAGGCGCGCGAGCTGTCTCGCCTATGTCTGCTTGCTGCCGCAAAGCGTTTTACATTAATAAAAAATTAAGGATAATTTTTGGCTTCAATATCTCGTGGAAAAGAGTTTTCCCCATAGCGTAAGATATTACGCAGTACTCGTTCCCTCTCTAGAGAGAACCGAGGTTACGTTAGTAACCGAGTACGTTTTCCCACATAGCGTATAGCTATGCAATACTCGTTCCCTTATCTCAGGGAACCGAGGTTACGTTAGTAACACAGTCGTTTCTCCCAAGGTTTTTTTTCTCCATTCTGTCACCTGATGAAGTTTTGGTTCCTTGCCACTGTCGCCTTTTTCGCCTTTTCACCCTTGTTGCCATTGGATAGTTGGAGACATTAAATTTAACATTTCATTGAATATTCAACAATAATATTGATCTGCCTGCATTGACACTATTATACAAGAACTGAACTGAGCTGGACGATGACATCACGGTTTTCTCCAGAACGGCTATATATAAATATATAATTAAGTAAATTAATAACTTAAAAAAAAAATGAAACATCACTGAACTTACTTAAGCTGGACTGTGAAGATATTTTCTTTTGGAAACAAACTTTTTTGCATTATTTTCCTGTTATCTCTGTGAAGCTGCTTTGAAACAATCTGTATTTTAAAAAGCGCTATATAAATAAATGTGACTTTACTTGACTGATGAGGAAGACAGATAATATCCAACACAAAGATTTATTAATAAGAGATCCAACAACAAAGCAAACAGAGAGCATTGACGACAGCGGACACTGAACTACTTCTTTTTCTTCCTCTTTACACTTTCTAACCATCCCCACTACATAAATATAAAAAATTTAAATAAAAAATAAAACACCCACTAGCGCTGCGTGTTCAGCTCCTCCAGTTTCCACCACTTTAACTTCCAATAATTCACTATATCCTTGTTTTTCTTAAGATATTCTTTCCTTTACCCACAGTATATCATCATCTTCTCCACCCCCTCTTCCTCTCTTATATACACATTTATCCTACATTATTTTAATGAATCCTGTTTTATTCAGAAACTGAAACAACACCTTTACCGTACTATTTCCTATATCTGATTCTAATATATTCTTTAATTTTAACTCTTTTCCTTTATTCTTACATATTTTCCATCTTAGCACTTCTCTTTCTTCATCATAATTGTTACGATTTATAATCACATGTTCTACAGTTTCTCTCTGTCCACATTTCTCACACATTCCCGTTGGATGTTTAGATATTAGATGTAATGTTGTATTCAAACCTGTATGTCCCATCCTTAATCTTGTAATTATATTTTCGTCCCTCCTATTTCCCCCACGCTTTCTAGCTTTTCCCACTTTCTTTTGTATTGCATATAAATGTCTCCCTTTATTCTCATTATCCCAATACTGTTGCCACTTTTTAATCACTTTCTCTTTTATTACAGATTTTATTTCTCTTATACTGTGTGGTAGTTCAATTTCTACCATTTCATCATCCACTGCTTGCTTGGCTAATTTATCTGCCTCTTCATTCCCTTTAATTCCCACATTGGCTGGTACCCAAATAAACCCATCCAAAACTCTTTTGTTTATGCATTTCTTGTTCCCAACATATTCCTAGTATCCACCTTATTCTTCGCCCGTTCTATTTCCCATGATCCATAGCGTGTTCAACTGACTAAATGGTTTTCTACTTCCGGTTGAAGTGTTTGTTTACATAGAATGCTAGCACTCTAGTCCAGACATTAGAAAAATATCAGTCTACACATGCGTTTTATATTTAATATGAGCGAAATACGCATGTGACATGACACAACAAATCTTTAACTTTTAGGTGGCAAAATATTTTTTAGTAATTCTATGAATTAGCCTACACTGCACAAAACAAAAGTAATACTAATATATATATATATATATATAATTTTTTTTTTTTCGTTTTTTATTAATTGTATCTTAATTTTTATCAATGTTTCATCAACCAATTGCCTGGATTTAATAAATAAGAAGTAAATATAGTAGAAAATAGATCATCATGACAAGGAGGTGCCGGCACGTGAACTGGACTCTCGTCTCATAAATTAACCGAAACTCAGCGTTTAATGTAGGCCTACTTGCCTCACAGACCTGATAAATACCGTAATTCCTCAAATAAAAACCGGTATTCAAATAAACGCCGGGCCTCTGATAGTGGCCGGGTACGTGGCCAACGCGGACAAATAAAGGCCGGTCTCAAATTAAGGCCGGGGGAAAATTAGTGTACACTCAAAGACGGACGCGTGCTGTGCTTGTCATATATCACAACTACTATTCAGTGTTTTTAACCACGTTTATTTTAGGTTTCAGACATTTAAATAGATAAGATTTATAGCAAAACAATACATTTATAGTTTGTAAAATACACAATGGTGTCTATGGAAGCAGCAATAATCCATTCAAATATATTTGGCGACGTGTTTTATTCATATCAGATACACAGTGTAAGTATAAAGTTGACTCTATTCTTCTCCCAGTTCACCGGCCACTTACTTTCATGCATTTCGGGAGAAACTGAAGAATTCACGCGCTGTGTAACGTACAAATCCAACAGACAGGAATCTCTGAACTGCGGTGCCGATCTCACGTTACAGATCAGGATCAATTATAAAGGGTTCTCTTACGAGAGTATCTCTCGTACTGCGTAATATCTTACGCTATGGGGAAAACTCTTTTCCACGAGATATTGAAGCCAAAAATTATCCTTAATTTTTTATTAATGTAAAACGCTTTGCGGCAGCAAGCAGACATAGGCGAGACAGCTCGCGCGCCTATTGGCTGCCCTGCGGCAACAGCAGCAGCCTATCGAGAGTGGCTCTGCGTGACGTCACGACGAATGGGGGCCTTTCGCGCCCATATAGTCACGTCCCGCCAGAAAGGGCGTGGTCTCGCCCTATAACCAGGCTCGATAGCTGCTCTTACGTTGATTTTCATCTCTTCAGCGAAGCCTCACGCATCGCTGGATCCAGAGTGAGAAGCCGCGCCGTCGACCTGTAGCCTTCAGCGGGACGTGCCATTGAGCCTGGAGTCGCTGGCCTCGCCGCCTTCAGCCGCCGTACCTGCTGTGCTTTCCGGCGTTATATCCTTTCCTCTGCATAGAGTGTGTGTGTGTGCTTGCATATCTGCTTTTTTCCCACCCCCTCTAAAAGAGCGGCGTCTTTTTAAAGATGCCTTCCTGCGGTTCTTGCCGAGCCCCACTCAGCGACGAGGACCGACATGTCATCTGCGTGTCCTGCCTGGGTGAGGATCACGCGGACATCGCGCTCGCTGACGGCGGATGCCATCATTGTGAACGCTTGCCTATGGTGACTCTGCGGACTCGCCTAGCTTCGTTCTCCGAGCCCGCATCCCAGCCCGCCGTGATGCCGCGCCGCAAGAAGCGCCGCGCCCAGCGCGCGCCCGAGCTATTTCCAGCCCGCCAAAGCTCGCCGGTTCGCCCGCCAGCTTCGCCGGCTTCGCTCGAGTCGCTCCCAGACGGACAGCGGCCGCCGTCTGCCGCCGCGTCCGCACTTGAGCTCGACGAACTTACCGGAGACGGCATTGAAACTGAGCCGATGCGTCCGCTCTCTCAAGCCGTGGATTACATCGGCCTCGACTGAAAGGCGCTCGCGCAACTAACGCGCAATAGGCTGGACGGACGCTTTCTCGGGAAAGACGAAGCTCCGTCACAGTCGAGACCCGCGCCTTTCCCCCCTGAATGGTGAGAGACATTTGTGGTTAACGCTATCCGAGATGACGGAAGCCGAGCGCTCCGTGTTCCTCGACGTTCTCGCTCTGCTGGACGCCGCCCCCCTCAGCGCGGGCCCCGGCCGAGGATTGAGATAAAGCCCGAGGTCTCAAGGCCTTCCTAGTCTCTCTAGGAAAGCGACGGTGTTCAGTTCCCGCTGCGGCCGGATTTACACCAAAACTTCTCGCTCGTTCAGTTCCAAGCAATGTGACTGTTCCAGTGTATTTCGCAGTGAGCAAGCTGGTTCCACAGCCCGCTTGCCTGCGCACAAAGGCCGTCGTTTCGGCTAACTAGCAGCGCCGCCAGGCCCGAGATCAAACACCGCGCTCTCGCTCTGCTGGACGCCGCCCCCCTCAGCGCGGGCCCCGGCCGAGGATTGAGGTAAAGCCCGAGGTCTCAAGGCCTTCCTAGTCTCTCTAGGAAAGTGACGGTGTTCAGATCCCGCTGCGGCCGGATTTCCACCAAAACTTCTCGCTCGTTCAGTTCCATGCGTTGTGACTGTCCCAGTGTATTTCGCAGTGAAGCAGCCGGTGTCTCAGCCCGCTTGCCTGCGCACAAAAGCCGTTTCTATGGCTACCCAGATAAATCCAATAAAGAGTGCATTTTCTGGTGTTCCGGCCACGGCCGATGGTGTTATGAGTGTTGTAAGAATGCCCACGTCCCAGTGCCCATTCCCACACCCAGACACAGCCCGCCACGGTGCAGGGCTAGCACAAATAAAACCAACTCATGTTGGTTGTGCAGAAAATGTAGTGAACGCGCCCATACATGCCCGCTTACACTACACTATGCGTGTCCCTTGGTTTCTGTAAAAACGAAACTAACACACATTTAGTCGGCGCGAGCCGACAGTGTTCTCAGTGCAGTAAATGTGCCCGCTGTCCCGCATTTCCTCACTGACACGCCGAATCCCACGGGATTCACCCCCGCTCGCTTTCTATGCACAACCCGTCACAGAGAAGCTGAGCGCGGCCAGGCTGCCCGCTGTGATTAGCGCGCACCTCGCACGCTGTGAACACAGCGTTGATTCAGTCGGCGCGAGCCGAGTGTTCTCCGTGCAGAAAATGTGCCCGCTGTCTCGCGCCCGCATTTCTCACAGACACTCCGAATCTCACGGGATTCGCCCCCGCTCGTTTTCTCTGCACAACCCGTCACAGAGAAGCTGAGCGCGGCCAGGCTGCCAGCTGTGATCAGCGCGCGCCTCGCACGCTGTAAACACAGCAGTGATTTAGTCGGCGCGAGCTGACAGTATTCTCAGTGTAGTAAATGTGCCCGCATTTAGTAAATGTGCCCACATTCCCTCACACGCGCCGAATCCCACAGGATTCGCCCCGCTCGCTTTCTCTGCGCGTCCCGCCATAGAGAAGCTGAGCGCGGCCAGGCTGCCCGCTGTGATCAGCGCGCCCCCCGCCTCGAACGCTGTAAACACGGTGTTGTGTTCCCAGTACACAGGGGCTCTCGAGCCGCCGTCCTGCCGCGGCCAGAGCCCAGATTTCATTCTACCCCTAGCTATTCACGCAGATGCGTGGTCAAGGCTTCCCGGGGTATCAGAATGGGTGTTGAACACTATAACGAGAGGCTGTTCGCTACAGTTCGCTCGACGCCCCCGCCGTTATACGGCGCGAGTCGAAACTACGGTGTAAAGCGAAGTGTTTCATCTACTTCGAGCCGAGATAGCGAAACTACTGAGAAAAGGGGCTATAGAACCTCTATCTCAGGGCGAAGGGGGCTTATACAGCAGATATTTTCTGGTACCGAAAAAAGATGGTGGGCTCAGACCCATTCTAGATCTGCGACTGCTGAACAGAACGCTCGTGAAGCGCCAGTTCAGAATGCTTACGACCAGGAAATCCTCGCGCAAGTGCGCCAAGGAGACTGGTTCATGTCAATAGATCTGAAAGACGCCTATTTTCAAATACAAATAGCGTCCCATCACAGGCGATTCTTGAGATTCGCCTTCGAGGGCCAGGCATATCAATACACAGTCCTGCCGTTCGGCCTGTCCATAGCACCCCGTACGTTCACGTAGTGCATGGACGCGGCCCTCGCCCCCCTGAGACTTCGGGGCATGCGAGTTTTGAACTACTTGGACGATTGGCTGATTCTAGCTCGTTCACGAACGGAGCTCATAGAACACAGGGCCGCATTACTCGAGCACCTCGAGGAGCTGGGCCTTACAGTCAATTGGGCGAAAAGCTCACTGCTCCCCAGTCGGAGAATTTCCTTTCTGGGAACAGTGTTAGACTCGCTATCCATGACAGCACGCCTGTCACCGGAGCGCGGATTGAATATTCAGCACGTCGCGAGATCCTTCCGCCACGGCTCTATAGTCCCGCTCAGAAGGTTTCAGAAAATGCTGGGTCTGATGGCCACAGCAGCCTCCGTACTCCAGTTGGGCCTGCTCCGCATGCGCCCACTGCAGCTATGGCTAAAAGCACGAGTTCCCCCCAGGGCGTGGACCGCAGGTCTATTTCGCCTCAGGGTCGACCTTCAGTGCATTTCGGCTCTGAAACCATGGAAAGCAACCGACTGGTATCAGTCAGGTGTGAGTCTGGGGATCCCCTCGAGTGTGAAGGTGGTGTCTACGGACACCTCCACTTCGGGGTGGGGAGCGCTGCTCGAGGGCAGACCGCTAGCTGGCCTATGGTCAGCGCGGGAGAAGCTCCTTCACATAAACTGCTTGGAATTAATAGCAGTCGACAAAGCGCTAAGGCGCTTCTGTCCCCAGATAATAGGCCACCACGTATTGGTCCGGTCGGACAACATGTCAGTGGTGGCGTACATAAATCGCCAGGGCGGCGTCAGGTCCCGAAACCTTTACAGGCTGACGGAACGCCTCCTGGTCTGGGCTCAGCACAACCTGCTCTCGCTGAGAGCGGCGCATGTGCCTGGTCACCTAAATGTGGGGCCAGACAGGCTGTCCAGAAATAACGTCCCAGCAGGAGAATGGTCTCTGCACACGCAGACGATCCAGCTGCTGTGGGAAACGTTTGGCAAAGCGCAGGTGGACCTGTTCGCGTCCCAAGAAAACGCTCACTGCCCGAGATTCTTCTCGAAAAGCCGGGACGCGCTGGCCCATGTTTGGCCCCGCCGCCCCCTATATGCTTTTCCCCCTGTCTCACTCCTGCCTCAGGTGTTGGAGCGAATCAGGAGGGAGGGATGCCCAGTGCTACTCATAGCTCCGCTCTGGACAAACCAGTCGTGGTTCCCTGTCCTGATGCAGCTGACCAGCGCTGCCCCATGGCCTTTACCGTTGAGGAGAGACCTCCTCTCTCAGGCGGAAGGCTCGATTTGGCATCCTCGCCCGGATTTGTGGTCCCTGCACGCATGGGCCATCAACGGGTACCCGCTGACCTCCCAGAGGGAGTGTTTAAACACGATCGCGCAGGCTAGAGCCCCGTCTACCAGACGGCTCTACTCCTCGAAGTGGTCTGTGTTCTCTGCTTGGTGTCAAGCGCAGGGCTTTTCACCTGTAGACTGCGGGGTTACGGAAGTGCTTTCCTTCCTTCAGGAGCTACTGGATAAGGGCAGGTCCCCTTCCACGCTCAAAGTATACGTGGCGGCCATAGCAACGTTTGCAAAACCGGTGTCTGGCCAGTCACTAGGAAAGAGCGACTTAGTCGTGCGTTTCCTTAGAGGAGCTCGGAGGCTAAACCCTCCCAGGCCCCCTTCAGTCCCGACATGGGACCTTTCCACGGTCTTGGAGGCCATGAAAGGTGCCCCATTCGAGCCAATCCAGTCGTCAGACATGAAACACTTGTCTTTCAAGACAGCGTTTCTTATGGCTCTCGCTTCAGTGAAGCGCGTAGGGGACTTGCAAGCGCTCTCAGTAAGCGCGTCATGCATGGAGTTTGGACCTAATGACTCAAAGGTCATACTCAAACCGAAGCACGGCTATGTGCCGAAATCCCTCAACACACCGTTCAGGGCCCAGGTCATTTCCCTGTCTGCCCTTCCGGTTCTCAATGAGGAGAAGGACGCGAGTCTCCTTTGCCCTGTCAGGGCACTAAGGGCTTATGTGTCCCGCTCGTCTGGTTTCAGACAGACTGAGCAGCTTTTCGTTTCGTTTGGCGGCCGTGCTAAGGGACTTGCCGCTTCGAAACAGAGTCTATCCAGATGGATAGTCGGTGCCATAGCGCTGGCTTACACTTCTAAGGGCCTACAGTGCCCTTTGGGTGTTAGAGCGCACTCCACAAGAGGCATGGCCTCCTCGTGGGCATGGTCTAGCGGGGTTACCCTGCAAGATATTTGTATGGCCGCGGGCTGGGCCTCGCCGTCTACATTTATAAAATACTATAACTTGGAGGTTCCCGCCTTACAAGCTAAGCTTTTGGCGGTATAAAATTCAGTGCTATCTGCCCGCTGTGCGGCTCGGATACTGAGTTTGACCTGCGTATTGCTCACTGACCGGTACAGCAGCTCATTAAAATGTTGACACACTTGTGGCCACCCAGTTCAGGCTGAATGTTCACCCTGACGGTATGGTCTATTTGTCACATGATTAGCTCCTTTCGGATGCTATTTACAGGGAATGATGCTTCTAGCCTCTCTTCCCTCACTCTCTGTGAGTGTATGGTGATTATGCACTATATGCGCCCCGGGCTTCGGCCCCTGGGACTTTGGTGTTGGATCCCTACCAGCACGGCGTGTTGCATTGTGTTCCCCATAGCGTAAGATATTACGCAGTACGAGAGATACTCTCGTAAGAGAACGTACTCGGTTACTAACGTAACCTCGGTTCTCTCTAGAGAGGGAACGAGTACTGCGTATCTTGCCGTGCTTGGAATACGCTCTGGTTCGCTTCGGCGATGAAAACCAACGTAAGAGCAGCTATCGAGCCTGGTTATAGGGCGAGACCACGCCCTTTCTGGCGGGACGTGACTATATGGGCGCGAAAGGCCCCCATTCGTCGTGACGTCACGCAGAGCCACTCTCGATAGGCTGCTGCTGTTGCCGCAGGGCAGCCATTAGGCGCGCGAGCTGTCTCGCCTATGTCTGCTTGCTGCCGCAAAGCGTTTTACATTAATAAAAAATTAAGGATAATTTTTGGCTTCAATATCTCGTGGAAAAGAGTTTTCCCCATAGCGTAAGATATTACGCAGTACTCGTTCCCTCTCTAGAGAGAACCGAGGTTACGTTAGTAACCGAGTACGTTTTAAACGACAAAACAAACTCACTTACACTGAATTGAGAGTCAGAATAGAAGATAGTTGATGACATGGTAAGCAAGTTTGTTAATATTTAGAAATAAAAGCGCTACATCTGTCATACAGCGCTATTTTGGCTGTGGTGAACAGTGCCAAGCATGACGCGTCACCATGGAAACTTGGCTGACGGGCGGGCGGGGATCGCGAATTAGAAATAAAGGCCTGCCTCTAATAAAAGCCTGCTTCAAATAAAAGCCGGCTACCATCTGCAGTTCAGGTAAATAAAGGCCCCGGTCTTTATTTGAGGAATTACGGTATATAGAAAGCTTGAATGTCTACTTTCATTTCAAAACAGAAGAAAACAGACAGCTCTCTGCTTATGTAATCCGTATGAAATGAGCATTTCTCTCTGGCGCGTTCACTACCGCGAAGATCGCGAGCCAGTCAACTTCATCTTTGCAGCCGACACACTGACACAGAAAACACTTGTTTATTAATAAAGAATTAAAATTCCTCCTTGCTATATTTGACATATTCAGCAGTTGGGGGTGATAGAGACTGCCGGATGTTCATGTATTGCTGGATTAGGGAGATCGTGCAGTCATGCATCAGCTATATCCTTTGGAAGGTATGAAAAAAAGTTAATTTTATTTTTATCTGTGATTTAATAAAAAATAACGTGATCAGATCACATTTGATCAATGTTTTTTTCGATTTAGTTTAGCGATGTGGGGATGAAAACAATCTGAGTCGTCATCATGGCAGCCCGCATTGTTTAGAGAAGAATAGGGTGGATATTCTTTGTTGGATGTACTTCATCCTGACTCTTAATATTTGTCCAATATTCTGCCCTTAACTGTTGTCTTCTAATATCAAGCAGCATTTCATCTATCTCTACTTGCATTGCTGCAATATGTGTTGTTGAATATGACCACAGCAAATTCTCAATGCTTCCTAGAAATCTAATTGATGCGGACACTGAACTCAAACAGAACTGAACATATATACAGGAGTTATTGATAGTGACTGATGAGTGTGCAGCTGAATGTAATTAGTGTCTGTGAAAACAAGTGGTGAACAAGGGGAGGGGAGGGGGGAGGAAGAGTGATTGGTTGTTGCGTTACATCTTACCCGGATACAATAGTGCTATTTTCTGATTGGCTATAGCTCGACGGACAACACCAGAGGAGACGCGCTTGATTCCTGCCGTTTCCACAGTGAGAGCGGCGCGTTTTGGGTGCTGCGGCATATTAATTATATATCAAATAGTTTTTCAGCGTGAGAAATACAATGTGTGGCGGGAGAGCTTGACAAAAGACCGAAATGAGTGACTGTCACACTCAATGCGTGACACTTGAGAGCCCTGTGCATTGCAAACAACAAAGTTGCTAACTTAGTTAGCAACTATGCTTTTGGGAAACGCACCCCTGGTTAGCACTACCATAATAATGGATTTTCTAAATCCCATAGCACATAGCTCACAACATTAATAAAACTGCAACTGTGGCAACAGTAAATAAACTTTGAAAACTGATTTCTTGAATAAGCACTACCTTGCTAGCTGGAAGGCCACTGTTCTGTAGAATTTAATTTCAAAACCTAATCAAACCTGCCTGTCTGTAATTTTCTAGTTATCCATAAGATCTTGATTAGCTACTTCAGGAGTGTCGGATTTTCTGGCAGTTACAATTTGCAGATCTGACAAATACAGATAACAAATTCATATTACATATTATAATCAGCAATGGATCCTGTTTAAAATGACATGAAAGAATGCGTATGATTAAATTGACGTAACAAAACCAAACTGACATGTAAACATGAGACTAGGGCTACGTTCACACTGCAGGCTGAAACGACCCAATTCCGATTTTTTTGCTCCTATGCGACCTGTATCTGATCTTTTCATGACAGTCTGAACGACACAGATCCGATCTTTTCAAATGCGACCCAGGCCACTTGGGTATGTGGTCCAAATCTAATATGTATCCGATCTTTTGAAATGCGACCTCAATCTGAACGGCCAGGTCACATGTATCCGACCCGCACGCCATTGATATGCGACAAACGTCATAATTCTGAGTTGAAGTAGGCGGTAATGAGAAGATAAACAAGTTAGCTATCGTACGATAGTATGCACCTGTAGCTAGCCAATATCCTCCAACGCGTTGCACTGTTATGGTCTGCCGCAGACGTGTCTCTTCCCGTGACAGAGTTAATCGAAGGCGCTCAAACATAATCGATGGTTGATCTGGTCATTCGGAAGTTACTGATGAATTCTGTATTAGTGAAGCCACTCACATCAGTATCCCACCACTCCTGGCTGCGACTCCGCACCCACACAAATAACTTTAATATTGCTAAACGAGCTCCACTGTTGACATTCATGTTTAGCTACTTCCGTTGACCGTTGAGTACTTTTCTGCGCATGCGGGTCACTTCTGGGTCATTTCACGTTCACACAGGAGATCACAAAAGGTCGCATTTAATTGGAAATGTGAACGCCTTGCAAAAAAATCTAATTTTTTCAAAAATCGAATTTGAGCATTAAGCCCCTGCAGTGTGAACGATTCTTTATGAGTGCATCACTGTCAGATTATTATTATTATTATTATTATACTTGTTATAATTTACATAAATGCATAAGTGTATTTATTATTGAAATTTAAAATAACTTTTGTAAATTCCATGCATCAGAAACTTTTTTCTTTAAATAATAATAAAGGACACTGTTAATATACACTTTTTTTTTATTTCTCAAAATTATTTAGGTGGAGTCTTTCCCCTCAAATGTTGCTTTGTATTTTGTTCAGGCTTAAACAGGATGATATAACATTTAGGTCCAAATATGCAGAACAGTAAACCAAAGCTTGAGGCTAAAATAGCAAATATCTCCACAGCTACAGAAAATTTTCCAGGGGAACTGATATAAGCTGGAATGAATGTGATCCATACAGCACAGAATATTAGCATACTGAATGTGATGAATTTGGCTTCATTAAAGTTATCAGGTAGTGTGCGAGCAAGAAAGGCCAGAAAGAAGCACAAGACAGCCAGTAGACCAATATAACCCAGTACAGCAGAGAAACCTATAGTGGAACCCAGACTGCACTCAAGAATGATCTTTTCATGATAATAATTCATATTTTTGTAGGAAACAGGAGGAGATATTGTTATCCAAAGCACACAGATAATAACCTGTATAAGTGTAAAAGCAAGAACGCTGAGTTGTTGTTGTGCAGGCCCAAACCATTTCATGATATTACTTCCTGGAAGTGTAGCCTTAAAGGCCATTAACACCACTATTGTTTTCCCCAGAACACAGGCGATACAGAGAACAAAAGTGATCCCAAACGCTGTGTGACGCAACATACAGGACCACTTAGTGGGCCGACCAATGAAATTAAGTGAACAGAGGAAACACAGTGTCAATGAGAAGAGCAGCAGGAAACTCAGCTCTGAGTTGTTGGCTTTTACTATGGGGGTGTCCTTCTTGCTGTAAAACAGGATGGCCACCAGCAAAGTTAATCCTACTCCAAACAGTGAGAAAAAGACTAGCACTACACCCATAACTTCAGTGAATGACAGAAACTCTATAGCCTTTAAATCACATTTATCTTTTTCAGCATTAGACCAGTATTCCCCTGGACACTGCTTGCAGTTATTTGAATCTGGAAAGGAAGTTGTGTTTACTATAGTTAGAGACAAAGGAGAAAATTACTTCATTGATAAAGTCTCTTGATAAGAACCTGCATCCTTAACAGTAGAAGGAAAATACAAAAAAAACAGCTAACCAATTTTCTTTGAAGCTTTGAGATAGGCTGAAGATTACCTGTCTCATTACTGATTTCTCCTTCTGCACAGGGAATACAGTCATAACAGCAGACAGGTCTTCCATTCTGTGCAGCCTTCCTAGTGCCTGGGCGACAGCTCACACTGCACACAGACCTTGGCTTCTACAAAGTAAAATAAAATTATACATGGTATTACATGGTTACTATGTGATATAATGACAATAAATCTATCAGTATAATAGAGAATAGAAGATTGTATCTTTGATGTTTTAAAATACGCAAAAATGGAATGACAGCTATTGCATTGAGAAACCACTGGAAAAAAACTGAAACTTGTTTTTTGATCTTGATCTTATATTAGCTTCTAACCAGTTCTAAATCAACTAGAGGTTATGCCGTTTATAAATGCAAATGGTATTAATATAAAATGTTTTATTATTTTGTATTTAATTTTTATTAAAATGAGTTTTCTGAGGGGCAGAGCTTTGATGAGTACATATTATATAAAATTATTATATTCCAATGACTAATACAACACAATTATTTACCTGCAGCTTTCCTCCAGCCCATATTATGTTTTCAGTGTTGAGCACAAAGCGCTGATCAGGGGGCAGTGAGGCATCATAGTATCCCACTGGTTTAAATTGGACTGATCCATCTGAGTCTTGCTGCCAGTTCACAACTTCATACTGTGCTACAACTGCACCAGTTATGTCAAACCACACTCGATCTCCTGTCTTTATGGTGGAATTGATCTTTTTCAGAGCCTCAACCACCTATTGAAAAACAAGACAATCCAGAGACAAGTTGATGTTACCAAAGAGATAAAAAAATGTATCTGCCTGCTCTCCTTTCATCAAAAGTTTTTTTTACCTGCTGTGGTTGTATTGTCAGACCTTTTTCACAATCCCCTTGTTTCGTGCACTGTAGCAGACTGTGTAATGAGTAAGCCACGGCATAAACTGCTTTGTATACATTGCTTGAATATCTTTGTTCAGTCACATCTTCATTGTAATTTTTCAGTGCAATCAGATCCTGATATCCACTACAATTTAATGGATATTGAGAAGAAGTCCCCTCAGTCTGTGAGCATGGGAATGCTGTGTTCCAGAATTTCTTTAAAATATAATCAGCAAACCCTTCAATATTAATTTTTCTCACTGCAAACCCCAGTGACCCTCCCAGAACATGAAAACTGTTTGGAGTCATCAAACTTTTTGCAGTTATCCAAGCCTCCACTCCAATCAATTGGAAGTCTGTAATGTTCTCAATGCTTAGCTGATCAAACAGATTGCCCATCTCAACTTGAGAAAGAAATGCCACAATTACTTTTGCAGTGCCTTTTTTCATTATCTGTACCACGTTTTGGAGTTTTTCAGGCTCTGTTCGATAGAATTTCACAGAGTACTCCACACAAATCCCCTCCTCCTGGGCTGTTTTCAGAAATATGGCTATTCCATTGTTTCCATAATCATTGTCACTGTTCACAGCTCCCACCCAAGACCAGCCAAAGTGCTTGACTATGTATACAAGTGCTGTGCTCTGGTGGTAATCACTAGCAATAGTCCTGAAGAAAGATGGGTAATTCTTCCTATTACTAAGGCATTCACATGTGGCTGAAGGACTTATCTGAAAAGAGAGCACAGGAAACAAATAAACTGTTCATAATCAGTATAGTATAACTATGGTCAGACTTGTACTATTATTGCTTCTTACCACTGGAATTTTAAAAGGTCCTGTAGTTCTGGACAGAATCACTGTGGCTGAAGACTCTGTTTCACCTATGATAGCATGTATAGGGGACTGTCCATTGCAAATGTCCCCTCTGCAAACTCCGGACCATTCATCAATGCCATAGTTGCACTCATGGAAGAAAGTCTTGAACCACAGGTATCATATATTCTGTAGCCAATAGAAACATTTGGGAGCAAATTTTCACTACTGTTAATCTCCTCAATGGCAAAGATCATTGTTTGAGCCATCCGGAAATCTATTAGATTCACACTGTGAAAACATTAAAGTTTTGCATGAGCAAACAAAGTTAAATACATATATTTATACATGCTACAAATTAATTGAGATAACAAATGTTTTAATCAAATGCATTATCTTCCCAATGTAACAAACCTAGAGCAAAGCAGATGTTGAGGTTTTTGTGTAAAGTCAAATGACGGTGATGTTTCTTTACTGTGGATTGCAAAAAGTGTTCCAATAGTTATATCTCCATCTTTAGACAGCAGCGGGTATTTTGAGTCTCCCATCATATGACAATTGTTCTTTTTTGCCTTTGTATGAAGGCAATAATAAAATAGGTGTACGCAAAAAAAGATGAGAATCCTTCTGATTGATCTCAGATTCATCTTCCAAATGCCAATGACCTGATACGCCATTTGAATTTTATATATCACATCATTAATATGCGTCATTTAGGGGAAATGATCCCACAGGACATGAGCTATAAAAGAATAGGTGCAAAAAGATTGCAATCTTTGAAAAATAATTTGTAGTCCGTTCTACAGAGAGTGGGGAATTTAAATCTCTTTCATGCTATTATAAGTAGGACCGGGACTCGATTAAAAAAATTAATCTAATTAATTAGAGGCTTTGTAATTAATTAATCGAAATTAATCGCATTTTAATCGCATAAATATTTGACCTGAGAACAGTGAGAAGTCATTTTTTTCACATGGATTTTTAGTATACCATTGAATAATGACTGAATAGGCCTACATAAGCTTAAGCAACAACATATTGTTTATTTTTGTTCAACAAAGTCCAACAGACCAGTGCAATTTTTGCCATTAAGTGTAGCAATAGCATATTGCAACACTACACTAATAGCAATAGCGAATTCCTTGTTGCAGCTTGCACACAACCATGCTCTTATCGACGCTTCCATCCGTTCATTTTTTATAACAAAATTTCCCATCCACGGGGCCAACCAAAGCGATCGAGGCGATCTATTTTTCTTATTGCAGAACTTATACATAACTACCAACTCAGGGAAGTTAAGCAAGGTGTACAAACAAACAAACAAAGGTACCTAACAGAAAATAAATATCCTGGGTTTGCATACATCAAATTATGTAATACATACAAAAGAAAGAAAAGCATAATAATGTCAAGTCATGTCTTTGAATAAATCATCATAATGCATCAAAACATTTTCACTATTCTTGTTATTTATTTATAAGTCTAAGGGACGAAATAAGAGTCAAAATCAGCCAGAAAAAGAGGAAAGCTCAAAGGAGATTTAAGCCATTTTTGCTTGTGGATGAAGAATTTTGCATACAAGATAAAGAAGTTAACAACATACTCAAGGGAAAGCAACTTTGGATTTTCATAATAAAAAATAACCTCTTTGAGAGTGAAGGTGTGAGTCACATTTGTAGGACTAAATACAAAATAACTTAATTTAGTCCGACTGAGGCGATCTATGAAGCGCGATCCCAGCTCTTCTGACGCTAGTTGGTGCTCCAGTATAATCGGTCCGCCAAAACTCATCCAGTGAGAAACGTTCCGGTGCAAAGTCTAAAGTCTGTAATTAATTAATCTTAATTAACGCGTTAAAGTCTGTAATTAATTAATCTTAATTAACGCGTTAAAGTCCCGGCCCTAATTATAAGCCCTTCAAAAAATAATTGAAACTGATATCTAAAACATACTCGGTTACTAACGTAACCTCGGTTCTCTCTAGAAGAGGGAACGAGTAATAAAAGTATTATCCACCTGGATAGGCTCTGTTATGGTGCGGCTAGTCCCCTAGAACGTCCGCTGAACAAAACAAAGAGCTGCTCAGTCTGTCTGAAAACAGACGAGCGGGACACATAAGCTCTTAATGCCCTGACAGGGCAAAGAAAGCTCGCGTCCTTCTCCTCGTTGTAAACCGGAAGGGCAGAGAGGAAAATAACCTGAGCCCTGAATGGTGTGTTGAGTGATTTAGGCATGTATCCGTGTCTTGGTTTGAGTATGACTTTCGAGTTATTTGGCCCAAATACCATACACGTCACGCTCACTGAGAGCAATTGTAAATCCCCTATGCGCTTCACTGAAGCGAGAGCCATAAGAAACACTGTCTTGAACGACAAATGTTTCATGTCTGACAAAGTAATAGGCACGAATGGGGCTTCCAAAACCGTAGAAAGGTCCCACATGGGGACTGAAGGGGGTCTGGGAGGATTCAGCCTCTTAGCTCCCCTAAGGAAGCGAATGACCAGATCGTCCTTCCCCAGTAAACCTTGAGCGTGGATGGGGTTCTGCCCTTATCCATTAGCTCTTGAAGGAAGGAGAGAACTTCCGTAACCCAGCAGTCTAGGGGTGAAAAGCCTCAAGCTTTACACCAGCCAGAAAACACATATCATTTTGAGGAATAGAGTCGTCTAGTAGACGGGGCTCTAGCCTGCGTGATCGTGCTTAACACTCCCTCTGGGAGGTTAGCGGGTACCCATTCATGGCCCATGCATGCAGGGACCACAGCTCCGGGCGAGGATGCCAAATCGAGCCCTTGGCCTGAGAGAGGAGGTATTTCCTCATCGGTATTGGCCATGCGGCAGTGCTGGTCAGCTGCATCAGAACTGGGAACCAGTTTTGGTTTTTCCAGAGCGGAGCCACAAGCAGCACTGAGCATCCGTTTTCCCTGATTCGTTCCAATACCAGAGGCAGGAGCGAGACGGGGGAAAAGCATAGAGTGGGCAGCGGGGCCAGTCTTGGGACGCAAACAGGTCTACATGCGCTCTGCCGAATGTCCCCCACAGCAGTAGGACCGTCTGCGGGTGCAGAGACCATTCTCCTGCTGGAACATTGTTTCTGGACAGTCTGTCTGGTCCCAAATTCAGGTGACCAGTGTAGCGTATTTAGGGTGAATCTGAATAATTAAATATATTCTGGATAACTAAAATCCTAAGAGCCTTCAAAGGCCGGGAAGCTTCCAAACCAGCCTCCTCCCCCCAGGACTCAAAATTAACACACACACACACACACACACACACATATATCCAAACACACATCCCCCCCAGGAATGTGGAATGTGCCACAGGAAGTTTATGTTACAGAGAAAAGAAACTTCTCTTTTTAAAAGACATTTTAAACAGAAATATTCAATGTGTTTTATGTGTTTGTTTGTTCATGTTACATTGAAATAACTGAGTTTACCATTATGTGTTTTTACATGTAACTGCGTATTCCCTAGAATTCTAACGAAGGAGAACTGAATTTTGCATTCATATATATTCTATTATACTTCCCCTTTAGAATTGTAAGAACAATGTATCTAATCTCATGTTATGATTTGTCTTTTATGTGTTTGGTCTGTTTCTCGAAAACTGGGATAATGTTTCAAACCTTGCCAACTAATGTTTAACCAAATCCATTTGTGACAAGTTTGGAGTCTCTGAGTTCCAATCTTCGCTCCCCAGTTAGCCATTGATATCACATCTTGCTAAAACTTTGTTACACATATGACTATAATAATTATGAAGATTCTGCTTTTAAACACCCGATGAAATTAGGGTTTCAAATGCCTTGCTTAAGAGAACAAAGGGCTCATACAACCAGAAGTCCCGCCTGCGAGTTTCGACCTCTTGATTGGCCGAGTCAATGGGAAGAGGCTGGACTTCGCCAATGTGATAAATGTAGGAGCGCAGCTCTGCCCACTCTCTCTTGCTTCGCCCGTCGTTACTGCTGCATCATGTAACCGATCCCGTGGTCTCCTTCGGAGACCCGATCCGATCTTTATATCTTTCCTTTGTAAGGCAAAGTTTTGTTTTCCATAGTCGAATCTGTTTACTTCCACGGAGTGAAACAAATGTAGCCGAGCTACTTTCATTGGTAATGCTACTCAAAGACTTTAAACCGCCGCGCAACACGAGCGCCCAGAGACAACACGTGACGCTTACACACACAAAGGACTCCGCTCACGCACGCGGCCGGGACAGGCCTTCAGGAATGCGACAACACAGCGAGACCCATAACTTGTGCAAGTATCTCTTTATAACGCTTCTAAGGAGCATTAAGATGATGTTTCGTGTTGTAATCAGAAAGGTGAATGTCTTAGGAGGAAGTATGCCAATGTTCTCTCTCTCTCACTCTCTCTCTCCCTCTCTCTCTCTCTCTTACTCGCTAACGCGTGTAAGTCATCCATTGCCCAAACTTTACGCATTTCTCGTTCATCAATGTCTTAATGTGTTTCGTTCGTGTTAATGTTTGTAAATACATGTATTCCTGTAACGTAGTAAATATATATAAGTAGACATGCCTTTATTAAATCATTATATTCACTTGACTGATTGATTCAATCTCTTTGCTCATTCTCAAATCCCTTAAGTGCCAAAGATCTTATGCTACAAGCTTTACGAATTAATTATTTCAATAATTAATATTTTAAAGAGTACTTATTATGGGGCAGGAAGCCCAATTCTTCTGGCCAGAGAATTGCGTTTCCTGCAATCCTATAAAGTAAGATAATATTGGGGAAACCCCACAATATTATTCTGACAATTGAGCTAAATTAATTTTGCCTGCTTTGTAAGACGTGATCTGTGTAATTAACTGCAATCAACTTGTTAAAATGAAAGGATTGCATGTATACATCCAGGTAAAATGACATTCTCCTTTAGAGGGAGATTTATTAACATGTAAGACTGATCTAATCCAAACATGTAAGAATAATTATTAATTACCAATTATTAATTATGATATGCAAATTCCCCAGGGATTAGATCCCGCCCAAAAGTCTTTACAAGAATGGTGGAGAAATATGCTAGGCACACTTTAAACTTGTTTTTGAGCAAAAGAGATCAGTTTTCAATCTGTCTATATTGTGATTTAATAGTGTACGTGCACCTCGGTTGAGCGAACGCATTGCGAACTCACCGTGACTGATTAAAGGCAAAAAGCCATTTCAGTCCATCGAAACTAAGAAGTAAACTGCAGTTTTCATAGTTTCACAGTATTAAATTTGTCCTATAAAAGACGAAGAAACCTCTTTTGAACGACGACATTTTTAATATTAAACTTCCCTGTCCGAACGATGTTCTTCTGTCAGGGTGAAGACAAGATTTAGTGAAACGATGCTCTTTCACTATTCTTAAAAAGGCCTTATATTAAATCGTTAGATTAACGGTAAACTCCTGGTTAAAAATTGACGTAGCTACTCAATTGTAAAACCTAAAGCATATCTAATCATAAGTGCTATTTGATAATATGTTATGGGAGTCGAAAAAACAGACGAATAATTCCTGTTTTATTTATGCGCAGCGCAGAACCCCTGCCAGACGTGTTTGTTAGAATATAGCACAGAAAAATCCAAAACCTTAAAACATTTTAATCATTAAATGCTATTTGATAAATGTTATTTGGATTCGAATGACAGACGTATAATTCCTGTTATCTATATTAATGTAGGGAAGCGAAGAAATCCTTCCGTGCACACGTGTCGAAAAAGGAAAAACCCGCAGAGGTTTGAAATTTATAAGCGAACACGTATGAATCATAGTGCTAATTATTTGTGGGAAGCGAAAAACAGATGCCTAATTCCTGTGAACCCTATGTGTGTGTGTAGAAAAATCTTGCCACGCTGTTTAGTGAAATATAGCACCAAAACCTCCAAAACATTTTAATCATTAAATGCTATTTGATAAATGTATTTGGATCCAACCGACAGACGTATAATTCCTGTTTTCTCCTACATAGCGCAGAAAAAATTGCTGCAAGTCGTGTTTGTTAAAACATAACACCAAAAAAATCCGCTGAGATTTAATTTTGATAAGTGTGATCGCTACAGAAAGCAAAGCGTCTGCACGCTCAAATTTGAATCACACATGGAAGCAGGCCGGTTTTTATTCCGCTGACAAACACTAGAGGGCAACCCTAGGCCTAAGTGCTTGACAGTTTCTCGAATACGCACCGCCCCCTGACTTCATCCTGCATGAGCGAAATGTCGCCATCGTGTGGACACTAGTAACAAGGTCATCCTTTCCTAAACATTTTCCCTCATAACAATTTCAGATTTTTCCAGTGAATTCCTGAAATTGTGTCAATGCATGTGCAAGTTCCAGTGTTACTAACATGATTTGTCACTCCTGACTGTGTACACTTATTTTGAATTTAGTTCAAACCACATTTGAATTTAAAAAAAATTCAAAAGTAAGTATTAACAGTCCCTGATGACCACTTAGTAGTGCGGCCCCCTTGTGGCCCTCCCCTGCTAAGTCAGCTCATCTTTTATTTCTACTCTTCCTGCTTTGAAGTGGCGTTCTCTCAGTTGATTTTCTGTTGGATATTATCCTCATCATACATAATGCCAACCTTAAATTTCCTACACTTATTCAAATTTGATTTGAAACAAACAAATTTCAAGATTAACGTGAATTAAGTCTCCTTCCCTGTGGGGAAGAGTTTTATGGCTTTACGTCTATATTTCCGGTCTCAAATTATTTTTAATAATTTTGATTTGATATGTTATGACAACAATTCTAGAAGTTACTTAACATCTATGCATACGCTCGATTTGAAGTGTATTTAAACCAGTTTGAATGCAATTCAAATCAAGTTCTCGGTCAGCCAGGTTGACCACTAGGAGGAAGTGACCCAAATCCCTTTGTGGCCCAAACGCGCCACTACTGCCTGTCTTCTCCCGGGGTCCATCCTACTTTATTACTTTTAATTATTAATTTTTATTAATAGTAAAAGTAATAATAATAAAAGGAATTTAATAAAAAAAAAAAAGTTTTATTTTTTTTTTATTTATTTATTTATTTATTTTTTTTTTGGGTTAAGTTATTTTGATAATTAACATCATTTTCATAATTTCCTTTTTACCATTATTTAGGAAAACCTTTGCTTCTATTTTCTACATACATAATTACTCAATTCAGTTTAAACAAGAAAGCTTTCATTCACTGTTAAGCTTCACACTGTTCTGTATTTACATGTAGAAACCACTAAAGAGCTGCAGTGATTTGACAGTCATCCCTGCTTGGAGTCCAGCACGCTGGTTCATCTGACCTGCGTCACCAGCACTGACTGAGCGCGAGTCTCGGACTTTCCTGTATCTCTCCGTTAGTGCGGCCCGCAACACGACATCACCAATTTGGCACTGCCGGTTGTGATTCAAAGTCAGGTTGCGTGAGAAGGAGCACATCGGTACAGATACACGAAAGGCCCGGGACACTGCTGTCAAGCGTTTGGGGACGACAGAAAGACCAACCACGATGCTGACTCCAACCCACATGACCTCATTCCACCCCAGGCAAACTAAACAAAGGTATTAAACCCATCCACTTAATATTTGCTACAGAATCTAGAGATTCCCCCGGTTATTGAAGTGTTTGGCTCCCTCCTCCTCTCCGAGCCACAAACCGCAGGCTTAGGCCTCCTCTTCCCCTGTAACACTTCCTGTGTACTCTTAACGCCATTTCATTACAGACCTTCCCATCTTGGATGGTTGCATGTTACTTCAAACTCTGCTATCTTGCCACTGCTCTTTTCTGTCGTGCTCTGTTCTTTTCAGTTCACCTAGAAGACAGAACCTATCTGAGACAACAAGGAACGCTGAATAATAATTAGACAACAAGCCGCTAGCATCAACAGGTGACCCCTAAGCTATCGCCCTGTTAAAATTTCATTCAGGCCCATGATGACCTAACCAAATTGTCCCACAGAATGATTTAACTGTCTGCATCAGTTAACCACAATTTGCATACGCGGCATAGCCCGTATTGTAGCTCGTTAAACGTAGAACAACTTGCTTGGTCTCTCTGTGTGTGTTGTGTTCCTCTCGCCCACAGTCGAAACCAGTATGTTCCGGTCCTACAGTCCCACAAAAGCTGGGACAACCTGGACACATGGCTGAGATTCATGACACCTCCATTCCTGCCCAAGGTCGCCAGTGACTCAGAGCTCCAAAGCCAAGACACTAAAGCCAAGGCCTTTGAAACCACTTACACACGGGCCGAGCTGAAATCCATGAACTTACTCAACAGAGACACGATCTCAAAGCCGAACTTGACATTGTTCCACAGAGTTGAAACACTCTTATAGACTACCAGCCGCTGCGGCAGGCCTTCATTAAAGAATTCTCTGATCCAGAATCCGAAAAGACTTTGAAAAACCCCACGATCTACTGTCTCTGAACACTACTCAGAGATGCCTCCAGAGGGCGCCCCATAACACCATAGCCCTGTCCACAGAGAGTCGAGTCCGTTCCAGGCCACTGGTAAGCCCAAGTCTGAGCACGCATCAGACAAACACAGTGCCGCCACGTCTGAGAAAGCCGAGACCCTGAAATCGCTTAAAAGCTTCTTCACAAAAGACTTTCCAAAAATTCAAGAGGTACGAGCTTTACATCCTATACCTGAGCGTAAGACCTACAGGCACACAGAACACTGCTCGTCAGCCACAGACACAGAGCAAACTGTCACATCACAAAGTGACAGCAGCACACAGCCACCACAGCTGACAGCTGCACAGCCTGAGTGAGACCGCACAGTTTCCCACAGCTGGGACCGAAACCCCAAAAGAACTGATCAAAAGGGGGTGGGCCCGGAAACTCTACCTACCCATCACTCTAGACAATGAGGTGAGCCTTGAAACCCTGGTTGAAACCCGGTTCAGACCTCACTTTAATGTCAGCTCAACTCTTTGAAAGACTCAGTACTAAAGCTAAGAGTGAAGATCGAACTCTTATACCCCACTGACTTTGAACTGCAAAACCAGAAGACACTGCACGAATACAGTGCAAGACTCTGCTAAAAGGGTCCCTGATCAGCATAGAACATAGAACTTTTAAAAGTAGATGAAAATGTCTGCTCAAAGAGTTGCAAGACTCTGCATTCGTAAAAGTAGAATTTTACTGACTTAAAGAAAATCTTGAAAAGTAGATGAAAAGGTCTGCGCAAAGAGTTGCAAGACTCTGCATTCGTAAAAGTAGAATTTTACTGACTTAAAGAAAATCTTGAATGGACGTGTAAGCCTCACCTGCCAACAGACTATGCACGACTCTTTCGAACCAAGCATTTGCAACATGCTGGTTGAAATGACACTGCTAAACATTAGTTTCTATGACAATGAAGGGTTACAGGAAACGCTAGCTCCAAATAGGGCATACGTCACTGCGACGTCAGAGTTGAGTGAAACCACCTGAGCTTTAAGCTACAGTTAACCTATGGGCGTGCATTTAATCGTTACGATCCAACTAAAACACAATGTGCAGTACGCAATTTTGATCGCTGGCTGGTCTAAATGCAGATAAACGATTGCTGGAATTGACATCCCTACTTTAAGTAAAATAGCCTTAAATTTCCAACTAAAATTAGCATGTTAAGCAGTAAAGCGTAAGTCTGTTTGATGAAGAAGCCTCATCTCAGCAGCCTGTAAACTGTACCGATGTTTATTCTGCTTTGCTTAAAAGAAATCCAAATTGCAGTATGACTAAACCTGTGTCTAACAAAGAAAGCCCAGGACAAAGTCATATCTAGGTAGATCTGGGCGACGCTCTCCTTTCTACAAATGTAAAGGCCTTACAAATTATTGTTTGATTGATGTAATTCACCTAAACTTTAGCTGCATCTACAAACAGAGAGCTACCTAGTGATCAAAACTGTTTTAATCGCTGAAAAGTAAGCAGTAGTGCACAAGAGGGACGTAACTATATATGCTTAGACAAGCTTTGACTCCCAGCAAATCTATTTCCTTACTCAGTAAACAAATAGAATAAGTTGCTTAAAATAAAGAGAAGAGTTCCATGAGTAAAATTAGCTAATGCCAAAACACATCTGCATTTTACTTCATGTAACACCGAGTCCTAGAACTGGTTACCTGTTAACCCGTTTAAACATGCCTAATTCATGTAAAATGTACAGACAGCCTTTAGGGACTGTTTGAATTGTCTGACATGCTCTAGTTTCCATGACAACGACTTGTCACAGGAAGTGCTAACTTGTGATGTCACTTGGTAAACAAACCAACCTAGGTGGCTACGCTAACTTAGCATCCTTCCAGCTCACGCTAAGCTAAACTAACATAGCATCTAGCTAGCTTACGCTACGTTAAACTAACCTAGCATCCTTCCAGCTTACGCTAAGCTAAACCAACCTAGCCTCCAGCTAGCTTACGCTACGCTAACCTAACCTAACATCCATCCAGCCTAGGCTAAGCTAAATAATAACTTCTACAATTAGCAGTTAGCATAATTTACTTAAGCCCTTAATCACCGCTTGTGTTTACACAATGCAAAGTATTCTAAAATACTTTCCTTAACACCAGTTAGGGTTTCTAATCATTCACGTTCCGTGTTTGCAATTCTTCTTAGCTAAAGTTCACCTTTACTAGTTGAGGCATAGCCCTTGCTAACCGTCGAAGGCTAACTTTGAAGATACCCTGTTAATTAAACTTAAGTTAACTACATGTAAACTGTGTAGCTAGAGAAGAATTCATATAGCAATAGCCATCTTCATCGGCAGGTGACTAATCCTTTGATGGGACACACACGATGTGGCCTCGAACACGCAACCGTTGTAACCCACTATGGAGTGTTGGCCCAGGCAAATCCAAAGTTTAGTCACTAATGCCACTGATTATTCTCGCCTTCAGATCATTCCCGTTGTTTTGATCACTTTGTTTCTTTTGCTTTTAATTTTAATTTTTGTTTTCTTTTGGCTCTTCTTTAATTTTTTTTTCTCTCCATTTTATTTTATTTGACCTTGATATTAATAGCACTCAGCTATTCCCCCTACTTTTCGGTCACCTCTATGATTTAAAATTTATTTTATTCTTTGACCTTGATATTAATAGCACTCAGCTATTCCCTTTACTTTTCGGTCATCTATATGATTTAAAATTTATTTTATTTCCTCTCTTGTTCAAGTGTGGTTCCATTTCCCATAGGGCCCAGAAAGGAAACAGAGACACCTTTATTTGTGATTTTGTTTTATTTTCAACAAGTGTACTCATTTTTGTGACCCTGCAACACAAGTAACTTCAACAATTTACTAGGGCACAACTATAGTCCAGAGGATTGATAATAAGCATAATTTGAATAGGAAAGCTGTCCTTTTTCCCCATCATTCACTTCGTCAAGCCGTAGTGAACCACTAGTTAAGTCCAGAGAAATAATTTAGTCATAAGAACCATCTTAAGGCATTTATTTCATCTCGGCTATGCCCTTTCCATGGAATAATCTCGGAACCACATACCTCTTAGCCTCCTAACATCCACAGCTAAGATAAGATACAAGACACACTTCACTAGCTAGCTACATGTGAAACACCTAGCTTTAAGCTACATACCTAGCGAACCAATTAAACCATGGTCCTGAACTTTTAGGGTCATGCATTAGGCTCTCACTACAAGTATGACAACATGTCACAGAGCCCCTGCTTCACCTGACCTTAACCTTCCAGCTTACCAAAGACTATCACAAAGCTATGGACACTATGAGAAACCACCTCTCATACCCCTCCAACCACCCACGAAAGTCGTGTGCACCCACCGACAACCGGTGCCCCACACAACCTACGTCAACAAGCACATGCTGCGTGCACTGGACAACATTCAGCGTTCTGCACCTGATGCCATCACCGCGCCACAGCTTGTTCTGCCACAGTGCAAAAGGGGGGTAATGCCACAATGTATGCCCTATGCCCATGACGCACCGTGTGCTGCAACCCGCAGCACCAGAGACACTTGCAAGACACCGAAGCAAGTGGCATACTGGCGCCCTCAAAGCGAAAAGACTGTCCTAGCCAACCAAGGACGATGTTCGCTGAAATTTTTCCTCCCTTTCTCTCTTTCTCTCCCTGTCACTTTTACCAGGATGCTGCTGTGCTTCCAGCCAACCAGAGGGCAGCCGCAATCGGACATCTCACCAGGTCCGGCACCAAGCACCATCCTAAGGGAACAACCAAGACTCCTTTTCTGCCGGACCCGCACTCAGAAAGTGCCTGTGCCACCTGATCCTCACAACGCCTACAGAACGCACTACCCCGGCGTAACGACACAATACAGCTGGGTAGGTGCCAACGGACAGAGGAGGCCCTCACGCACACTGAGGCCGATGTCGAACACATGCTCAACCAACTTGCGAAAATGACTGTCACGCTGGCGGAGCCAGGTGGCCACAACCGCCGCCGCACTGCCGTCAGAACTCTGTTTAACATTTGTATGTCCGGCATGAATGCAGTAAACCTCGCCAACGTCGGACGGCATGCAGACAAAATTCAGACTGAGATTCCACAGAGAACAGAGCCACTCACAACAGAGTGCATCCCTGCAGCCCATCGACAAGACAATAGGGAACTGTGGTAACTTTCAACACTCACAGCGTTCTGCTGACCCCGACAGTGAACTCCATGAAACAGCTGTTTACCGTCTTCCAGAATGACTTTGCTCAAACTCAGCTGGTAACAGCCCTGATGACAAACCTGCTAAAGGGGGGTGAACTCCTCCATCGACAGCCTCGCCATGGGTAGAATCCCACCGCACCTGATACCCTTAGGCCTCATGCAAACCGTGCTGGCGTCCGCCATCACCACGCCAACTGACTCTTTAAAAATACACCTTGCCTACTCTCATGGGTAGTGCCATCCCACTCTGCATCACCACAAGCAGAGAAAATGGGACGTTCCCCTGAACTTACCCATCATAGTCAAGCCGAATCCACCGGCTCAAGAACATTGTCCATGTCAGATTTTGAGAGGCAGCACTCACATCAAGATCCGCATGCCGTACGTGATTGCCTTGCATGACAGCGACACCAAGCTGTACCCAGCTCCGAATCCACACATGTGCACATTGACCAAAGACATTTACTATCCCTGCCCTAACAAATCTTTCCTCAGAGACAACCCTGACGGAACCTGCGGGCTGCAGATCAGTGGCACAAGCTGCCCTGCTAAAGCCAAGCCTCGCACTCAAGTCACCGAGACCCAAGCAGAGATTGTAAGTGATCTGTCACCTTGCTCAGCCAGAGCAGCGCATCCAAGTACCAAAAGGCCCCATCCTTCTTCAAGAACCACACTCTCACCCTAACTCCAGAAAGGGAATTGTGGTTTGCAAAAGGAGATCCCAGCTAATTGACATTACATCTATCAACTACACCCTGACACTCGACAGTCATCCTGCACAGGAGGCTCAACGAGATGCGAACATCTACAGCCAAGCCCACGGGACCCTCAGGAAGAGGGTACCACGCTGGAGGCTGCGTCGAACTTTATCAAGCTGAGCCCTCAGCCTCAGCCTAACAGCACCTCCTACCCAATCATCATGATTCACCTGCCATCCGCCAATGGTGATGATTTGTCGTCATATGATGTCCAACACACGGGGACATCATCCGACGAAAAGGGGGAAATATGTAGCGTATTTAGGGTGAATCTGAATAATTAAATATATTCTGGATAACTAAAATCCTAAGAGCCTTCAAAGGCCGGGAAGCTTCCAAACCAGCCTCCTCCCCCCAGGACTCAAAATTAACACACACACACACACACACACATATATCCAAACACACATCCCCCCCAGGAATGTGGAATGTGCCACAGGAAGATTATGTTACAGAGAAAAGAAACTTCTCTTTTTAAAAGACATTTTAAACAGAAATATTCAATGTGTTTTATGTGTTCGTTTGTTCATGTTACATTGAAATAACTGAGTTTACCATTATGTGTTTTTACATGTAACTGCGTATTCCCTAGAATTCTAACGAAGGAGAACTGAATTTTGCATTCATATATATTCTATTATACTTCCCCTTTAGAATTGTAAGAACAATGTATCTAATCTCATGTTATGATTTGTCTTTTATGTGTTTGGTCTGTTTCTCCGAAAACTGGGATAATGTTTCAAACCTTGCCAACTAATGTTTAACCAAATCCATTTGTGACAAGTTTGGAGTCTCTGAGTTCCAATCTTCGCTCCCCAGTTAGCCATTGATATCACATCTTGCTAAAACTTTGTTACACATATGACTATAATAATTATGAAGATTCAGCTTTTAAACACCCGATGAAATTAGGGTTTCAAATGCCTTGCTTAAGAGAACAAAGGGCTCATACAACCAGAAGTCCCGCCTGCGAGTTTCGACCTCTTGATTGGCCGAGTCAATGGGAAGAGGCTGGACTTCGCCGATGTGATAAATGTAGGAGCGCAGCTCTGCCCACTCTCTCTTGCTTCGCCCGTCGTTACTGCTGCATCATGTAACCGATCCCGTGGTCTCCTTCGGAGACCCGATCCGATCTTTATATCTTTCCTTTGTAAGGCAAAGTTTTGTTTTCCATAGTCGAATCTGTTTACTTCCACGGAGTGAAACAAATGTAGCCGAGCTACTTTCATTGGTAATGCTACTCAAAGACTTTAAACCGCCGCGCAACACGAGCGCCCAGAGACAACACGTGACGCTTACACACACAAAGGACTCCGCTCACGCACGCGGCCGGGACAGGCCTTCAGGAATGCGACAACACAGCGAGACCCATAACTTGTGCAAGTATCTCTTTATAACGCTTCTAAGGAGCATTAAGATGATGTTTCGTGTTGTAATCAGAAAGGTGAATGTCTTAGGAGGAAGTATGCCAATGTTCTCTCTCTCTCACTCTCTCTCTCCCTCTCTCTCTCTCTCTTACTCGCTAACGCGTGTAAGTCATCCATTGCCCAAACTTTATGCATTTCTCGTTCATCAATGTCTTAATGTGTTTCGTTCGTGTTAATGTTTGTAAATACATGTATTCCTGTAACGTAGTAAATATACATAAGTAGACATGCCTTTATTAAATCATTATATTCACTTGACTGATTGATTCAATCTCTTTGCTCATTCTCAAATCCCTTAAGTGCCAAAGATCTTATGCTACAAGCTTTACGAATTAATTATTTCAATAATTAATATTTTAAAGAGTACTTATTATGGGGCAGGAAGCCCAATTCTTCTGGCCAGAGAATTGCGTTTCCTGCAATCCTATAAAGTAAGATAATATTGGGGAAACCCCACAATATTATTCTGACAATTGAGCTAAATTAATTTTGCCTGCTTTGTAAGACGTGATCTGTGTAATTAACTGCAATCAACTTGTTAAAATGAAAGGATTGCATGTATACATCCAGGTAAAATGACATTCTCCTTTAGAGGGAGATTTATTAACATGTAAGACTGATCTAATCCAAACATGTAAGAATAATTATTAATTACCAATTATTAATTATGATATGCAAATTCCCCAGGGATTAGATCCCGCCCAAAAGTCTTTACACCAGGCACATGTGCTGCTTTCAATGAGAGCAGATTGGGCTGAGCCCAGACCAGGAGGCGTCCCGTCAGCCTGTAAATGTTTCGGGACCTGACGCCACGCTGGCGATCTATATTGGCCACCACTGACATGTTGTCCGAACGGACCAAGACGTGTTGACCCTTTATCTGGGGGAAAAATGCCTCAGCGCGTTGTTGACTGCCATCATTTCCAGACAGTTTATGTGTAGAAACTTCTCCTGTTCTGACCACTGGCAAAAGAACGGTCTGCCGTAGCTTCTCCTGTTCTGACCACTGGCCAAAGAACGGACTGCGGTTCAATTAATCTAAGGAAAAATGGCAACAATTATATTAAAACGTGTCATTTATGGCATTTACACAAAGTATGCACTCAAAAACTGGAACCAATTCGGTAATAATGGCCTATTTGACTTTCCAACCATCAAAAAAAGACACTATTTGTAATAAGTTTCAAAAAAGTTTTATTTAAACACGCATACAAATAGAAAAAATATATATTAATATAAATTCACACATCCAACTATATACATATGTTACATGTAGTGCAAACATGAAATTAAATAAACAAAATAAGGGGTATCAGTCCAGGGGCGGTGGAACAGCATCCCGCCGGTTCAGTGCCTGGACAAGCTGGCTCAGGGTTCCCAGAAAGGCCTGGTTGAAGGACGACATTGCAGCAATCTCCTCTCTCCTTAAAGCCGCTTCTTAGTTCTCAAACATGTGCTGCATCATCGAGTGCCATCTGTAAATGCAGCAATAATAGCAGCAATTGTTATCTGAGACACAAGTTTACAGTCTTCGTTGTTATAAGTGAGCTTCAGCTTTCCAAAAGCCAGCCTACAGAAAACAAAACTCTCATGCAGAGTGCGCCAACAGGGTTAACCCTCTGAGGTCGGGAAACGCACCCGTGCGTTTTGCTGGATTTTTTCCTTATCAGTGCAAAAGAGATTCAAATTACTCTGTTGATTTTGATCTTACATTTAAGTGTTGTACATCATTAGATCCTGTTAAGTGTCTTTTTTTTGTGGGTACTCACAATAAAAACAAAGTGTTGTGATTTTGTCAAATAAAGACAAATAAACATGATGCGGGTTTTGCCTTCTCTCTCAGTGAAGTCCATTCTGAAACGCGTCCAAAAAATAACTGTAACTCTGTCAATACTTGTCACAGAGATACGAGAGATTTCTCTTTATGAAGCCGAAATTCTCTTCTTTTAAATGAAGTAATTTATTAAAAAAATATATATATTTCCAGTTTATGTAATCCATTTGAAACCAATGAGAGGTACAGTTTTTTCATTCTCCCTTCATTATTTTTAATGAGCTGAGAGCTTTTCACATGGTAAATAGGTGATCTATGCATCGCACACGCGGCACGCCCCCCGATCATTGCCAAACACAAAGCTTCTTCATCAGAATACTGATAGTTCATCGCGTTTTAAGGATAGCAGCACGCTACTCCTTCAGAGGATTATGAACAGCGGGGAATAATTCACCTTTTCCTCAGAGGAATTTGAAACTTGGACGACGAACAGTTGCATTTTGAAGAACGAATTGACCCCGCCGAGGATACAAGTTCGGAGTAAGTTGTTTAGTGTTATAATTCCTTTTCTGATCATAGAGCTAAAATGCATTTTTAGACTATATTTTGCCTAGTTTTGACAAAGGAAATATTACCTCACATTATCCCTAACATTCACGTAGGTCGTGTAAACTTTTTAAATAACTGCTTAGGTTATAATGATTTAGTGAAATATATTTTTCCGCAAGTTTTGTTTGAGTTCTTCTGTGGTCTAGTGGCAGATCGTTTGCCAAGCGTGTCAGAGGTTACGGGTTCGAATACGCCCTCAGTATAGTTTTTTTCTCTCATCAAAACCGAATATGTTCATCAGTGGTTACAGTCTATATCAAGCACACACATATACAGGACACACGTTTGTGTGCATTTTATTTTGTGATTTCACCGGAATGAACAGTGTCCGCAACGGTGATAGATTGAAGAGCGCGTCAGAGTGAAGACTGCGCGCGCGCCGCCACAAGAGAACACTGTATCCATGACTGATAGCAGCAGACATAATGAATCCTCAACTTTGAAATATGTATGATCAAACTAAGACATTTATGGAAACTCTAACTTTGAACTGAAAAAAACATGTATATATGGTGAAGGGTGTGTGATAGAAGTGTCCAGAGTATGCACCCTGTATTTTAAAGAAGAACATTTTATTATTTGCGATACATTATTCATTCACAAAGAATTCAAGGACATTATTCATGTCCCTAAAGGTTGGAGTTTTCCTCATTTTTTTAATTAAGGCATTAAGATTTTTTATTCCTCTTTTTAGTCAACTTTAGCATGGGTGTGTTCACTTATTCTAAGCAGTGTGTGTGTGTGTGTGTGGTGTGTGTGTGTGTGTGTGTGTGTGTGTGTGTGTGTGTGTGTGTGTGTGTGTGTTGGTGTGTGTGTTTGTTGTAAATAAATCCAAACAATCTAAAAGCCATTCTTTTTTAAATCTCCTCATTCTTTGTGCAAGGCATAATGATATGGCCTGATAGCACCTAATAGAGCCATTATGGGGAGGGTCTTTGTCTTTCTCAGGTGTGAAATGCCACACATATTAATGAGAGATCACGCCTCCTCGCATAAAGCTCTCTCAAACAAAACATGTCATACACAATCTAAAAGACTTTTTATGACTTATCTGAATGAGTAGTCACGATGATTCTCACATAGTTTTGGAGCAAATATTCTAGACTATGTGATAAATTTTCAAAAGTCTTGTGAAGAAATAATCAATATGTGTTTTGTGGCCTTATTTCAGAAACTTTTATTTTTAGTTTTTTCAATAACCATGCATAAATAATTTTCTCTCAAAAATACAAACATGTACATAGATGTTGCTCACATATTATGATAGCCCCGTTTGTGATATATAGAGTGAATTTACACCTTTACCATTAACATGTTTATAAATAACTGAAAAAAGCACAAATGTCAGTGCATGTCAAAACATCCAAAGTGCCCCAAAAGACCCCATGGTCCCCAGAGGGTTAATGTAATGTAAACTTAAAACACTTACCATCCTCCATCAGCGACTCGAACAAACTGGTGGCCGAGTCAAGTCCACCCTCCCTCCCGTTGCTCGCGGGTCTATGTCCGTAGATACCGTCCATCTGTTGGTACCACTTCCAGCTTTTTCGGTTTGAACCACTGCGGCCGTTGTGGTCCTTTACAGCTCTGTAATCAATTTTCAGTTTTTTTTACTTTTCCCTATATTGCTGGAAAGTCCTGTTGTAGCCGTGTGTGGACAGCAGTTCGGAGACTTCTTGATACACTTTTTTGTTCCTCGTTGCCCCATCAAGCTCTCGCTGGATCCTCTCTTCGGCAACCAAACAAAGGAAAGTCTGCACCTCCTCGTTTGACCACGGTGTATTCTTCTGAGTTGCCATAATAAAAGTAACACGTTTTAGTAACGTCTCGGGTTATGACTATAACCCTTGTTCCCTGAGAAGGGAACGAGACACTGAGTCGTCAAGAACGACACTTTGGGGACGCTCCCTTAGCGTGCGCCTCTGAAGTAAGAATGAAACTAATCCAATCCTGATTGGTGTTGCGTTGTGACGTAACGTGACGACATAACCGGATGCATAAAAGTGATGCTGACAAACACACACATCAGCTCAGCGATGAAGCAAGACGCTCTAAGACCTCAAGGGGTGTGGCAGGACGACGCAGTGTCTCGTTCCAGTCATAACCCGAGACGTTCCCTTTCGAGGGAACTCGAACTGCGTCATCAAGAACAACACTTTGGGGAATATATTCCCCCACTAGGCCACGCACCGAAAACAGTCCTGCCCCAGACTGAAACTGATTCAGGCACTCAGCTAGGACAAGAGCACGTGTGCGCCAGGCGTACTAGTGAGGTACAGACTAAAAACCTGATAAAAGTGTGTGGGGTAGCCCAACCGGCTGCCTCACAGATCTCCTGGAGGGGGCACTCCCGAGAGGAGGGCCCTAGAGGACGCCATGCCTCTAGTAGAAAGAGCCCTTGCGGCCAAAGGTGAAGGCAAATTGCGCACCTTGTAGGCCTACTTATAGATTGTATAGCCGGGAGCCCCTAATAGGTGATCCAAAACACACTACAGTAGGTCCGACCTCCTCCAAAAAGAGGACCTCTCAAGGTAAGTACTCGGAACTCTGACTGCCAGAGCAAGGAACCTTTCTTTTTTTGCCGACACATTAGGTGGAGGATGAAATACTTGCAGGACCATGGACCTAGCCATGTTAAATTGCACTTAAGGCACATAGCTGGGTCTCGGATGCAGGATGGCCTTAACTCCGCCGGGGGCACACCCCAAGCAAGCTGGCGATAATGCCAGGGCTTGGAGATCTCCCAGTCTCTTTAAAGAAATAGCTAAGAGAAAGGCTATCTTGAACGTGAGGTCCTAGGCGAAGCCGACTGGAGGTATTCGAAGGGAGCCAGGGATAGCCCTTCGAGAACCACCGCCAGGTCCCAGGAAGGAACCCTGGACCTGACTGTCGGTCTCATCCTCCAACACCATGGAGAAATAGTATGACCAGTTGGTGCCTCCCCAAAGGCCCAACATTTAGAGGTGCATGGAACGCCACAATGGCAGCCACGTACACCCTACGTGTGGATGGGGAGAGATTTGCCAAGAAACGATTTTGAAGAAACTCCATAACTGAAGCCATTGGGCAGTTAACTGGGCCTAACTCAAGTTCTCTACACCAAGTAGAAAAACATTCCACTTGAGGCTATATAATCTCCTAGTAGACAGAGCCCTAGAGATAAGTATGGTTTCGACCACCCCAGATGATAGACCAGCATCTAGGTACTGGGCCAGACCCACAATTTCCACAGCTCTGGATGAGTAGGGAAAATAGTGCCCTCCGCCTGAGAAAACAGATTCATCCTCAGAGGAATCTGCCATGGCGGAGCTATCAGGAATGAAATTAAGTCTGAAAACCATACTCGGGCTGGCCAAAATAGGGCTACCAGAAGAAGACTGATGCCCTCCTGACGGACCCTCTCCAGGACTCCCGGGAGCAGAGCGTTCAGGGAAAAAGCATACAGGCGAAGCCTCGGCCAGGCCTGTACCATGGCATCCAACCCCCAGCGGGGCTGGATGAGTGAGGGAGAACCAAAGTGGACAGTGTGACGGACGTCCCTCGAGACGCAAACAGATCCACTTCCACTGGTCCAAACCTCTGCCATATCAACTCCACCACCTCTGGATGGAGTCTCCATTCCCAGGGCCTCAGCCCCTGCCTCGACAGGATGTCTGCTCCCTGATTCAGAACCCCCGGGACATATTGCTCTTATAGATAATATTTCCCCTTGGGACCATAAAATGATCTGATGCGCCAATCTGTATAGAGGGCGCGATCTGAGTCTCCTTTGTCGGTTTAGATAAGCTACCATTGAGACGTGGTAACCTTTGATGTTTGTGAGGAAGCTCCTCAGAGCCCTGAACACAGCCAACATCTCTAGGCAATTTATATGCCAAGAATGATGATGGTCCTGCCTCAGACCCCCTGGCAAAGCGGCCGTCCGAGACCGCGCCCCAGCCAGCGAGGGAAGCGTCTGTCGAAACAGTTTCCCGGCGACATGACGCCCCTAACACTGGCCCTTGGGACAAGAACCAAGGTTTCTTCCATATTAATAGGGAACAAAGGCATCTGCGCGTAACCTTTATTATACGAAACCGATTCCCTTTCGGGAAAAACCCCTTGGCTTTGAGCCACCACTGAAGGGGCCTCATGTGAAGCAGGCCCAAAGGAATTATTTTGGATGCCGCTGTTATGAGGCCCAGCAGTCTTTTAAATTGCTTTACAGTGATGGCCTGACCTAGCTTTATCCCGGACACCATGGCCAGGATTGATTCGATACGAGCGGGAGACATACGGGCCCGCATCGTAACCGAATTCCATACACGCCCAGAAGAGTAGTCTTCTGAGCTGGGTCTAACACATTTTTCTTAGTGTTGAGCCTCAACCCCCGGTTCTGAATGTGGCCAAGGATGACATCTTGATGCCGAACTGCCATTTCTCGAGACTGGGCCAATATGAGCCAGTCGTCGATGTAATTCAGTATAAGGATGCCCTGAAGCCTCAGTGGAGCCAGAGCCGCATCCATACACTTTGTGAACGTGCGGGAGAGAGTGCTAGGCCGAACGGAAGAACCCGATATTGGTTGCTTCGCCCCCGAAAGCGACCTCAGGAATCTCCTGTGACATGGAAGGATGGAGACATGAAAATAAGCGTCTTTTAGATCCATCGTGACAAACCAGTCCTCGGATCTGATTTGGTTTCACGATAATGGGAATAGTAAGCATTTTGAACCTGAATCTCCTCAAAGAACGATTCAAAAGCCCTAGATCTAAAACTGGCCTCAGTCCGCCATCCTTCTTTGGAACTGTAAAGTACCGGCTGTAAAACCCGGAGTCCCTGTCTGGTAGGGGAACACATTCTCTGGCCCCTTAATTCCAGTAGAGTCTGTACCTCTTGTTCCATAACCCGAGCCTGTTCTGGAACCACTGCAGTCGTTACCACCCCAGCAAACTTGGGAGGTCGGTGACCGAACTGCAATCTGTACCCATATTTTATAATATTTTATAATATACAGGACCCATATAGATATATTCGGAAAGCGTTGCCATTCTTCTACAAAATCTACTAAGGGAACCAGCCCCTCGAGACTGGCCTCGGGTGTTTTTCAAGCACTAGGCCCTCAGAGATCCTACACTACAATTAGGACCTCTTTCCCGAAGCATTCTTCGCCTGAAGGACGGTCCTCAGGTCACCCTTCTGGCTGGAGGACTTCGGTTGAGAGTGCTTCCACTGTTGCCAAGCTCCCGCAGTAGGGGCTCTAGAGGCAACGCTCTCTTTTTGCTCTTGCCGATGGGAGGAGCTGGTTGACGGCTGAGGCTGGCCACTTGGACCAGCCCTCCTAGATCCAGATTTAGAGCGGCGAGGGAGATACTGTTGGAACGCCGCTGGCTGGTTTTTTGCTTCCTGAAACCTGTCGACGACTGTAGTGACAGCGTTGGAGAACAGGTCAGAAGGTGATAGCGGAGCGTCCAACAGGAAATATTTGCCTTTTATACCGGACAAATTTAGCCTCTGATGTCTCTCCGTAGCCACCATAGCTGACATAGAGCGGCCTATGGTACATGACGTCTCATTAGTGGCCCGGAGAGACAAAACTGTGGCTCTTCTCATCTCCGCGAAGTCAGCAGAGTTGGTCCCTTTCCCTCATTTAGATCTTTAAGAAGATCGGCCTGGTACGCCTGCAAAATCGTCATAGAGTGCAGGCACGCACCAGTCTGACCTGCCGCCATATAAGCCCGGCCAACTGGTGCAGAGATGTCCCTGCACGGTTGTTGGGCAGCGCCGGGGCTTTAAGCGAAGATGCCGCATCAGGAGAACGATAGCTCGCTAAAGCTTCTTCCATCTGCGGCATCTTGCCATAACCCGCCTCTCTCGCACCCACCACATTCGAATGATCATATAATGAATGTGATGAGAAACGTAAAGAGTGGGGTTTTTTCCCATGATCTATACATATATATATATATATATTTTTTTTTATAAAGATCTGGGAAAAACAGTAAGCCCCGGCGCTGAGGTTGTGAACGGTGCTGCAGGAATCTCTCGTCTAGTTTATTTTGACGGGGATCATCCTGCCAGCTGATATATTTTATATTTATTTATTTATTTATTTAGTCTGGCCACAGCACGCGTCACAACCTCCACGAACTCTACATAAGCAGAAACATGAGCCGGCGAGTGTGACTCATGTTGCTCGTTCTCAATGCTGAGCACATCAACTTCCTCAGAAACAGATATCTCAAACACTGCACTCGTCATGGGCAGAAGAAGCCGCATCACGGGCTTCTGCGTTGTGAACGAGTGTTATATAGAATCTGCGGATGATGAATGAAAAGGTGCCTCAGCAGTCTCGTTCTCATCCGCGAGATCCTTCTGCAATCTCCACGATCTAAGCCGCCGACACGGGACCCGAATTGCGGGGATCGCGAGCCTGGCCATCATCAGGAAATAATATAGCCAAGCGGGAGCACAGCACTTAACAGGAAGTGCTTCACAGTGTTCACAGGCAGCCCTCTCGAGAGCTGAATGTGCGTGCTGCGCCCCTAAACAATACACACACACACACACCTGATGCGTGTCCCCACCCGTGGCATACTTTTTCTAGGGCAGGGGTGCACACACTTAGCCTGGCTCCGCCCTCCTACGCACTTCCGCTCAATTTCATTTTCCTTCAGTACTACGTCTGGGATTGTGCTGTAGACTTTGGTTTCCAGAAATCAATTTTTTGTTGGACCAATCAGCGAACAGAGGGAGTGGCTGAGAACGATGACGTTGATGTCGACTCGTGCGTTATTTTGAGTTGTAGTTCAAAATAAGAAAGATGCGAGCGAAGCCATTCGGTCCGTTGTGGCAACTCTGCCGAATATCAAGAAGTTAAAGCCGGAGCAAGAACAATCTTTGCTTAGTATTGTGTTTATGGCCATCCTCCCACGGGGTTCGGGAAAAGACATATGTCACGACCAAACGCTAGCGATTGGTTATGGCAGATAGAGTGACACTGGGCAGATCCAATAGTTTTAGACTTCAATAGAGTTCCCACCTACAAGGAAGTTAACGTTTGTCAATAGAGCGATGTCAGACTCTATGTACAAATGAAATGTACGAGAGTCTGGTAGAACCAGGCTAGCACACACTTAGTGTATTGTTCACTCGCCATAATATAGAGCTTTGCACAGACAAACAACACCAAATAAGACAGACAGTTTCACAGAGAGCGCTTGCTGAAGAGCGAAAGCTTATGTGTGTGTGTGTCAGCGTCACTTTTATGCATCCGGTTATGCCGTCACATGTTACGTCACGACGCAACACCAATCAGGATTGGATTAGTTTCATTCTCACTTCAGAGGGGCACGCTAAGGGAGCGTCCCCAAAGTGTCGTTCTTGACGACGCAGTTTGAGTTCCCTCTAAGGGGGCTATCTCTGGCCAAACTATTTAAAAATGGCGGGGTTATTCTGGATACTCCGTCTGGCGCGTGCAATGATGACGCAGTGAATAGTGACGATTCTCTCTGACCAATCAGCAGTCGGCATTGTTTTCACATCACATTTTAGTATCACCTCAGCTCGCTCAGAACCTCGCCAGAGGTGATACGAAAAAAAGTACCCGAAAGCAGGTACAGGTACAACTTTTACACAGTGGAAAACCAAACAAAGGCGAGCCGAGCCGAGGCGAGGTGAGTCGAGTCGAGCTGGTACTGTGTAGTGGAAAACTTTTTTACAAGGGTTTGAACATGTATTTTCAGATTTTATACTGTGATAACCTTAAAAAAACAGCAGAGACAACATATTTAAAGATAATGTATTTATTTAGCAATTAAAATAACGCATCAGACCCTCTCGTACAATTCTGCCCTCCTCCTCTACACCCTATGCCACTGCCACCACAGGGTCTGCTGCTGCAGGTGTATCCCAGTCATTGTCATAGTCCTCTCCATGACTCTCACAAAGGTTATGCAAAGCACAGCAAGTAAGAATCATAGATTTCACGATTGTACCATCACAGTCATTTCTTTTCATGAGGCAACGCCACCTTTCCTTCAGTCTACCAGAATAATTTTCAACCACTACCCGTGCTCGACATATTTTCTTGTTGTAGATCTGCTGTTCTACTGTCAGCCGTCCAGTGTCAGTGAATGGCTTTAAGAGCCAGTTCTGCAGGGGATAGGCAGAATCTCCCAGGATGTAGTAGGCAACATTCACCCCACCAATATTCCTGGTGTAAGCTGGAAAGTGTCTGCCACGGCTGGCCAACTCCCACAAAGTGGACAGTCTGAAAACACGAGCATCGTGCAAGCTGCCAGGCAGTCCTGCAAACACACGTTCCAGAACAGTCCTTTTCTATCTACAACACCTTGAAGGACAGTGGAGTGCCAACCTTTGTGGTTGAAATAGTCACAGTGGTACTCCTGTGGTGCCAAAATGGGTATGTGTGATCCATCAATAGCACCAACACACTGCGGGAGCCCCCTTCTGTTCTCAATGTAGGCAGCCATTTCTTCAAACTTCTCCTGGTCTGAGTAACGAATTTGTTCGGGAACCAACAACGTTTCTGCAGCAGCAGTGAACTCTTGAACACACCTGCAAACAGTTGTTGTGCTTACTCCGAAAAGATGGCCGACAGTTCTGTACTCTGAACCGGTCGCAAGCTTCCATAGTGCGATGGCCACTCTCTTCTTTAGAGGAACACACTTGTGGAAGCTTGTGTCTTGTATCTCCATCACTGGACGCAGTTTGTTGAACAAATATATGAATGTTTCTTCCGACATTCTGAAGTTCTGAACCGCTGCGCGTTTGTGAAACCAGGAACAATAACATCCCACCACTCGGTAGCTCGGTTGAAAGCCCAAACAGACGGTCTGCCGCGGCAACTTTGCAAAGCGAAACAGATCTGAAACACATAAAGCATGCACATTTTGTACGTAATACTGGTACCTATAAAGTTGATTAAATACTTTGTATATAGTATAGTATTTACACATATGCAAACGTTAGCTACCTAGACCACTTCAGCGAAGTATTCACATCGCTGACTCTCCAGAGAAGCCTGCGCCGTCGAATCAAGCATCTCAGCGGGACGAGCCCTCTGCACTGCAGTTGGAAGCCGCTGTCGCCGCTTCACCGCCGTACCTGCTGCGCTATCCGATGCCCGTATCCTTTCACTTTACTTCTCTCTAAACATTCTAAAAGAGCAAGAGGCGTTGTTTCAAATGCCTCGTTTTTCCAAATGCGGCTCGTGCCGAGCCCCCCTCAGCGTCGGGGACGCCATCTTGTGCGTTTCCTGCCTGGGACGAAACCATGCGGACCACGCGCTTTCCGTGGGCGGCTGCCCGGAATGCGACGACATGGCTGTGTCGACCCTGCGGGCTCGACTCGCCACCTTCAATGTGGATCCTGCACCTCCGCTCCTATCTTCTGGGCCGCGCCGTAAAAAGCGCCGTTCACAGAGGATGCCTGAGGCTACCATCACGAGCGTCTGCACACCGGCGCTTTCCCCGTGTGCCTCGCTCTCCGACTCCCCCTGCTCGATCACGGCCGGTCAGCCTAGCGCCCCCGTCGTGCATCCGGATTCCGAGGGGGACGACGCGGATGTAGACATCTGTTCGCTAGCCGCCTCGGGTAACGAAGGGTGGTCGGGCCCCGAAACCGGCCCTGCCCCTTCCTTGCTTGAGCCCGGCGACGTGCGAAGGGTGTTCGGGCCCCGAAACCGGCCCCGCCCCTTCCTTGCTTGAGCCCGGCGATGTGCGGACGAGTCTGGACACTGAGCTTCTCCGCCTCACTACCAGGGCCGTAGGGGACCTCGGCCTCGAGTGGTCTTCACCCGAAGAGCCCGCACGCAGCCGGCTGGATGGCTGCTTCCTCACGGGCCGCCGCTCGTCTCCTATCGCTAGGCCCATCCCCTTTCTGCCGGAGCTCCACGAGGAGCTAGTCAAGAGCTGGAAGGGCCTTTCTCTGCGAGGCTTCGCCCCTCCTCCTCCACGCTCTCCGTTGTCGACGGCGCGAAGGAAAGGGGCTATCTGTACATCCCGCCGGTCGAGGAAGCGGTGGCCACGCACCTCTGCCCACCGTCTGCTGGATGGCGGTCGAAGCCAGTACTGCCTTCGAAGCCCTGCAGGGTTACTTCGTCGCTGATCAGTCGCGCCTACGCCGCCGCCGGTCAAGCCGGTCAGCACAGCACTGTATGGCCGTGCTGCAGGTGTTTCAAGCCAACCTTCTCCGCACCATGGACGAGGCGGGCTCGACGCCTGAGAACTTCAGAGACCTGAGAAGCGCTACGGATTTAGCCTTGCGAGCTACTAAGTCCGCCGCCCAGGCCGTCTGTCGCAGCATGGCGTCTCTTACCGTGACCGAGAGACACCTGTGGCTCACTCTGTCCGATATGAAGGAGGCTGACAGAGCTGTTTTCCTCGACGCGCCAGTATCCTCTGACGGCCTCTTCGGCCCAGCAGTCAAGGGCTTCACTGAACGCTTCACGGAGGTACAGAAGACGTCACAAGCCATGCGACACTTCATCCCGAGGCGCTCTAGTTCCGCTGCAGGTCGCCCGAAGCAGCCGCCTGCACGAAGCTCAGCGCCGCCGCCTCCTCAGCCGCCAGCTTCTCAGCGTCGCCGCCCTGCAGACAGCCGTCAGCGCGCACGCTCTGGTAGCCGCCAGGGTCCGCCTCCCCCCAGGGGACCCCGACCAAAGATCGTGCTGAACCCCGAGCCTCCTAAGACTTCCTGACCGCGCTCAGGAAGCGACAATGCGCGAGTCTCGCCGCGGCGGACCGCCATTGAAAGCAGCACGCATCGCTCTCACAGCTCCCTCGACGGAGGCGGCTGGAGTAGTGTATTTCGCAGCCAACGAGCCTGTTACGTTACCCGCTCGCCTGCACACAAAAGCCGTTTTCACGGCTACCCAGATAAATCTCAAAGAGAGCATTATGTCTGTTTTTCTGGCTCACGCCGAAGGTCTTTTAAATGTAGGAAATGTGCCCACTTCTCAGTGCCCACCCCTACACATAAGCACGGCCCGTCCAGTGACACTCACTCATACACGGCCCACATCATTAAAGGCTCACGCCCCCCGTGTTTCAAAGGTAGTACATGTGCCCACCCCCCAGTGCTCACTTCTACCGTTAAACACTGTTTGCCCCACCGCACACACTTACTCAGAGGTATCTCTAATAAACACAGACTGTGCTCTGTGTGTAGAGAGCGCCGCGCCTCTATAAGTGCGGGCCTCTGAAAGGGCGCTGCGAGATGTGTGGCACATACACGCACCGTTCAGAGCCCGGGCGTCATCCTTCCTCTAGCTTTACGGCTAAAAGCGTGGGAAATGATTCCGAATGTGTCCAAATGGGTGCTAAACACCATAAAGCGGGGCTATTTACTGCAGTTCGCTCGCAGACCCCCGCGTTTCACAACCAGGGTCGAAACTACAGTACAAGGCGATGTTGCACATCTCCTGCGTGCCGAAATAGCGAAACTGCTGCAGAAAGGGGCTGTAGAAACCGTTCCTCTGAATCTCAGCCAGTCCGGGTTTTACAGCAGGTACTTCCTTGTCCCCAAAAAGGATGGCGGTCTCAGACCCATCCTAGATCTCAGGCGTTTAACCCTCTGAGCCCGACGGCATCGTCAACGACGCCAAAAATCAGCTCCGAGAAATTATGATATAACTCGCTGACAGTTTTATCGATTTTCTTACCGTTTTTTCCAGCAGAAAGCTAACGAGCTAGCCATCACGGGGGTGTCTTTGGTGTCTTTCTAGCCTTTACAGAAGGTTTTCTATCCAGCCTGGAACTTGTGCATACTTTCGGAGTTTTTCAGCAATAAATCCAAACGTTTATATCCAACTTTGATACACTTGAAGTCCATAATTTGTAAATATTCCGTCATATTTGCCGCTAGCTCGATGCTAGCTGCCATTTTGGATATCCACGTGATGGTTTTTGACCAATTACAGGCTGATCCGTCGTAAACATTGGGTGCGTCTTTGTCATGACGCACCATAGACTGACGCACGCACGAACCAAGTGGAGAGCATGGTGGAGAGAGAGAGAGAGAGAGAGACGCAGGTTTCACAGAGAATCACAGAGAAATAGATCTAAATCGAGCGCTGAATAATGGATTTTCAGGAGAACAGAGGTTTTTGACAGATGAGGAACTAGATTACCAGGATAGACCCAGCTGAAGTGCCATTTATTTATTTACTGTAAAATAGTATTATAGAAGTATAAATGTAGTATAAAAGTATAAAAAGTATAGAATAAATAAAATAATAAATAAAATAAATAAAATATAAATGCAAAGCCTGTGATGTGGCCCTCTTTGTGATTGCTGATAGGAACTGTTTTGAGGCTTGGCACCAGTGAATTTCATGAAAACGCCTGGACTTCTTTTGGAAAAATGTAAATAGTTTTGGTTCTGTACAAGTTATAATGTTTATTCCTGTGCTCCAGGACTCCAAAGACATGAACAAACTGTTTTCCAGAGGAAATTTGCTTAGCTTTTATTTATTTGTGTGTGATTTCCATAAATATTTGAGTGATTCAATTTCCGATTTATTTTTTCATTTGTCTTTATGGTCCCATAACTTATTTTACATTCAGGTGACATCAATGTAACACAAATATGCTGAAAGTTCAATTTGTCCTGAAAAAAAAGAGGTGTGTCAATTGTCTGTGCACAAAAGGGTTGATGTTTTACAAGCTTTTTTAGTTAATAACACCAGACGGAAAATTTATTGTAAAAATACCCTTAGGTCTCTGAGGGTTAAACAAAGCGCTGATGAGGAGATCGTTCAGAATGCTCACGACCAGGCAGATCCTCGCGCAGATTCGCCCGGGGGACTGGTTTATTTCTTTGGATCTGAAAGATGCTTATTTTCAGATTCAAATAGCGCCCCGTCACAGGCCTTTCTTACGATTCGCCTTCGAGGGTCAGAGCTATCAATACACCGTCCTGCCGTTCGGCCTGTCTCTAGCACCCCGTACTTTTACGAAGTGCATAGACGAGGCGCTCGCCCCCCTGAGATTACGGGGGATGCACATACTGAACTATCTGGACGACTGGCTTATATTAGCCCAGTCAGAATCAGAACTAATAGCCCACCGGGTTTTATTACTCAGTCACTTGCGAGACTTGGGTCTCCAAATCAACTGGACCAAGAGCTCGCTGTCTCCCAGTCAGAAGATCTCCTTCCTGGGGACAGACTTAGACTCCGTGTCTATGACAGCACGGCTGACGTCACAGCGCGCTGCAGATACAGCACTCAGCGGCGTCCTTCAAAGTTGGCTGTGTTTTTCCTCTGAAAGAATTCCAGAGGATGCTAGGTCTTATGGCCTCAGCCTCGGTAGTGCTTCGGTTGGGTCTGCTGCGCATGCGCCCCCTCCAGCGCTGGTTGAAAACGCGAGCCCCGCGACGAGCATGGACTTCCGGTCGTTTTCGCGTCAGGGTGACCCAGGCTTGTGTTGCAGGCCAAAGTGTTGTCTGTATGAGCTTGTCATACATGATGACTGTTATTACTGTGTTAAGCACTTCCTTATACATATGGACAACATGGCGGTGGTGGCCTACATAAATCGCCAGGGCGGTCTCAGATCGCGACGCTTGCACGCGCTGGCGAAACGCCTGCTGATTTGGTCCCATCTCAATTTAGGGTCCCTCGCAGCAGCGCATGTGCCGGGACTCCAGAACGTGGGCCCGGACAGGCTGTCAAGAGACAATGTTCCCCCAGGGGAATGGTCTCTGCACCCCCAAACAGTCCAGTTACTGTGGGATATGTTCGGCAGAGCGAAGGTTGATCTCTTTGCATCAGCAGAGAACGCGCACTGTCCAATATTCTTCACGAAGAGCACGGATGCGCTGGCCCGCGACTGGCCCAGCGGCCCGCTGTACGCGTTTCCCCCGATCGCACTATTACCACAGGTAATCAAGCGAGTGAGGGAATGCAGGTGCTCTGTGCTCCTAGTGGCGCCGTTCTGGAGGAACCACGTTTGGTTCTCAGAACTGATGCAGCTCACGCGCACAGCTCCGTGGCCGATCCCCATGAGGAAGGATCTCCTCTCTCAGGCCAGAGGCGCGATTTGGCACCCGCGCCCCGACTTGTGGGCACTGCATGTATGGGTGGTCAACGGATACCCACTGACCTCCCGGCCGGGGTGCTGAGTACAATTACACAAGCGAGAGCACCCTCTACGAGACGGCTCTATGCATCTAAGTGGTCAGTGTTTTCTGGCTGGTGTTCGGCCCGAAACCTAGACCCACCGCGCTGTAGCGTTGCGGAAGTTCTTTCCTTCCTCCAAGAGCTTTTGGATGAGGGCAGGTCCCCATCCACGCTTAAGGTGTATGTTGCAGCCATTACAGCGTTCTCAGAAACTCTGCATGGTCAGCCTCTGGGGAAAAACGACCTTATTGTTCGTTTTCTTAGAGGAGCTAGGAGGTTGAACCCTCCGCGACCTCCCATGGTTCCGGCCTGGGACCTCTCCACGGTCCTGGAAGCCATGAAGGGTGGTCCCTTTGAGCCCCTGCAGTCTGTGGACTTGCGGTGTCTCTCGTTCAAGACCATTTTTCTCTTGGCTCTCGCTTCAGTGAAGCGAGTGGGCGACTTGCACGTGCTCTCTGTAAGTGCGTCGTGTTTGGAATTTGGGCCTAATGATTCTAAAGTTATGCTCAAACCGAGGCACGGTTATGTCCCCAAAGTGCTCTCTACTCCGTTTAGAGCGCAGGTCATTTCCCTGTCAGCTCTTCCGGGAACTGACAGTGACGGCGATGTAAACGTTCTTTGCCCGGTCAGGGCTTTAAGAGTTAACATTCAACGTACTGCTGCCTTCAGGCAGTCGGAGCAACTGTTTTGTTTCGTTTGGTGGCCGCACTAAGGGGCTAGCTACCTCGAAACAGAGCATTTCCAGATGGATAGTTGATGCTATCGCCTTGGCTTACAGGTCTAAAGGCCTTCAATGCCCTTTAGGTGTTCGAGCCCATTCTACTAGAAGTATGGCTTCATCGTGGGCTTGGACTAGTGGGGTTTCACTCCATGATATTTGTAGAGCGGCAGGCTGGGCCTCTCCGTCTACATTTATAAGGTTTTATAACTTGGAGGTCCCTGCGTTGCAGGCCAAAGTGTTGTCTGTATGAGCTTGTCATACATGATGACTGTTATACTGTGTTAAGCACTTCCTTATACATATGAGGTGTCACCATATGATCAATACGTGTTAGGGTTCACTTTGTGTTGACCCACATATCTTCACCATTATGTGTTTCCCGGGCACGCCCCTCGGACTTAATGTAAATGGTCTCAGCATACACGGCGCTTTAAACTGGGTTCCCGTAGCGTAAGCTAGCTTACGCAACACGAGAGTACTCTCGTAAGAGAACGACACTCGGTTACTAACGTAACCTCGGTTCTCTCTAGAAGAGGGAACGAGTGTTGCGTAACCCGGCCGTGTTAATGCTGCGTTCTTATTTCACTTCAGTGTGAAAAACCAAAGAACACCCTATCTGGACCGGGCTTATATAGAGGTAAGCCACGCCTATTCTGGCGGGACGTGACGCACTCGGGCACCCGCGCTGCTATTGGTGCTGACGTCACTCCCAGTCCACCGATAGGTTGCAGCATCTTGCCACAGAGCAGCCAATAGGCACACGAGCTGCCTATTCTAGGTCTGCTCTGTGCAAGCATGCGTTTTAAATATGAGAAAATTAAAGGATAATTTTTTGGCTTCAGTATTCTCGAGAAAAGGGGTTTTCCCGTAGCGTAAGCTAGCTTACGCAACACTCGTTCCCTCTTCTAGAGAGAACCGAGGTTACGTTAGTAACCGAGTGTCGTTTTATGTGAATGATTAGGCAATATGATTTTCAGATCATTGCGAAGTAAAAACTCTAGGCAACAACATCCATTAGTCAAAAGTCTTGTGGACACATATTTAGTATGTGTTTTGTGGCCTTATTTCAGGAACATACATTTTTAGTTTTTTTTTTCAATAACCATACATTATTCTCTCAAAAAAATACAAAAATGTACATACATGTTGCTCACATATTATGGTATCCCTGTTTGTGCTAAATAGAGTGTAATTACACATTTGCCATTAATATGTTTATAAGCAACTGAAAAAAGCACAAATGTCAGGGCATGTCAAAACATCTCAAGGACCCCAAAAATACCTTAGACCCCAGAGGGTTAAGTAGACACTGTACTAATAATATAATGACTGTAAGTTGACATGTACGTAGGTGAAAAGTTACTTCAAAAGGGACCATCAAAATAAAGTTTTACTTTTGGGTAATACTACTGAGTTCCAAGAACTGGTATTTCCTTTAGATATTATTTAGTTAGTTAGTGCAATGATGTATAACCAGATAGAGGGATAGTACCACCTGCACTGTGCTGCTTAACATGAACACTCCAACTGACAATGTGTCTGTATTTCTGTAAATTGCGTAAATTTCTAGCCCTTTCCTACTACTATGATGTGCCAGCTTTTTTCTAATGAATGAATCTTTTACATATTCATCCTTGGTTTTCAAACAAGTCAACATGTTCAATTTAAATTTACATTATTTGGGCCTGTTAATGCATTTTAAAATCTAAATTTTCAGAGACCAAAAATAAACATATTAATAATTTCATCTGAGGCAACAAAACGTTGCATAATGTGTTTTGTTCACTGCCTTTGTTGTTCACTGCCACTCCTTCAAATGTTTATGTCATTAATATGCTGTAGCTAGCTTCCATCTGTGCTTTAATTAATTGAAAGAGTTTCTTATGTTCCATGTTTGTGAAGACACCTATCAAATTTGCTCCCAGGCGAGTACATGCCACTGGAGACATTTTCATCAGTCTGTTTTTCAGGTTGTAACCTGTAGAAGGCTTTGTGTTTATTCTTGTCCTCTTAACTACACACCCAGTCCACAAACTTCCTAAACTTTCTTTCAAACACGTGATCATGTCTCAACAATACATGTGTCTACATGACAAAGGGAAAAAATCGGACAATATAACTATTCAGCAAAAATCCCCCAGACAAATCTTTCTTATAAAAAAGAATGACTGAATTGCAGTAAGCTTTTTAGGTTGGGGTGGTGGCAAGGCCTAATTAAAACATGGTTTCATGCTTAAATCCTTCTAATACCCTTTGACAAGACTCGTGTCCACTTATTTGATGATCCTCTAGCCCAGTAATTCTCAAAGTGTGGTCCATCGCCCCCTAGTGGTCCGCGAAAAGATGACCTAAACTAGGCAAGTGTTTACAAAATCGTCACTTATTTAACCCTTTCGCACGTACGATCACAACGGTGTGATCAGTCTTGGCTGGTCCCTGGAGCGAACGATCACACCGGTGTTATTAGAACGGTCAGTACATTACGTGATCAACTGCTAAATTCAAATGTGCTTTCGCGCGTTGGCTGGCGCTGAGCCAGAGACAGACACACTCAGTGCTGTCATATATCACAACTATTCAGTGTTTTCAACCAAATAATGTTTATTTTAGGTTTTAGACATTTAAATACACAAGTACTAGCAAAAAAAATGATTTTGAGTTTGTAAAATACACACTGATGTCTATGGAAGCGGCAATAATAATCCTTTCCATTATAAAAAGACGACACGTTTTATTCATATCATTGTGATCATGATACACATCATGATACACATTGTGTAAGTAGCTTTACATTTGACCCTATTCTTCTCCCAGTTCACCGGCCACTTACTTTCATGTATTTCGTGAGAAGTTGAGGAATTGACGCGTTGTACACTAACTGGCGCTGCCCATCGCACATAAAGCTCAAGTAATGCGATCGTTATAAAGGTGTTTAAACAACAAAACACACTTGCACATATTTGACAATCGGAATATCAGTGTTTCACGTTATAGCTAATACATTTGTGAGTATTTTGAATAAAAAAGGAAAAATGACATATCATTCATTCAGCGCTGTTGTGGTTGCGCTGTGTCACGTGACAAGCAATGACGCGTCACCATGGAAACATTAAAGTGACACAAAACAGCTCAACAGACTAAACGTGGATCCTAGTATGAAACTGAAACTCTCCTCTTTGGAGCCAGACATTCAGAAACTGATGTGTGAGAAGCAGCACCACTCGTCTCATTAATATTCATGTTAAGTTTTAGATGGAAATCTCAAAATATAAAATCTACAGATCTATTACTTTTGTAATGTACTGGTTTTTGTTTCATGTGTAAAATCCCAGTAATTTCAGTGATATTGGACATTAAGGGGTTGTTCATATTAAGCTGCAGCTCATTTCACATTTACTTTTTCAAATGAAATAAAATTTATATAATAATTTCTGATCATATTATTGTATTTGTGTTTGAATAAATAGTTTTTGACTTGAACCAGTTGCATATTAAACTTAAATTTAGCTTATCCTTACAATTTTGTTGTTTTTGGGGGGCGTGTTAGAGTGGGATTTTGTTAGGTGGTCCTCAGAAAAAAAATTAGAAGATAAAGTGGTCCTTGGGCTGAAAAAGTTTGAGAAACACTGCTCTAGCCCATAAAGTCACTGATTGGTTCTCTTACGAGAGTACTCTCGTGTTGCATAAGCTAGCTTACGCTACGGGAAAATCCCTTTTCTCGAGAATACTGAAGCCAAAAAAATTATCCTTCGTTTTCTCGTAAAGAGTAGGGGTGTAACCCCGGTGTCCTGGCCACATTCCACCCATTGGCCCCTGCCAATCATGGCCTCCTAATAATCCCCATCCACTGAATTGGCTCTATCACTCTCTCTCCTCTCCAACTATAGCTGGTGTGTGGTGAGCGCACTTGCGCCGTTGTACTGTGGCTGCCGTCGCATCATCCAAGTGGATGCTGCACACTGGTGCTGGTTGAGAACCCCTGATATGATTGTAAAGCGCTTTGGGTGTACAGAAGTACATATGAAAGCGCTATATAAATCCCTCATTCATTCATTCATTCATTCATTTAATTGCTGCACATTGCAGACCTAGGCAAGACGGCTTGCGCACCTATTGGTTGCTCTGCGGCAACTGCTGCAACCTATCGGTGGACTGATCGTGACGTAAGCACCAATGAGGGCGCGGGCGCCCTCGCATGTCACGTCCCGCCAGAATGGGCGTTGGCTTCTGTCTATATAAGCTGGGTCCAGATAGGGTGTTCTTTGATTTTTCATCTCTTCAGCGAAGTGTTCACTTCACATCGCTGACTCTCTGGAGAAGCCTGTGCCGTCGACAAGCTCTAACAGGGGGACGAGCCATCTGCACTGCAGACTAGAAGCCGGCCATCTCCTCGCCGCTTCACCACTGTTCCTGCTGCGCTATCTGGCGCCTATATGGTAAATGGACTGCATTTATATAGCGCTTTTACTGACCCAAAGCGCTTTACATATCTGCCTCTCATTCACCCATTCATACACACATTCATACACCGACGGCGGTGTCAGCCATACAAGGCGCCATCCAGCTCGTCGGGAGCAGCTGGGGTTAGGTGTCTTGCTCATGGACACCTCGACACTTGGTCAGGTGGAACCGGGGATTGAACCACCAACCTTTCGGTTTGTAGACAACCTACATGAACCACTGAACCACTGCCACCACTATATCATGTCTATTTGCTATCTTTTCTCCTAAAAGAGCTGAGGCGTTGTTTCAAATGCCTCGCTTTCCAAGTACGGCTCTTGCCGCTCCCCCCTCAGCGACGGGGACTGCCACATCCTGTGCGTTTCCTGCCTGGGATGGAACCATGTGGACCACACGCTTTCCCAGGGCGGCTGCCTGGAATGCGACTCCATGGCCGTGTCAACCCTGCGGGTTCGACTCGCCACTTTCAACATGGACCCCGCCCCTCCACTTCTCTCGCCTGGGCCGCACCGTAAGAAGCGCTGTTCTCAGAGAACTCTGGAGGTCACCACTGTGAGTGAATGTACGCCGGCTATATCCCCGTGTGCACCGCTCTCCGTTTCCCGACCCGGACCCCGCCCCTTCCTTGCAACGGTCCGGCGGTTAAGGGCTTCACCGAGCGCTTCTCGGAAGTGCAGAAAACGTCGCAAGCCATGCGACACAGGGTTTCCGTGGTGCCATAAAAAGTCATAAAACGTCTTAAATTTAATAATAAGAATTTTAGGCCATAAAAAGTCATAAAAACGTCCGGATTTTTCATACAACGTCATAAATTACATTTAGCCACATCTTAAATTGATATGCTCATTCATTCATTATCGTGATATAATTTTTTCTCTATAAAACGATATCAAGAGTTCGATAAATGTTTGATATTGTTTATGCGTCAAAAGCGTAACGAAACTCATTTGAACCGCGCGCGCCTCACGGACTGTTTATCCGGTCAGCAGCGCAGCGCAAGCTCAGAGCAGACACGTTTACTCCTTTATGGTTTACTCTGATCGGTCTTGCTCACGAGATCCAGTGAGAAGTGCTTGAATTCAGCAAAGAACACAAATGTCTCAGTGATTTAAACCAGTTTAAAGGCAGATGAAACAGCGCTGACAAACAGGAGAAACACTGTGCGCAACTATACAGTCAGAAAGCTTTTCCGTCTACAAATTCCCATCATTTACACTGGATTTACTGTAACGTTAGCCTAGTGATATTAACTGCACCATGAAATGTGGGATATAAATATTGAATTGTATTATATTATTAATGTAGACAATGTATTAAAGGACTAATAGAATTACAGTATTCATTAATGTATTTAGGCTATACTGTTTTTCATACATTTCATGAAGATACGTGCCATCAAAGTCAGGCAACACAAACCTGTTTCAAGACTTGAAACAATATCCCCCATTAGCACATGCAGAAAATAAGAAATTCATTTTCCAATAAATATATTAATTTTGTTAAGGAAAAATGACAAATGTTTGAATGTTCTACCTCAGATTTGTGAAATGTTCACCTGTTTGGCAAGTGTTTGTCATGATATGTTCTGACAAAAAAAGTAAAAAAAGTAGTTTAAAACCACAATTAACGCTCTGGTTTCTGGTAACTTTGAGTTAGGAGCAAAAATCTGCCTTTAAACTTGAAAGAAATAAAGATTTGACATTTATCGTGATAATTATCGATATTGACTGATATATTATCGTGATAATTATTAAGTCTTGTGCCTGTGTTATTGATATTTAGGAAAAGGGAGCCTTCAGTTTGTTACTCTTAAGAAAATGGAACCTTTAAATAATGAAACTTATTTAATGAAAGTCAATAAAAAAAAAAGACTTTTGAAAGGAAGTTATTTTTCGTAATTCGTGTAGGTCATAAATTTAAATCATATTGGTCATAAAAAGGTCTTAACTAAACCCCACAGGTTCGGGGTTGACCACAGGTTCAGCCCCCTCCTACTTCCACTCGCTACTACAAGTCTACATCCCTACCAGAAGCCTACGATCGGTCAATGAGCGGCGGCTCGTGGTACCATCACAGCGAGCCACAAATTCACTCTCCAGAACTTTCTCATTCACGGTTCCATGCTGGTGGAATGATCTCCCCACCGTCATCCGGAATGCAGAATCCCTGACAGCATTCAAAAGACAACTGAAAACTCATCTCTTCCGGGAGCACTTAACATAACAAAAAAAAAAAAACCTTTCCCTTTCCTTTAAATCCTCGCTTGCCTGGCTTATAGTACTCCGAGCTATGTGTGAACTTTGTATTTTGAGCACTTCTTGCATTGTTTTTGCCTCTTCACGATGACTCGCTTGGTTTTGTCCTCAGTTGTAAGTCGCTTTGGATAAAAGCGTCTGCTAAATGACTAAATGTAAAATGTAAACCCTACTAAACCCTGCAGAAACCCTGGCAACATTTCAGACCAAGGCGCTCCAGTTCCGCGACAGATTCAAATAATGCCCCATCGCAGGCCTCTCTTGCGATTCGCCTTCGAGGGCCAGTGCTATCAGTACACCGTCCTGCTGTTCTGTCTATCTTTAGCACCCCGTAAATTCATGAGGTGCATGGATGCGGCGCTCGCCCCCCAGAGACTTCGGGGGATGCGCATACTGAACTATCTGGACGACTGGCTTATTCTAGCCCAGTCAGAGACAAAGCTGATAGCACACAGGACTTTATTGCTTAGCCATTTGCGAGATTTGGGTCTCCAAATCAACTGGACCAAGAGCTCGCTGTCTCCCAGCCAGAAAATGTCCTTTCTGGGAACAGACTTGTATCAACTCTGTATCACTCTGTATGACTCTGTATCCATGACAGTGCGGCTGACGTCACAGCGCGCGCTGCGGATACAACTCTCAGCGGCGTCCTTCAGGGTCAGCAGAATTCTCCCTCTCAAAAACTTTCAGAGGATGCTAGGCCTTATGACTTCGGCCTCGGCAGTGCTTCAGTTGGGCTTACTTCACATGTGCCCTCTCCAGTACTGGCTGAAAACGCGGGTCCCGCTTCAAGCATGGACCTCTGGTCATATTCGCCTCAGGGTGACCCAGAACTGTATTACAGCACTGGAACCCTGGATGGTGTCAGACTGGTACCAGTCAGGCATGGATCTGGGAACGATCACGAAAAGTAATCTCGACAGATGCCTCCAACTCAGAAGGGGACGCTTACACATAAACTGTCTAGAGATGAAAGTGGTCGTGAACGCCTTTGGGCATTTTCTCCCTTTCTTAAAGGTGTTGTTTTGGCAGCCGTTTTAGTTTTAGTCTTAGTCTTTTGGACGAAAATGCCTTTTAGTTTTAGTCACATTTTAGTCACTTATAAACTTAATAGTTTTAGTCAAGTTTTAGTCGACGAAAACAAAAAAAGGTTTTAGTCAATTTTAGTAAAAAAAAAGAGTAGTCTTTAAAAATAGAGAAAATAAAAGTGCAGCTGTGTCAAAATTTGTATCAAGTTCAAAAATAGAAAATAAGTAAAAGTGCCATTTTGCAATCTGTTAAAAAAAAAAAGAATAGAAATCCATTTGGCAAGACAGGTCTATTTATCCCTGCATTAGTGGCTGCAATGAGCCTGTTTTGTGTTGCACAATTTCTCAAAAGTCATGTTCAATGTTCAGCTGAGATCTGTACTTTGTTTTCAGTGAAGCAACAGCTGAAAAGCCCATCTCACAGCGATATGATGTGGCAAAGGGAAGAAGAATGCACACAGCTCTCTGCCATTACTTAAAAACGTGATTTTTTTTTAAATAGATCAAATAGACATAACATACTGTGTTTTATATGGGATTAAAATGATGGGTAGTGTATGGGCAGTGTATAAGATATAAACGAATTATTAATTATTGTAATATTCCTTTGTTCCGATCAGAGCATGTGAGCGGAGAGCGCATTTCTGAATATTCCTCCGCCTGCTCATTCAGCTCAGGATCGCGTGCTTAACCCAGAATGGCCTGCTGGTTCGAGAATATGTGGAATAAGGCTGCTTCAGACTAAAGTTTTTTTTCTAGTTGACTATTAGTTGTTCATTTAACCCTTGTGTGGTGTTCATATTTTTGTTATTCAGCCAGTGTTCGTGGGTCTGGTGGACCCGCTGCATTTTTGAGATGGTCCTCACTGCAGAACATGAAATCCACGGGGAGGAGTCGGATCTAGATCCAACTCCTCCCACCTTACATACCTAAACCTACCCAGCTCCACCCCCTTATCCCTAAGCCCACCCCTAAACCTAGCCAGCCCCACCCCCTGATCCCTAAACCCACCCCTAAACCTACCCAACCCCACCCCTTAATCTGGATCCGACTCCGCCCCCCGGATCTCGTGTACTGCAATGAGGTGCTACTGGCATTTTTGGGGTTTTAATTAAACATAATCAAACAATTTATGTTAAAATACTCAACAGATGTTTACTTCATCCCAATTACAAGCAATATAAACAGCATATATGGTTAATATTTTCCTTTACCTTTGTTAGATCACATTTAAGAATTGCAACTTGTGCTGGAACGGCAGGGGTAGAAAAAAAACTCACTTTTGCACTCACACTCTCACAAACTTACACACAATCTCTCTCTCACATGCATTCACGCACGCACGCACGCACGTGCACACACACACACACACACACACACACACACACACACACACACACACACACACACACACACACACACACACACACTACACTACACTACACACCACACCACACACACACACAAACTCACACTCACTTGGATATGTGGTTTATGGGGACTCTCCATAGGTGTAATGGTTTTACAAATGTACAAACTGTATAATCTTTCCCCCTACACTAACCCTACCACTAAACCTACCAATCACAGAAAACACCATATACAAGAACACACATACACACACACACTAACAGAAAGCCCTGACAGGAGGAGGACAGAGTAAAGGTACACAGGACCTAAAATTTCCACACTTTTATTAGCCCCGGGTCCAGTGGACCCGAACATCCTGTATGTAATGTAAATGTGTAGGGGGGGTGTACAGTGTGTGGTCATTGAAAATGTGTTTGGATATATGTTCTTCACAGAAAATGAGCCAAGGCCAATGAGTCTGAGGTTGAAAAAAATATTAATTGTATAATTTTTCTTTTGATAAAAATTGAAAACGGGTCCAGCAGACCCGAACACCATACAAGGGTTAAGCTATTAGTGGACAAATCGCCCCTTTATATTAATTTATTTACTTAAATAGGCTATACAGGATAATGAGCGTTATAGCCGCACTCAAGCGCAGACCGCACGCATTAGGCTTGCCACAAAGAACCGGCAAAAGTAATGATTATGAATGTGTAAAAAATAGCAAGGAGACATTGAATTGTTTATTAATTAACTGGTGTTTTCGGTGTCGCTGCAAAGATGAAGTTGACGATTGCGGACTCGCAATGAACGAATAAAGATATAGCCTAAAGGCATAAAACAGAAAATTTCCTCCCGTTTGGAGGAGACCTGTCACGTCTCTATTTCCCACCAGTGGGGCGCGCTTTGAGAACTGCTGGGTTATACTGAAAGTATGTCCATAAATCATCTCGTCGTTTCCGACCACCAAGCCCGTTTTTTTGGCTTCGCCGCCATGGTCCTTCGAGGATGTGTGGCGAGTGACTAGCCGCAGCCGCAGGTGTGTTGTTGTTGTGTGGAATCTAGTGCGCGACGTAGCAGGAGCCGGGTGGTGGGCGTACCCAAAACAAGGATAGGAAGCGGGAGCATTGCTGATACTTTTTTTTTTTGTAGCTCAAAACAGACAGATGTCACGCAAAATAAGCAGAAATGACATGCATTGTGAACGTCAGACTTATAATCATTTTCGTTCCGTCTCGTCTTGTCAACGAAAACTCGAAAACGTCTCGTCATGTTTTAGTCACCTTAGAGCCATTTTTAGCTAGTCATCGTCGCGTTATCGTCATAAAAAAAAGTGTGTCAACAAAATCATTTAGTTATCGTCATCGTTGATGAAAACAACATTGGTCCGGACATGCTGTCCAGAGACAACGTTCCCCGAGGGGAATGGTCCCTGCACCCTCAGGTAGTCCAGTTACTATGGGACATTTTCGGCAGAGTGGAAAACGAACTCTTTGCGTCAGCAGAGAATGCGCACTGTCCAATATTTTTCACGAAGAACAGGGCCGTGGTGCCCACAACTGGCCCAGCAGCACGCTCTATGCGTTTTCCCCCGATCGCACTGTTACCACAGGTGATCAAGCGAATCAGGAAGAACAAATGCTCTGTGCTCCTCGTGGCGCCGTTTTGAAGGAACCAAGGTTGTTTCCCGGAACTAGCTCTGCACGTGTGGGCTATCAACGGGTACCCGCTGACCTCCCAGTAGTGCTAAGTGCAATTACACTGGCTAGAGCGCCCTCGACTAGACGGCTCTACGCTTCAGTGTTTTCCGGCTGGTGCTTGGCTCAAAACCTAGATCCACAACGATGTGGCGTTACGGAGATCCTCTCCTTTCTACAAAAGCTTCTGGATGAGGGCAGGTCCCCCTCCACGCTCAAAGTATATGTCGCAGCCATTCACAAAACCCTTGCATGGCCTGTCACTGGGGAGAAACTATCTAATCATCCGCTTCCTTAGAGGAGCTAGAAGGATAAACCCTCCTCTGCCCCCTCTGGCTCTGGTCTGGGACCGTTCCCCGGTCCTAGACGCTATGAAGGGCGACCCCTTCGAGCCACTACAGTCTGTGGATCTGCGGTGTCTCTGGTTAAAATCCGCTTTCCTCATGACTCTCGCTTCAGTTAAGTGAGTGGGTGACCTTCACGCGCTCTCTGTGAGCGCTACGTGCATGGAGTTTGGGCCTAATGACTCTAAAACCATTCTCAATCCAAGACACAGCTATGTCCCCAAAGTGCTCTCCACTCCGTTCAGAGCGCAAGTCGTTTCCTTGTCAGCCCTCCCGGGAACTGACAGTGAGGACTACGTAAATATTCTTTGCCCTGTCAGGGCGCTAAGAACATATGTTCAACGATCTGCTGCTTTCAGGTAGTCAGAACAGTTTTTTGTCTCTTTCGGTGGCCGCGCTAAGGGGCTAGCCACCTCGAAACAGAGCATTTCCAGATGGATAGTTGATGCTATCGCTCTGGCTTATAAGTCTAAAGGCCTTCGGTGCCCTTTAGGCAATAGAGCCCATTCCAACAGAGGCATGGCCTCTTCTTGGACCTGGACCAGTGGGGTTTCACTCCAGGATAGTTGTAGGGCAGCAGGCTGGGCCTCTCCGTCCACATTTTTAAGGTTTTACAACCTGGAAGTTCCTGCCCTACAGGCTCAACTGTTCTCAGTTTAAAACACTCCTGACTGACAAACTGTTTCAGTTCTGTTATCATGCAGCTCAGGCTCGTAAGAGAACGTACTCGGTTACTAACAGAACCTCGGGTCTCTCTAGATAAGGGAACGAGTGTTGCGTAACCCTGCCGTGCTAGTGCTGCGTTATGGTTTCGCTTCAGTATGAAAAACCAAAGATAATATATACAGCTAATATAGACATAAGTCACCCCCATTCTGGCGGGACGTGATGTGCGAGGGCGCTCGTGCCCCCATTGGTGCTTACATCACGATCAATCCACCGATAGGTTGCAGCAGTTGCCGCAGAGCAACCAGGGTGCGCGAGCCGTCTTGCCTAGGTCTTCTCTGTGCAGCAATCCGCTTTAAATTAATGGAAAATTAAGGATAATTTTTGGCTTCAGTATTCTCAAGAAAAGGGATTTTCCCGTAGCGTAAGCTAGTTTACGCAACACTCGTTCCCTCATCTAGAGAGCTAGCAGCAGGATCAACTTTATGACGCTCTATGGGCTTCTCCCTTGACTTTATGCCTCCACGTCCCCCCGATTGCCTGCGAGCTTCTCCTGTCTATACAGTAATTTCTCTACTGTGCGACAGAGAGTCGCATGGTTATGTTATCGTTAGCCTATTTTTACAAATACAGCTTCTACGGGGTCATAACGTAAGATACAATGTAATGGAGCTTTTTATACATTGTCGTGTTTCTTTAGAAATAAATAATGGACAAATGGAGTATTTGGACGCCTCAGATGTAAAGTTATTTGCTATCAAAGTGACGCCAAAACGAATCGGAGTCAATGGAATGCTAACAGTAGGTGAAGGTCTGCTACAATGGCGGCCCCCAGGAAGGCTTCAGTTTCCAGCTGATGGATTACCCCCTTGTTTGTGCCGCACTGTATTGGAGTCTTTTGTATTGGAGTCTTAATATCATAATATTTTTGCGCAATGAAAGATTATTAATAGCCTTTTTTGTTCTGTCCTATCTATCATATGTTGTTGCTAGGGATGTCCCGATCAGGTTTTTTTGCCCTCGAGTCAGAGTCCAAGTCATTTGATTTTGAGTATCTGCCGATACCGAGTCCCGATCCGATAATTCTATATTACATTAAAAAAAAAAGAATAAAGAAGAGCGAAAAAACAGATCCAGGATGTTCCTTATTTGTTATTTAATTCACCTTATTTTATCATTTAAAAACTCTGTTAACAAACAGAGCACTTCTGTGAGGTAGCTTGAACAATCAAGTAATAAATAACATAAATTATTCACTTTTGGACTTTAGTGCAACAGTAAATGTATATAAAAAAAGTCTAATATAAAAACAAATAGCACCTCAACTTTAAAATACCCAGCAGGCATGTAAAAAAATAAAAAAATAAGTGTATAAAAAAATTATGAGAATATACATTAGGGGTGTAACGGTTCACAAAATACACGGTTCAGTCCGATACGATACAGTGATGTCACGGTTCGGTATGTTTTCAATACAGCAAAAAGAAAGAAATTCCAGAGAAATGTCCTATTTGTTAAAAGAAAAAATATTTTTAAATAAGTTTGAGTTTTTCTACATCTAAAACTTTCAGGTTTAAAAATGGGGGTAATCTTTGAAGGATGAACAAATAATGTTTTGGTCATCACATTTAAATATATTTATATATATAATATTTAGATAATATTTGAGTTTTGAAGTGCTAGAAAAGATGTGTGAAGTACTTTGAAAGCATTTCACTATTCCAGGCAAACTTTCATGGTTACAGTTAGTGTTACTATATTAAATCCATGGTGAATCTTGCTGATCTGTGGACTTAAAGCCTATATCTAGATTATTCACTGCACAATGTTTCTCCTGGTTTCCACATCAGCGCTATAGAGATATAATAGAGATCTACGGTTAATAACGGAGAAATTTGAATGCTTCTCGCAGCGATGTTATTACTTCAGTGGCGAATTCAAATGCTTTATTGACTGGATCTCTAATAGCGCTGTGTAGTAACAGTGTCGCTTGATCAAGATCAGCTCGCGCTGCACAGATGTTGATGGTCCGAACTGATAAACGGTCCATACAAGCACAATATAATGAGTAGCGCAGTTTCGTTCCGCTTTCATTACGTTCGTCATTTGATGTTGCGCAACGTTGTGGTGTTCACACCAGCGCGGATTTTGTCGGCAGGAAAAAAGATCCAAGGACCTGGTTCGGTTTGTATGCGTACCGAACCGGAAGCCTCGTACCGAAATGGTTCAGAATACATGTATCGTTACACCCCTAATATACATATATATCCGAGTCCTGATCGGGAGGTGACGTCCGATTCCGATCGAGTCTGAAACCACGTGATCGGGCCCGATTTCCGATCACTTGATCGGATCGGGACATCCCTAGTTGTTGCCTCATTAAACAGCTGTGATATACATTTAATATATGTCTTAATTTTATAGTAGACTATATATAAAATAATGTATCTTTTTGATTTTTGTTATCTTGTTTTTCATAAATGTATTTTACAACAATACAAAGAGCAATGTGTAATTTTTTTACCAGATTTAGTGCTACACTTATTGTCTCTTATTTGTTCCCCACTAAATAATGTTTTTTTCACTAAATGTTCAGATTTTATACAATTATTGTGCACTTGTGATTTTTCTAGACTAAATTTTACTGCAGAGTTATCCACAGTTATAACACACAGAGTTATAGATATTCTACTTGATTAAAAAAAAAAAAACTGCACTGGTATTGGATCAGTATCGGTTGGTTAGTAATTGTTGGTATCGGATCGGTTCAGAAAAAAATGGTATCGGGACATCCCTACTTGCAAATTACATATTTGAAACTGAATGTCAGGAAAATGTGCCATCAAAGAAAGGAAAAAAAGTTTGCAAACAGGCAACTCTTATGTACACTGAATAAAAATAAGATAAACTCTAGAGAATGTTAAGAAATATGTTGTGCTGTTACTTTTTAAAATGTTGATAACGTTACAGTTAATGCTTACAAACATTGAAGATTTTGAATACAGAAGTTACATTTGTAATGGTGTATTTTCATTTAGATGTGGTATTATTATTTGTGCAGTAGGTAAGATTAATTACTGCATAAATTAATTAAGACTATTAAGTAATAAATTAATTTTAAGACAGCATGGAATAGATTGTAGAATATGCTGTTAGCTATAATTTGGATGGTATAGTATCATGAGCCACAGATAAAGTCTTGTGACACTCATGGCTGGCGTTATTGTTGTCTAATTTCTGCGCACCGATTGCTTTGGCCCGGGCCTAGTCAAAATCCAGGGCCGTTTTTTTTAGTCCCAGTCCGTCCCTGTATATATATATATATATATATATATATATAATATATATATTATGCCATACATATAACGCAAAACCAGCAACAACACACAAAGACCAATATCGTTATGCCATACATATAACACAAAACCAGCAACAACACACAAAGACCAATATGCCAAGTTATAACGCAAAACCAGCAACAACACACAAAGACCAATATGCCAAAGGCCTACATATAACGCAAATAGTGCGCAACGCGCGTGTGCCCAAAATGTCAACAATATTAAAGTTTATGCAGGAGGCAAATGCCTGCTGGCATTTTTATTTAAGCAGTCATGACAGGGATTTTCCAAATAATCACATTTCACCTCCTCAAATTACTGTTGCAAATCTCTTTACATCACTTATGTGCGTATACACACACAAATGAAATGTCCGCAAGCACATATCATCAGCAGGTTCAGCATCTTAAATAACGACTAAAGACCAAATGAAGCTTAACTCACGTTTCAGAAACGCGCACGGCAGGCCTTCGTCGCAGCAAAGGTCTTAACTGCATCCTCTATTTCGATTCTCTGTGCCAGTTCATGTTCTATGGAGATTGTTGCCAGTCCATTAGGTCTAAAGTCTGTTCCCTGTTCACAAAACGTTCCCCATTCAAAGCAATCGGTATGTCACATAGGAAACAGCCAGCTACCGTTGTCAGCGAGCTGAGCCGCCGTATTCAAGCACCGAGGGCGCGCGCGCGCGGATTTCAGTTTCCCGAGCCCACAAAGTGCGGCGAAAACATTTTCAGTGTACCGGTAATTGCCACGGTTCAGCTCGTCTGCGACAATCTTTGCGGCGTCCATCTTCATTGAATTGAATTGAGCCGACCAGAGCACAGCATAATAAGTAGCCATGCGGTTCACTTGACAAAAGCGCCATATTCAGCAAAGAAATACACACAGACAATAACACACCACGCCCCTACTGCGTGCTAGAATCTACGAAAACAAGCCGATTTCAACCTCTAAATGTAAGCTTTTAAATATACCAATACTGCTATCTCAAACATGGAGAGGCTTCTTCGTGATTTCAACTAACAGATTCTGCAAAAAAGCGGAAATCACAAATTTTAGAAAAAAAGCATGTTTCTCATTTTTCTCGCAAGTTGTGCTGCCAACTTGCGTCCCTAGTTTCTGTAACGGGTCACATATGCATTTGAGTTGTTTTAACTGACCCAACACCAATCAGGATTTGTCTAGTTTCATTCATGCTTCAGAGGCGCTACGCTGAGGGGCGTTCCCCCCAAAGTGTCATTCAACGCAGTTCTCGTTCCCTTTCTCAGGGAACAAGGGTTACAGTCTTAACCTGAGACGTTTTGTTTCAAAGATGCACACCAGTAATGTTTTTTTTTTTTCATATGGAATGTTTATAAAAGCTACTTAGATGTCCTAATTAAACTAAGGCCTAATCATGACTTAATCTAAGCCCTGTCTGTGAAACCAGGCCTATATGTATTAAAATGAATGGTAACGTAAGCAAATTAAAAGCTTTCTAAACCACAATTTCAAAAAGTTTCAGTTGAAATGTAGATTTAAATGAAAGCTGTTTCTAAATGAAACACTGATTTGGCAAAAAAATATACTTTTTGATTCCATTCAGTACAATGAGAAGAGTCAAATGAGAACATGCAAAAAACGGCATTTTATCTTTTTAAAGATTAGTTAAGTTTTGAAGTAGTACCACTTAGCTGTGAAAATGCTATAGGTACAAATCACATTGGTTCTTTTTACAGTCTATTTTGACAGCAGAAATATACTTAACTCGCTCACTTGTATTGCCAATGGCAGCCTACTTTTCTGGTCTCCAGTGCCCTCTACTGATCCAATACCAGCATTAACAAAAACATAATTAAACTAGAGGCAATGATAACACCACACCATAACATCACTCAGATCCAAGTTATATTTTACAATATATACATTTTATCAAATGAATTATTATTATTATTATTATTATATGCATAATCTAAATGAGCACTACAGTGACTGAGCTATGTAAAATTACATTTGATATGAGATTGGATGTGTCTGTTATTACAGTTTTTCTCAATTGCTAAAACACTAAATCCTATTGTCTGAACCAAATGCTCAGTTGCCTGAACCCACTGATTGAATCAATCACTCTTTTGGCAAAACCATAAGCACTTTTCACCTGTTTAGACAAAACTTGCCAACACATTTTCATTAGCCGCGTTTCCACTGCCGGGCCAGGGCCGAGCCATGCTAGTGCGTGCCATGGCCAGTCGCGTTTCCACTGTCACTTCCGGGGCTTGATCGTGGCTTACTTGGGGCCAACGGCCAGGATTTCTAGCCCGTCGAATACCTTGGGCCAAAGCGGGCCAGCTGGGGCTAGAGGCGTGCTCAAGGTAAAAGGCGGAGTTTATCGGTGTTATGGAACATTATGATCTGAAGCAAGATGCACATTTTTTATATCGCGCAAAATAATCGCTGCTCGAAATGGAGAATCGCCTGTACTGGTCTGTCGAAGATACCAAAGCTCTTCTGAGCATTTGGCAGAAGAAAGGGTACAACATCAATTTGACGGTGTGTGAAGAAACGAGGACGTTATAAAATACATCGATGCAGGAAAAATAAAAAAAAAATTGCGGGCGCAGTATTGTACAAGGCGATTCAACGCAAAATGGACAAAGCGGAGCTCAGAGAAGGAACTTTCCATGGTTCGACTTGATGGACGGTGTGCTGGGTCACCGTGTGCTGGGTCACCGTCCCTCTGTTAGTGGCGACTCGCGAGACAATCGGGACACTATTGCAGCCACCGCCGGTGAGTTACAGTTTTTCTCAATTGCTAAAACACTAAAATCCATTGGCTGAACAAAGTTCTCAGTTGCCTGAACTCATTTAGCTAATTGTGGAGTCTGTTGTCAATACCGTAAACAATTTCACATGGTAAAACACAATTTGCAGATCTCACTTAGACTTTTCAGCAAAACTCTGAACACATTCTCATTCTCAAAACACATTCTGCACTCTAATGCACATGTCATCCATACTGGTAAACACAAGTGGCAAAAATCAAATACAAATAGAGAACACATGTCATTTGATTGAACACAACCACTCAAAACTGATTCAACCTGTTTCAAATGTTGTGACACAACCAATATAAGCCAGTTCAGAGAGCAAACAGGTTGTTGAAGGTGGGGAGGAGAAAGTCTGAGAATGGATAGAAGAAACAATGTGAGAGGACGAGGACGAGTGCGTATGCGAAGTGGGCGACGAGGAGGAGGAGGGCAAGAAAGAGGAGGAGGAAGAGGAGGAGGAAGAGGAGGGCAAGAAAGAGGAGGAGGAACAGAAGGAGGGCAAGAAAGAGGAGGAAGAGGAGGAGGAGGAGGAAGAGGAGGAGGGCAAGAAAGAGGAGGAAGAGGAGGAGGAGGGCAAGAAAGAGGAGGAAGAGGAAAATGAGGAATAGGAAGAGGAGGAGGAGGTCAAGAAAGAGGAAGAAGAAGAGGAGGAGGAGGAGGGGGGCAAGGAAGAGGAGAAGGAGGAGGAAGAGGAAGACAAAGAGTGGAAATATCTGATGAAATTCGAGCAACAGTCATAGACCATGTTCTTGTCCATGGGCTGACCCAGGCCAAAGACAAGAAGCACATTGATCACATGTTTACTCCTTTCATTTGTGTCCCTTTGAGTATCGTATACTGTATTACAGTGCACTGCTGAGACTGTACAATGAAAAAATATGAAATTTATTTTGAGATTAAAAATGTAGTTCTACCAGAAAGACTCGGGAGAATAATACTGAGACAATAACATTTATTTACGAGCTCAGCAAGCAATCAAATTCTTTGGCGTAGGCCCCGTCCGTAACTCGCATTCCGAGGGTACGGAATCTGCGCATCCCGCCTGAGATGAAGGCGGGGGCGCAGCCCACCCCCGCGAAGTAAGGAAGGGTGCCATCTGGTGGTGGTGGGGTGGAAGGAGGAGAGGACATCCTGGCATCTTCAGGGTAGAGGGGAGAGCCCGTCTGGAGGTGATGGGAAGGATGGAGGGGAGGACCCAGCGTAGAATGTTAGGGGGATGAAGGAAGGTCCCGTCTGGTGGGGAGGACCCGGCGTTGAATGGTAGGGAGATGAAGGAAGGTCCCGTCTGGTGGTGGATGGGGAGGATGGAGGTGGTTGAAGCGACAGCATCTGAGAACTCAGACATGAGTAAGTACCGCCCTTTTATACTGGCTATAAGGATGTGATTGGATAGTGAGAAGGTAATACATGACGAGAACGATTGAGTCTTCCCGGCAGAACTAGCGCTAGGCTTCATTTCTCCCTGAGAACTATATGTTTTGAATAATGTGTTTTAAATTTTTTGGTGTATTGTTTACTGACTGCTTGATAGTGTATAGCATTTTGATCACTTTGTTTATGATTTGAGAGCAGTGTTTGATTTTGAACACAGGTAAAACTGTTTTGAGAGCAGTGTTTGATTTTGAACACAGGTAAAACTGTTTCGAGGCGAAAGTTTCATTTTGCAAGAGGAGTCAGAGGTTTTGTAAATAGTGCTTGAAGATGAGGTTTTGTGTTTAATGTTTTCAGAAAAAATGGAGCAAGGTTTCAGAAATTGTGTTTAGCAATTGAGAAAAACTGTAATATACATGCTATCTTCCTAACTTAAAAAATAAATAAATTCATAATACCCGCTAAAATGGGTTGGGTTGTATGGCGTTTGATCCAGAAAGGTGTGTTAGGGGCGGGGTTTAGGGCAGCGCTGCGGTGCTACTGGCCCGGCAGTGGAAACGCAAGCCCGGTGCTTGAGACCCGAGGCCACTGGCTCGGGCTCGGCTCGCTGTTAGCCCTGGCCCGGCCCTAGCCCGGCAGTGGAAACGCGGCTATTGTGATGCACCCTTGCTGCATAATGGTGAGCACAGGTGGCAAAAGTCAAGCACAATTACAGTTTTTGCCCATTGCTTGAACACATTTTGCAAAACTTCGCTCATTGTGCCAAAACTCTACACACAACTAAACATGACACAACACTGGGAAATATACCATTCACATCTGTGTCAAATTGAAACTCTACCATCAAACCCTAAACTCTGCTATCAAAACCTAACATTCCTTTGTCAAAATATAACTCTGATGACAAAATGACACATACTTGCATCATATGCATACACTTTCAGATCAGGGGGAACACACTAGTCTACTTTATATAAAACACTGCAGTCATTGATTTTCACTGTTTATTCAGAAGGAATATTTTCAGGAGGCACATTTTCAAACAACCAAAAAAGCAAATATGCCTACTCAATATTGTACATTGCACCACTGTACATTGCAGTAACATGAATTCAGATAAAGCAAAAAAAAAAAAAAAAAAAAAAAAAAATATATATATATATATATATATATATATATATATATATATATATATATATATATATATATATATATATATTATAATAGAAAAAACACTATACTGTAAACACAGAAAATCATGGCAATTGTGCATACGTGGGCTCATGGATCCCGGCGTCTGTTGGGGTCTGGCCACAGGACCTCATCGACATCGCAAGCAATGTCTTCTCCCGCTAGGCACCGGGGAAAATATCCCCTTGCGTGTCAAAACCATCAAGGTCTTCTAGTCAGAAATACAACCACAAATTGTCATCGGTTTGCTTCTTTTTCTTACATTACTTTACTGTATATACTGTATCATCCACTGTACTGAAACATCTCAATATACTGTAAGTAATCATGCCAAGGTATGTTTCACAAAAACTACCACTTTGGCTGCAAAAGGAGCATTAGCACCCTGCAATACCCTGTACACGTGATGTGGTAATGTGATATACTGTAGTACAGTGCTATAAATACCATCTGAGTAGAGTAGAAGGTAGAGAGGTGAAGACATACCTGTTTTCCAGTTGGAATGTTCTTATATTACAGATGCCACGTGAAGCTTCCCTCATAGTCAGGCCATGGTTGATGACATGGTCCACCAAAGTTGCTCTTATATCATCAGAAATAGGGGTCCGTGCATGGCCTCTTCGACCTTGACCTTGTCCTCCTCCTCCTCCTCCTCCTCCTCCTCCTCCTCTTCCTCTTCCTCCTCCTCTCCCTCCATCCATGCTTGCAAAGTTCTTGAAATGGCTAAACTGAGGGCTTTTTGTATCTGGCTGATTGGTGTTCAATTTTGCAAGTAAGTGCCTTCAGTTGTGTATTTGAGTGGTTGCAATTACCCGATGTGTTTTGTATTTTGGATACATGTGTTTTCCAAATGGCACTCTGAGATTTCATTTTTGAACGAAGTGTCTTATGTATGAAATAGAGTGTAGTATGCAGGACCAAGTGTGTTGCATAAAGGAGTAAGTGTGTTGCAGAATTGCAACTAGAGTGCAAAGCAGCGCTTTTGTTTAAGGTATGGGTACATGTGTTTGAGGTATGGAAACAAAAGCTTCAAGTTGTGTTACTTTAGTCTAAGCATGGGTCTATAGTGTTCAAGCAACGGGCAAAAACTGTAAAGCACATGTGTCACCACTTGAACACTTGAACGGTCGGGGCGGTCGGGCGCGGTCGGGGCGGTCGAGGTGGTCAGCGAAGAAGCCAAAGAACAGTAATATCTGATGAAATCAGAGCTACTGTGATTGACAGTATGTCAAGCATGACAATGTTCTTGTCCATGGTATGAGCATGAAGGAGGCTGGACAAAGTGTACAACCAAACATCAGTAGATTCACTGTGTCCACCATAATCTGAAGATTTAGAGAAGAGAACAGGCATTTACCTTTTTTTGACATTATAGTACAGTATGTAAATGTTGACAGCAATTACTGTATGACATACTATATACTGTACCACAGTATACTGTAAGTAAATATGTTTCAGTACATCACTGTACCAATGTACTGTAGTATTGTAAATGAATGGAGGGTTGGTCTAACTGTTTGTAGGCCTAGTATTCCATGTATATTTTTGTACTTTATTTTTACATGGGCTTACATGGGCCACAAGTGGCAAACGTATAAGATTTCTGTTTGTTTTTACAAGTGCTATGTGTAAATGCACAAGATTTCTGTTTTGTCTTTTTGTACAAGTGTACATTTTTTGTGTGTTTTGCAACATGCATTTAGCCTACAGTGAACAATAAACATTTATTTCTCCAGCTTCATGTCCTGAGTATTGTGTTTTCTATTTTTCTACGTAGTGTTTAGTGACTGTTCAGTAGTGTTTTTAATTTTGATTGACTCGGGGCACGATTTGACACGATTTGATTTATTGGTTATCCGAGTCATGCACTTTAATTGTACCTCTGGGCCTAGTCTAGAGGACAGAAGCTCATAATAATTAAATGTTTTCATTGAAAAGAACAATTCTCCAAACACCTCGACAGCTTTTTGCTCTTGCCTAATCACTCATTTGTCTAGCCGGTTTAGTGAATCTGTTAATTAATTATGATGTAATGCTACAAATGCTGTTTTGTTTTCCATAATGACACCTTGGGATCTTATTTCGTTGTCTGACTCACTTGTCAGCACACGCCTAAGAGGCCACTGTACACCTGTCCTATACCCCGAGGCCAATGATAAATTGGATGAGTAAAGCTGATTACCCCAAAACACTTGACTGATTATGCCACATCACTGGTTTGCACCTCTTACTTCCAATTAAATCACAACCACTGATTAAAAATGAGACAAATAACATTTTCTTAACAGGTTTTGTTGTTGTTGAAAGGCTCACAAACAATTTGGCTGCCCCCAAGACTAATACATTTGTTTTGGCTGTCAAAGTTGCTTTACCTAAGAGACTCAAGTAGCTCATGGCTAATAATTTGCTGGCTGCTTTAGACTTTGTTTTACTTGTTTTAACTAATTTTGATCTTGTGTTAGACATTGCAAAACTTTCAATAACATGCTTTATTTAACTAAGCATGACAGTAATATAGTTTTTTAAAATAGTACTCCCTTTAATGGATTTTATATCACATGATTTTTGCATATCTTAGCAAATATGCAATGTTTCATTATGTAGTTTAACTTTAGCCATTCTAATAGTCATAAAGAAATCAAAATACGCCAACAAATGCATTACTTAGAACAGTGCAGGCTCTACACCAGGAGATCATTATTTTAGTCAAAAAAATTCATGCCTAATATGTACTTGTTATGCTGAGTATGAGAAAAAAGTTTGGAGATTAATGTTTTTGAAAAATAAAAGTTGTGAAACAGACTTTTGCTGTTCTGCTTCATGATGAGTATTTTCTAATAGCAACACCTAAACTATAACGTATTTTCATTTTGTCATTTTATTTTAAAACCAGTTTAAAACATCTGATCGATGTGGAAAACCAAAGATGAAGAAGTATGTTCACAGGAAATAAACAAAGATTATAAAACAATTCCTAGTTATCAAATACTGTAAAGTAGATAGCCTACTTTGGATTTAGGGTTCCATGCATTTTGATCAAAGAATCTACATGATTGTTTCAATACCTTTTGTTTTTGTTTGTGATTACTTAAGGATTAGGCCAAGATGGCCATATTTCTGCAACCCTTGCAAAAATAACACACACACACACACACACACACACACACACACACACACACACACACACACACACACACACACGTTTGTTTTTGTGACTTATGAGGACATTCCATAGGCGTAATGGTTTTTATACTGGACAAACTATATATTCTATCCCCCTACACTGCCCCTGTCCCTAAACCTACCCCTTACAGGAGACATGCTGCATTTTAACATTTAAAAAAAAACATTGTTTTTTATGTTTTTTAAGCTGTTTGAAATATGAGGACGCATGCAATGTCCTCATATTTCACGTGTAAGTTGTAATACCAGTGTAATACCCATGTCATTATACACATTTGTGTCCTCATATATCACAAAAACAAGCACACACACACACACACACACACACACACACATGCACGCGCACACGCACACACACACACACACACACACACACACACACACACACACACACACACACACACACACACACACACACACACACACACACACACACACACCACACACACACACACACACACACACGTTGAGTTTCAAGTCAAGTCCAGTCACCTTTATTACATTTCATAGGCATAATTATTTTATACTGTGCAAACTGTGTATTCTATCTTCTAACCCTAACCACAACCCTCACAGGAAACATACTGCATTTAAAATAAATAAATAAATAAATTAAAAAACTGCACTTAGTATGATTTATAAGCTGTTTTCCTCATGGGGACCAAAAAATGTACTCACAAGGAAAATTATTTTGGATATTGCCATCTTTGTGGGGACATGTTGTCCCCTAACAGTAGGGCATAGGCCTACTTTGACTTTCTGTAATTAATCTCAAAATTTGTAAATCTTTAAATTACATTTTTTGTTTTGTGTTTGCATCTTTTGACTTACCACTGACACAAATATTAATACTGCTACCTCTATTATTTTTTTATATTTTAATTCTGTGAATAAAATGAGTAATTATAGCCATTCAATATTACAGTATAATTGAAAGCCAGGCCTAATAGTCCGTGAGGCGGGCAGAGAATTGGTATCAAAAAGGGCACCAATTCTAATGATTCTTTTTCAAAAGAGATATGCCCCTTGACCACAAAAATGCATGATAGCAGTGCCATGTAGGTAACTTATAAACTGTGTTATATTGACATATCTATGTCTTCAGATCTTCTCTTTTATGATGAAATATCACTGTGAAATGACAAAGTAAAATAAAATTATATATAGGCTCTTTAGGACAGAAAATATACAAAAAACTAAGGAAAATATAACACAATTTTGAAATTTTATTAACACAAAATAATATTTTGTGCAAATATGGTTCAATATATCCCTACATTTGTAGGAAAATATTTTCATGAACATCCACCTAGTTGGATGTTAGCCACAAGAGTGGTTTATCAAACCTATAAAAATCCTAGAGTGTACAAATGAGCAGCTTTAAGAACCCCTTAGTCACATATAGGTAACTTAAAGCAACACCATGGAACTTTTCCTCTTTGGTCGCCCTACTGGTTGGAAACTAAATTGTCCATTACCGCTGTCGTAAATAATTTAGCCTACCGTTGCACGCATGCTCGCTGTTTATCCAGCACCGGCTTTAGAATGAACGATCTCCACAGATAAGGTAGAGTATGTTACATGATTTCATGAAAGGATGATGTATTGCGACATCAGAAACTAAGAAAAACGAAATAATGACTATTGTAGCGCTTGGCGTAAAGCAGTCGAATTTTTTAGTTCTTTTTGTGGTCGGGTTACTACCCGAACCCTGAAGTTCCGTAGTGCCAGTAAAAGCGATACAGACCCTGTCAGGCTATGGCAGATGTTCCTTTCACCCTGTTACGACTTGATGAACCACTGATAAGATTTTGGAAACATTATTTTAAGGTTAAAAATGTTACATAGTGTTGCTTTAAAGTCATTCAGTGTCTGTGTCATCATTATATTCATCCCCACCAATGTCAATGTCACTTTCGATTAAATCATTCTACTCTCTGTTGTCACAATCCAGTTTACATTGTTCTGTACACTTAAGACCATTAGCTAGACAGGTACACTTTGGAAGAGTGCATGAGCGTGTACATTTGCACGATATGAAGGCAAGCTCTGCCTCTGGAGCTGCTAGGCCAATCATCCAGTCCACCTCCAGTTCGCCATCCTTTATTCACCACTTTCCTACCGGGCTAGGGATAGTAGGGCAAGCCTCCAGACAACGTTGCCATATTCCAGCTTGATAATTAGCTCTAGTGACTAACCATACTAAATTCTTCATTGTTCCAGCATTCTTGACAATCTACTTCTTCATAGACCATGGTAGGATCTGAGGCCTTAGCGCCAACACTGTACACAGGTAGGTTCTCAGGCATGACATCATTGATACTTATTTGCTTTTTGAGCACTTAATAGAACTTTAGTGGAAGTGATGGGCTGGACTGCAATTCCATTTATCCTATGTGATGATCCCTGTCCAGTCAATGTCTCTTCATTTCTGTCTATCTTGTCAAGTCAAGTCAAGTCACCTTTATTTATATAGCACTTTTTAAAAATACAAATTGTTTCAAAGCAGCTTTACAGTGATAACAGGAAAATAATGTTGTAATAGTAAAATTCAAAATGAAATGTCGCCAACTAAGCAAGCCAAAAGACAATGGCGACAAAGGCGAAGAAAGGCGAAAAAGGCGACAGTGGCAAGGAACCAAAACTCCCATCAGGTGACAGAATGGAGAAAAAAAACCTTGGGAGAACCCAGGCTCAGTCAGGGGGCCAGTCCTCCTTTGGCCAACGAACGGACAGTGTATGATTAAGATTTAGGCAGCATAATAGGTCAGAAGTCAGATGGGATCAGAACTTTCACGATATTTATCCAGTTCATCTGGTTAGGGTCGGTGTCATCACGCCGGTTCGGAGATGGGTTTGTTGGGGTGTCCATGAGGCCTTCACATCTGTTGATGAGGCTGGGACTTCAGGGATGCATTGTCATCGTGTCCATGCGATGGTCCTTCCTCAGATCTGGATATGGCCTGGATCCTGCGGTTTGCGGAGAGACTATAGAGACTAATATTAGCGTAGACGCAATCCTTCTTATGATATACATAGTACATCATGGTTTAATGGAAAGTGTTCCGGCTGATCTAAACTATACAGCCTAACATTGAATTATAGAAATCTATAATGTGTTGTGTGTATGCTAAGCCAAAGACATGTGTTTTTAGTCTAGATTTAAACTGACAGACTCTATCTGCTTCCCGGACCATGTTAGGAAGATTGTTCCAAAGTTTTGGTGCTAAATAGGAAAAGGATATTTTTTTATTCATAAGTTTATTTGTAAAGGGACAGTACAAAAAAACATGATCCCAGTCAAAACTGAAAAATATGTATTGCACATAGAGAGTATAGCCAAAGCTAATTTGCATCTCAGGTCCCTAGAAAGGCTTTTCTAAACAAAATAAAAAACAAAACAAAACAAAAAATAAAACTACTACTCATAGAATAAAACTACCACAATGTGTCACTTATAGACAATCAAATACATACCTAAATTATACATATTGGAATAGAGCTTTCAACTCGAGCATAAAACTTTTACATCACATTACACTTTTATGTTACACTACACTCTTACATTACACTTTAATAAAAAAAATACATAAAAACTTTTACATTTACATTACATTACAATTTGACATACTAAAATGATTACATTTAAATATGCGTGCAGTTCTGGTTTATTTTAAACCAACTCTTTACCTTCAATGTAAAGGACTTTATTTCAAGTATTGTATACTCATTTGGCAGCAGGTTCCAGAGTTTGGAGCCCTCAAAAGAAAAGGCTTTTTGCCCTTGTGTAGTCTTACGAAAATGAATCCTACAATTCCCACCTGCCAAACTCCTAGTCATTCTATTTAGTCAGGGGGCCAAAACTGATATTAAAACTTTGTCGGACACTTTTTGGTACAAGCATACAACCTATCCAGTATTAATATTTATTTATTTATTTATTTTATTTTTACATTTTTTTTATTTAGAACATGTAAATAATATTACAGAATCCAGTATTAATATTTAACCCCTCAACATGTGTTCTAGCGAGGTTGTCAGCTTAGAAAATGTTTTTTTTTTGTCCATTTTAACACTATATTCTTAAAAGTGGTAAAAGCGGATTTTTTTTCCAAAGTGCTTCCATTTTCTTCCATGTTACCTACTGTAATTTTTGTGCAATGTAATCCAATTTATGTGCAAGCATAATCATTAAAAAATAATAATCAATAAATACCACAAGAGTATCACACCACAAGGGGGACTGTTGTGTCAGCACAGCTGTGATTTGGCATGAGGCAGCAGATCCAGAGAAGATGATCACAGCAGGTGTCAACAGTCTGAACAAAACTTTATAAAGGAGTGAATCACACAATCACACAACAGATTAACTTGGTCTATTGTCCATGTATTGTCGCCAACTTGGCAGTTTGACAGGTTCGGCGCTAGCTTAGCTTAGCACAATGAATGGAATCCTTTGTTGCCAGCTAGCATGTCCTGAGTAAAAGTGATTAAAAAAAATAAACAAACCCACGTAATTACTTCTTGTGGCCTGCGTATTCACAACGAGTACAAATAGCGATGCAAATTAACACTAGGCGATTATTGACTTGGGACTATATTAGGAGGAAGCACAGACAAAGCACTGCTGCTTAGGTGAAGCACTGATACTGTGGGATTTCATGTGTTGCGTGATATCTCTGCGCCCAAGTAGCAGTGCTTCGCCTAAGCAGCAGTGCTTTGTCTGTGCTTACCCCTAATATAGTCCCAAGTCAATATCTGCCTAGAAAAACGCCTAGTGTTAATTTGCATCGCTATTTGTACTCGTTGTGAATACGCAGGCCACAAGAAGTAATTACGTGGATTTGTTTATTTTTTTTTAATCACTTTTACTCAGGACATGCTAGCTGGCAACAAAGGATTCCGTTCATTGTGCTAAGCTAAGCTAGCGCCGACCCTGTCAAACTAAAACAATGCATGCACTGAGACAAAAAATGCATTTGCACACCTATCTAAATGTAGGAAAGAATGTGAATAAGCCCTATTTCAAAAAACGGTGGAGTGTTCCTTTAACATAGATGGGCTTCTCCAAGAAGAACTGTGCGCAGTCCCCCTTTCACTTGCCACAACAGAGTCAGTGCTCAGACCTACTAGCAAAGCTGACTTTGCCACCATACTACAAGCTGGTGCAAAAGAGACTGGGCTAAGTCCATCTCTTGTGAGAACATGCACGATCGTTGATAGGATGGCTTTAGTAAGAGCAATAGGAAAACCTCCAAATGCATCAACCTTTGGGGATTATGCTGACATTTTCATACAGAAAGTGACTGGCAATCTACATGGGAACATTACTAGAGTGGATCTAGTCTTTGATCAGTACCTACAGATCTCCATAAAGGGTGGAACATGAGCAAAAAGTAGCAGCACGCAGTGAAAAATTCACACCATTGTAAGTAATGATGTAAAGATGCCAGCTAACTTGAATAGTTTCATTGAAATGGATGAAAACAAGGCCAACCTGACACAATTCATTTCAATTGAACTTGAAAGGCACGTCATTCAGTATGGTCTTGAAATTGTAATAAGTGGGGGATTTGATAATGCTGAAAAAGTGGCAACAGCAGCTGGGATTGATGTTTCCCACCAACGGACTGCACATGAAGAAGCAGATACCCGCATAATGCTACATGCTGTTGATGCCACAACCAAAGGGTGTGAGAGGCTCATCATTCAGTGCAGAGACACAGATGTACTGTTGTTGCTTCTTGTGTTTGCACACCTGCTGAGCCCAGAAATTTGAATGAAAGCAGGAACTGCAAGAAACCACGCTACATTAAAGTGCATGATATTAAAATGTCAAATGAGATTATGGATGGTCTGTTGGCATTTAATGCTATCACTGGATGTGACACTACCAGTCAATTCACTGGAATAGGAAAAAGGACGGCGTGGAAAATGTTCCAGCAGTGCCCTCATCTTCTCCACAACTTTGGTGAGGATGAAGTACCAAGTCCAGCTATTCTATCCTCATCAGAACAGTTTGTCTGCAATGATGCCTCCATGATGTTCGCTGTGCCCTGTTTCGGAAAGTGAAAGCCAATGTGGATACTTTACCACCAACTCAGGATGCCTTGTCTCTGCACCTCATGAGGGCCCACTATCAAACAAAGGTTTGGAAACAGTCACTAGTGACCCATCCACAGTTGCCCTCACCAACCAGTTGTGGTTGGCACATGAAGGATGGAATGCTTGTCCCCCAGCTTTTAATCAAAGAACCTGTACAGGCCAGGTGCTTGGAGCTGACGATATGTGGATGCAAGGAAAGTGGAAGTAAATGCAGAACTAGGCAGTGTCAATGTCGAACAAGTGGAATATTTTGCAGTGGGGCATGTGGGTGTGCCTGTGCAGCTTGGTGCAGGAATACTCAGGTACTCACATGATTATTATTGCACCATGAGTTTTGCCACATTATATGCAACTATATTGAGATTATTTGGCATGATATTGTTTTTCCTGTTTTGTAGATTAGATTTATATTATGCCCTTGGATGCATGAATGCATGTTTTGTATTTGGATGGTATTCATTATCAAAACAGTAAATTCTTCTTTTGTGTCCCTGACCAGGACTCAGATTGAGCTCATGGACATGGTCCCTGGGTGCCTTCTATTGGCTGCCTACCTGAGTGCCACTGCTTTGATGGGGGAAAAACATACCTTTGCCATACGACTATTACATAGTTATTACTACTAACTAATTACTAACCCTAAAGAAGTGAGAGAGCAGTTATGTTAGGATGGAATTAATAACTATAGTGATATGTCAATTAAATATAATTTGTGTTACAACCTGGTACATTAATGAAGTCAAATAGCACCATAGACCACCATCTACAGTTCTACATTTCCGCCTTGACATTAAAGTATTATATCTTGTGCAGCATTGCACTCTCTCTCCCTACAAGCTTTAAACTTGGCTTGACTCATTCCCATAGATTAGGGTACTGATTGATAAAGGTTTTGGGATACTATGATATGTTTCCAAGCTGATATTCACTTTGAAAACTGGTCCTCTTTAGGCGGAGATTGTTTTTTTCATGTTCTAGTTCTGTTGTCTCTTACACTGTACAATAAATGTTCATTCTGATCATCAGCAGACATCCCATGAGTGTTGGCTTTCATTTGATACCATTTTTTATGTATATGGTCCTTGTGGTTGTGGAGTTATTCAACATTTATTGTTGCATGTTGTGTTGAGCAGGAAACCAAACAATTGGCCTGAAATTGCTTGTACAAGTCACAAAAAAAAAAAAAAATAATTCAGCTTGACAACCAGCCTAATATCTTACCTATGGGTATCTTCTAAATAAAAAAATAGGGTGACAGCTTGTACCAAAACATGTCCGCAATAGTCTTAACGGAAGCCCTTTTCAGAATTGGCCCCCTGACTAATTTGTATCATCCTGTCTCTTTATAAATTTACATAAAACAGATGGTGCTTTATTGTGCAAACATTTAAAAATCAATTTTATATATGACAGATTTTTAAAATTTGCTAAACTTAGCATATTATTATTTTTTAAACGTTGCAGTGATGCCATCGATTTTACTTTTTATCCATTATTTTTAAGGCTCGATTATACAACATTTCAATTTTTTCTAATTAAGGTATCACTTTGTGATACTTTATCACTCCCTGGAGTGTGTGTCTCCCTGGGCGCTTCAACACTTGAGTTTTCTCTCACAAAACCATGTTACAGTTTAGTAGTAATGATTTTATGAACTTCTTCACTGAGAAAATTGAAAGCATCAGAATCAAAATCGTAAACGTTCAATCTTTGCCCACGCCCTATAATTCAGCCGCAATTATCACCCCGCAAGAACAATTACAATGCTTTACAACCATAGAACAAAAAGAGTTAAATAAACTTATCACTTCATCTAAAACAACAACATGTTTATTAGATCCTATACCAACTAAACTACTGAAAGAAGTGTTACCTATAGTGGAAGAGCCTCTTCTCAATATTATTAACTCATCTTTATCTTTAGGTCATGTTCCAAGAACGTTCAAGCTGGCAGTTATAAAACCTCTTATTAAGAAACCACAATTAGATCAAAATAACCTAGCAAATTACAGACCCATTTCTAATCTTCCATTTATGTCAAAAATATTAGAAAAAGTTGTGTCCGCTCACCTCGGCTCGTTCTTGCAAGAAAACGACATCTATGAAAAGTTTCAGTCTAGATTCAGCTCACATCATAGCACCGAAACTGTGCTTGTTAGAATCACAAATGATTTACCTTTAGCTTCGGACCAAGGCTGTATCTCAGTACTAGTTTTACTTGATCTTAGTGCTGCGTTCGATACTATAGATCACACAATACTCTTAGATCGACTACAAAATTACACTGGTGTTCAAGGACAAGCATTAAGCTGGTTCAGGTCATACTTATCTGACCGCTACCATTTCGTCTACTTAAATGGAGAAAAATCGATCATAACTTCGGCAAACTATGGAGTGCCGCAGGGATCTGTATTAGGCCCTTTATTATTCTCAATATATATACTGCCACTTGGTAATATTCTAAGGAAACATGGAATTAGTTTCCATTGTTATGCTGATGACACTCAAATATATATTTCATCACGGCCAGATGAATACGCTAAATTATCCAAATTGACAGATTGTGTTAAAGATATAAAAGATTGGATGACGCGCAATTTTCTTTTATTAAATCCAGACAAGACAGAGGTAATACTTATCGGTTCTAAAAATGTCTACAAAACCTTTCACAGCACGACTTTAACATAGTAGGATGCCCTGTTACTTTATCTGCTACAGTAAAAGACCTGGGTGTTATATTAGACTGCAACCTGTCTTTTGAAAAGCATATCTCATATGTTACAAAAACAGCCTTTTTCCACCTTAGAAACATTGCTAAGCTACGTAATATGCTATCAGTCTCTGATGCAGAAAAGTTAGTTCATGCATTCATGACCTCGAGACTAGATTACTGTAATGCTTTATTAGCTGGTTGTCCTGCATCTTCAATAAACAAGCTACAGTTAGTGCAAAATTCAGCCGCTAAAGTTCTTACTAGATCAAGAAAATATGATCATATAACACCGATTTTATCATCACTTCATTGGTTACCTATAAAGTTCCGTATTAATTACAAGGTATTGCTTTTGAGTAATATAAAGCTCTAAATGGTTTAGCTCCAGTCTATTTAACGGATCTTCTATAGCCCTACAATCCATCGCGCTCCTTAGGATCACTAAATTCGAGGCTTCTGGTCATTCCTAGGATATCCAGATCCACCCAAGGAGGCAGAGCATTTTCACATTTAGCTCTGAAATAGCCTTCCTGATATTGTTCGTTGCTCAGACTCACTCTCCCAGTTTAAAACTAGACTAAAGACGCATCTATTTAGCCAGGCATTCATATACATTTTTTATCTAACAGTTACTGTAAATTTGGCCTCTAGTTCATAAACGCCAGAGGAGAACTGGCCCCAACTGAGCCTGGGTTCTCCCAAGGTTTTTTTTCTCCATTGGGTCACCTGATGGAGTTTTAGGACGCCATTAGGTCACTTGATGGAGTTTTTCGGTTCCTTGCCACTGTTGCCTTTGGCTTGCTCAGTTGGGGATATTCAAATTAATTAACCAATCAGACCATTGATCAGCTCTACCAAATTTGGATGTCTTTGTTGTTGTTTTGATTGATACTGTGAAGCAGCTTTGATATAATCTGTATTGTGAAAAGCGCTATATAAATATATTTGACTTGACTTGACTTGACTCACAAAAGAGCTTGCACGTGGCACGTCTTTTTAAAGATGCCTCGCTCATGTACTTCTGGTTGCGGCAGACTGGTTTCGGACTCATGCTTGAGCAGCGCTCGTGGATGACTCATGTTCTCTCTGTGGGAACATGACCATCGCGTCATTAAGGTCAAGACTCGGTGAACTCACAAGAGTGAGAGTCCCCTCATCCACCCTGCGATCTTCGGCTGGTGGCCAGGGTGACCTGAGGGTGACGGTCTGGAACAAGGCGCCAACTACCCTCGGGTGGCCCATGTGTTTCAGTTGAAGCTACAGAGGATGATGCTATGTCTGTAGCAGCATCAATAGGTGGGTTTGATTCTTCTGAAGCTCGTCACAGCTGCCACCTTCCAGTGTGCATACGAATGTGCCTGAGTCTGATCCGGAGATGACGGCCATGCTTTCCCGGGCAGCCGCGAGCATCGGACTCGAGTGGAGGCCTCCACCTTGTCCTGAGCACTCGCGGCTGGATGATTGTTTTTTGGGTAAGGCCGCCGACCCGAGTCCACGGCAAACCCCAATACCTTTCTTCCCAGACGTGCATGATGAGATCTCGAAGTCCTGGAAGACCGCTCGAGAGACATCTGTGGCTGAACCTGGCTGATATGCGGGATACCGAGCGGACCCGTCTACTGGACGCACCCCTGTCCCAGGCCGGCCTCTTTGGCGGAGCAGTCGAGGACTTTGCCCAACAGTTCTCGACTGTGAAGAAACAGACTGAGGTCATTAAACATATTCTGCCCCACCGCCCCGCTGCTGCCTCCACACGCCCGGCTGGGCAGACACCTCAGCCTGTTCGCCGCCGAGGGCGCCCTACTGCGGCTTCCGCCCCTCAGCCCCGGCCTACGCAGCAAGAAGGCGCCACAGCCCTCTCCCGCCCCGCTAAACGCCGGGCCAAGCGGCGCTCCTGAGACGGGCTGCTCAGGGATGATGGTCGTTTTTCAGGAGAGGGTAGCAGGTCCACTCCTTCCCCCGGTGGAGGGACGGGGGAGAATCTTTTGTTCTACGCTCCCCCCTGCTCACCCACGGGTGGGCAGCACCCTAAAGTGGTTAAAGAAAGAAACGGCCCTCTCTTCCCTGAGCTCACAGAGTTCTCGGACGACACAGAGCGCCGCCCACAAGCCGTGCTCTCCTCGTCCCCCTCTGCCCCAGAGGCGGTTGACATGGCGTGCCGTCCACGGACTGCTTCGCCCTTGTCCCCCTCTGTTGCCAGACCCCTGGCAGAGCAGGCCCCCGCGGGACGACCAGCCTGGTCCTTCCCTGGCCCCCTCTGCCAGGGCGCGGTTGCTAACTGTGCCCCCACACCGGGCCGCTATGCCGTCCACGTCTGGGCCAGTTACTCCGCTTCGCTGCCCCTCCGGGGGGACGTCTGTAGTTCGCATGACCCCGTTGGTTCAGTCTCTGGAAGTCTGGCTACAGCTTCCCCGACTATCCTGCTGAGTCGCCCGAACCATCAGGCTCGGCTATGCGATTCAGTTCGCACGGTCTACTCCCCGCTTCAGGGGAGTCCGCTCCACTTTGGTTGGTGGCAATGCCCCCATCATGAGAGCAGAGCACATCATGTGTGAGGTCCGGCTTCTACAGCCCCTACTTCATTGTCCCCAAGAAAACTGGTGGGTTACGGCCAATCCTGGACTTGCGCGTACTGAATCGCTCCCTTCACAGGATGCCGTTCAAGATGCTCACTGCCAAATGCATTTTCTAATGTGTACGGCCCAAGGATTGGTTTGCAGTGATCGACCTGAAGGACGCCTACTTTCATGTCTCCATTCATCCTCGACACAGATCGTTCCTGCGGTTTGCTTTCAAGGGGCAGGCATACCAGTACGCGGTTCTCCCTTTCAGGCTAGCCCTGTCTCCTCGCGTCTTCACAAAGGTCGTCGAGGCTACCCTTGTTCCCCTCCAGGGGCACGGGGTTCGCATCCTGAACTATCTCGACGACTGGCTGATCCTAGCTCACTCTCGAGACCAAGTTTGCGAACACAGTGACCTAGTGCTCCGGCACTTAGCTCGTTTGGGCCTTCGGGTCAACTGGGAGAAGAGCAAACTTTGCCCCGTGCAGAGGATCTCTTTTCTCGGTATGGACATCGACTCGGTCGCCATGTCCGCGCAGCTTACGAGCGAGCGCGCACACTCACTGCTGACTTGTCTTCGGCAATTCGAGGGCAAGAGTGCGGTCCCACTGAAACTGTTTCAGAGGCTCGTGGGGCATATGACATCTGCAGCTGTGGCAACGCCGCTCGGATTGCTTCATATGAGACCGCTTCAGCTTTGGCTTCGCGACTGAGTCCCGAGGTGAGCATGGCAACAGGGCACGCTCCGAGTACCAGTTACTCCAACCTGCCGTCAGACCTTCACCCCGTGGTCGAACCTACGTTTTCTCTGGGCGGGTGTCCCTCTGGAACGAGCTTCCCGGCATGTTGTTTGTCTCAACAGATGCCTCCTCCACGGGCTGGGGCGCCATGTGCAATGGACATGCTGCAGCGGGCTCAGATATGTGCCCAAGGTTCCCACCACTCCCTTCTGGGACCAGGTGGTGAACCTGCAAGCGCTGCCCCGGGAGGAGGCAGACCCAGCATTGGTACTGCTCTGTCCAGTACGCGCTCTCCGCGCCTATGTAGACAGAATGCAGTGTTTCAGGACCTCAGACCAGCTCTTTGTCTGTTATGGTGGGAAGCTGAAGGGAAAGGCTCTATCCAAGCAAAGGCTGTCTCACTGGATAGTGGACACCATTGTTTTGGCATACCAGCAGCAAAGTCGACCGTGCCCCCTTGGTGTGACTACCCACTCCACCCGGAGTGTGGCGTCCTCTTGGGCTCTAGCGCATGGTGCCTCACTAACAGACATGTGCAGAGCTGCAGGCTGGGCGACACTTAACACATTCGCCAGATTCTACAATCTCCGAGTGGAGCCAGTGACACTCGGCTCAGAGCGCAGCTGAGCCCAGGACTCTGATAGTGGGCGACTCTATAATCAGAAACATTATTAGCAGGGACACAACATCATGCTGCCTTCCACAAGCAACAACTTATGATGTAAATAGGGAACTTCAGAACATTCTGATGAAACATAAGACTGCAAATCGACTCCTCATTCATGTGCGGAAGAATGATATTCATAAAGAGTAGTCAGAACTCCTTAAGGATTTTAATGAACTTTTTGAAACACTTAAAAGACTGAAAGTTCAGACATTCATCAGTGGACCACTCCCAGCAAGAGGAAGAAACAGGTTTTCACGGTTGCTTGGGCTTAACACATGGCTGCAAAAAACCTGCAATATAAAAGGAGTGAACTTCATTGACAACTTCTGGAGTTATAGGCAACTGTTTCAACAGGATGGGCTCCACCCAAGCAAACTTGGTTCAAGAGTGCTAAAGGACAATATCTACTTCTCCCTCCATCCTTCTGCAGTGTGTGCCAATCCACTCAACCTGAATGGCACACACACACTCCTGGACACAGTTCGAATGACCACAGGACTTCACTTCTGCACCTGAACGGACATGCGGTTGACACATCACAAAAGAACAATGATAACGTCTCGGGTTACGACTGTAACCCTTGTTCCCCGAGAAGGGGAACGAGACTGCGTCATCGTTATGACACTTTGGGGAATGTCCCCAGCGTAGCGCATCTGAAGAATGAATGAAATCTGTCCAATCCTGATTGGTGTTGCGTCACGACGTAGTAGATGACGGCATACCCGGAAGATACAAAGGGACGCCGGCACGAACACAAATCAGCTCATTTGCGATGAAGCAAGCGCTCTGCCCGTGATAGGTGTGGCGACGAGACGCAGTCTCGTTCCCCTTCTCGGGGAACAAGGGTTACAGTCGTAACCCGAGACGTTCCCCATCGAGGGGAACTCAACTGCGTCATCGTTATGACACTTTGGGGAACGAAATACCCACTATGCCACACCGTAATCACGACCGCCCTAGTGTGAAGCTGGAAGACCAGGCACACTTAGGAGGCGAGCACTCTGGCGCCAGGCGTCACGGGGAGTTGCAGACTGTAAAAACGGATGAAGGTGTGCGGGGTGGCCCACCCGGCCGCCTCGCAGATCTCCTGAAGCGAGACGCCAGAAAGGAGGGCCACCGAGGAGGCCATGCTCCTGGTGGAATGTGCCCTTACGGCCATAGGTGAAGGCAAATTGCGCACCTGATAAGTCGTGGCTATAGCCTGGACAATCCAATTGCTGATTGTCTGTTTAGATGCAGGCAGCCCTTTCTTGGGTGAACCAAAGCACACCAACAACTGGTCCGACTTCCTCCACTGAGAGGACTTCTCCAAGTAAACCCTTAGGGCTCTGACTGGGCAGAGCAGGTGAAGTCTCCCCTCTTCCGCCGTCCCATGAGGTGGAGGATGGAAGGCCTGAAGAACCACAGACCGTGCCGCACTAGACGGCACCTTGGGCACATAGCCCGGTCTAGGATGCAAGATGGCCTTGACTCCGCCAGGGGCAAACTCCAGGCAAGTTGGCGATATAGCCAAGGCCTGGAGATCCCCCACTCTCCTCAGAGAAGTGATGGCAAGGAGAAAAGCCACCTTGAAGGTCAGGTTCTTTGCCTCAGCCGACTCCAGTGGTTCAAAGGGGGCCTCAGCCAACCCTTCAAGAACCACCGCCAGGTCCCAAGTTGGAACTCTGGAGTGAGCCGCAGGCCTAATCCTCCGAGCCCCACGGAGGAAACGTACAACCATATGGTGTCTTCCCAAAGGCCCAGCACCTATAGGTGAGTGGAAAGCCGCAATGGCAGCCACATACACCTTAAGTGTGGATGGGGAAAGACCGGCGGAGAAACGATCTTGGAGGAACTCCAGCACTGAAGCCCCTGGGCAGTTAACTGGGTCCACCTCACGCTCTCTACACCAAGTGGAAAACACATTCCACTTCAGGCTGTACAGTCTCCTGGTGGAAGGAGCCCTGGAGCTGAGTAGGGTCTCGACAACACCTGCTGACAGGCCAGCCTCTAAGAACTGAGCCCCCTCAGGGGACAGACCCAGAGGTTCCACAGCTCCGGCCGAGGGTGAAATATTGTTTCCCCTGCCTGAGACAGCAGATCCCTCCTCAGAGGGACCTGCCACGGGAGGCCGTCTAGCAGTGCTACAATGTCGGAGAACCATATCCGGGTCGGCCAGTGGGGTGCTACTAAAAGTAGGCTGATCCCCTCCCGACGGACCCGCTCCAAGACTCCCGGGAGCAGAGCGATCGGGGGAAATGCGTACAGCCGCAGCCTCGGCCACGTCTGCGTCATAGCATCCAGCCCCAACTGAGCTGGATACCTGAGAGAGAACCACAGTGGACAGTGGGACGTCTCTTGAGACGCGAACAGATCCACTTCCACTGGGCCGAATCTCACGCACATGGCCTCCACCACCTCGGGGTGGAGTCGCCACTCCCCGGGCCTCAGCCCCTGCCTCGACAGGACGTCTGCCCCTTGATTTTGATCCCCGGGGACATACATCGCCCTGAGAGACGACAGTCTCCGCTGGGACCACAGGAGGATCTGATGCGCCAGTCTGCACAGAGGGCGCGATCTCAGACCCCCCTGACGGTTTAAGTAAGAAACCACCGACATGTTGTCGGATCTTACTAGGACATGGCGACCATGGAGGTCTGGCAGAAAGCTCCTCAGAGCTCGGAACACCGCCAACATCTCTAGGCAATTTATGTGCCAAGAGGAATGATGGTCCTGCCAGAGACCTCTCGTAAAGTGGCCGTCCATGACCGCGCCCCTGCCAGAGAGGGAGGCGTCTGTCGAAATAGATATCCGGCGACATGACGCTCCCAGCCTGGGACCCTGGGACAAGAACCAAGGCTTCTTCCAAATTGATAGGGAACGAAGGCATCTGCGCGTAACCCTTATCAAGTGGAATGGATTTTCCCTCGGGGAAAACCCCTTGGCTCCTAACCACCACTGTAGAGCTCTCATGTGTAGCAGGCCAGAAGGTATCACACTGGACGCTGCTGCCATGAGACCCAACACTCTCTGAAAGTGTTTGACAGTGATGGCTTGGCCTAGCTTTATCCCGGACACTGTGGTCAGGATGGACTCGATCCGAGCAGGAGAAAAAGGTGCCTGCACCGTGACTGAGTCCCACACCACTCCCAGGAACGTGGTTCTCTGGGCTGGTGTCAACACGCTCTTCTTCGTGTTGAGTCTCAACCCCAGGCTCTGGATGTGGGCGAGGACGACATCTCGATGCCGAATCGCCAGCTCTCTCGACTGGGCCAATATTAGCCAGTCGTCGATGTAATTGAGCACCCTGATGCCCTCGAGCCTCAGGGATGCTAGAGCTGCATCCATACACTTGGTAAAAGTACGAGGGGAGAGTGCTAGGCCGAATGGAAGAACCCGATATTGGTAAGCTTCGCCCCCGGAAGCAAACCTCAGGAACCTCCTGTGAGATGGAAGGATGGAGACGTGAAAATAGGCGTCTTTTAGATCTATCATGACAAACCAATCCTCGGATTGGTTTTGACTCACGATAATATAAATAGTGAGCATCTTGAACCTGAACCTCCTCAGAGACCGGTTCAGATGCCAAAGATCTAAAAATGGACGCAGCCCTCCATCCTTCTTGGGAACTATGAAGTACCGGCTGTAGAACCCGGACTCCCTGACTGGTGGGGGAACATGCTCTATGGCCCCTTTTTCCAGCAGCGAGTGAACTTCCTGTTCCAACACCAGACTCTGCTCTGGGTGAACTGAAGTCCAGACCACCCCGTTGATACTTACCTTGGTGGGCGGACCTGGAACTGCAGTCTGTACCCGATTTCTACAGTGCGCAGGACCCATGGAGAAATATTCGCGAGGTTTTGCCATGCCTCTGCAAAATTCGCCAAGGGAACCAGCCCTTCCGGGCTGGTGTCCGGTGTTTTGTGCGAGTCCTTGACGGCACCCTGAAGCGGAGGACCGGCAGGGGAAGACCGACAACGAGTCACAGTGTGCGAACCTGAACACTGACTGACTGCAAGCCTTTGGGGCAGACAGACCAGTGTGTGCTCGCTGGAAGCTAGCGTGTCCCGAAATGTCAGAGACGGCGGGATACTGACGCCAGCTTCCCGAGGGCCCAGCGAGAGAGGGGACCGCAATCGCTGTCTCTCGGGGGCGGGTCCTTGGAGGTCTTGTAAAAGTTAGGACCTCTTTCCCTTAGCCTTCCTGGACTGAAGGACGGTCCTCAGATCCGTCTTCTCAGGAGGCTCTGGGTAAGAGCACCGCCTAAAGTCCCAAGCTCAGTCAGTTTTTTTTTTTTTTTTTTGAGGGGGACCTCAAAGCGATACTCTCCTTCAGATGGTAGGCTGAATTAATATTTAATTACTTTAACTCCTAGGAATTAAATGCAGCCATAACACTGGATAAGTGAAACACAGTCTGAATGGTAGGCTGTAGGAAATAAATGCAGCCATAAACACCAGAATACCGTTTTATATTTAATTATACGATCTCATAACCTACACGCTGCCTTGGCAAGCGCGAGATTCGAGCCGTTATAATTTGGCTTTCATCCCTCGAGAAGAAAGTCAACAGGCGCGAGACTGAAACAACTGACAGCGCACGGCTGTACGCGTCAGGATATTTCTCAATGAACACAGCCAGCACACTCAGGGGCTGACTGTGAATTCCTCGCACCTAAACAGTATTATTTATCAGATCGTGTGTGTCCCTTTTATTGTAGACTCATAACGCGCTGCCTTAACAAACGCGAGAGTAGTACAATATATTTGGCTTTCATCTCTCGAGAAGAAAGTCAACAGGCGCGAGGCTGAGACACCCGAAACGCACGTGTGCGGCGAGTTTTTTTTTTTTTTTCTCAATGAACACAGCAAGCACCCTCAGGAGCTGACTGTTCATGCCTCGTACTCACACAGCAAACTGCAAAGTAGACTCGTAACCTACATGCTGCCTCGGCAAACACGAGATCTGAGCTACTGGATTCTGTATTGCAACTGCAAGGCAACATTAAACCTACGCGCTGCCTCGGCAGACGCGAGATCCCAGCCACAGAATCTTACTGGAAAGTACACTCGCAATCTAAGCGCTGCCTCGGCAAACGCGAGATCCGAGCTAGATTCTGTATTACAACTGCAAGGCAAACATTAAACCTACGCGCTGCCTCGGCAGACGCGAGATCCCAGCCACAGAATCTTACTGCAAATTGTGTGTGTGTGTGTGTGTGTGTGTGTATGTGTGTGCGCTTCGTGCAGATTCTCCTCCGCGATGCTGAGCACGTCCAATTCCTCGGAATCAGACAGCTGCAACACCGGGTCTACATCCCGAACGGGAGAAGCCGCGGGGCGGGCTCCCGAACGGGGGATAGGGGAATCTGCAGCTTTCAGATGAAGATCGGGAAAGTGCCTCGGCAGTCCCGATCTCCTCTGAGAGCTCTCTCTGCGAGCCCCACGATCTAAGCCGCCGCATTGCCTCAGCAGATGCGGGACCTGATCCGCGGGGAGCGCGCATCTGACCATCATTACTAAATAAGGCCAGGCGGGAACGCAGCACTCTTAAAAGAGGGACAAACAACACCAAATAAGACAAACTGGTTCAGACAACACAGAGCGCTTGCTGAATAGCAAAAAGCTGATTTGTGTTCGTGCCGGCGTCCCTTTGTATCTTCCGGGTATGCCGTCATCTACTACGTCGTGACGCAACACCAATCAGGATTGGACAGATTTCATTCATTCTTCAGATGCGCTACGCTGGGGGCATTCCCCAAAGTGTCATAACGATGACGCAGTTGAGTTCCCCTCGATGGGGAACACCACTCAGCCACAACAACCTCTGCTCACGGACACAATCTCAGCTGAGCCCTGCCCACAGAGATCACCACAGACAGACTGTGACATACTAGAACTGCTAGAAGATTCAGCACCCAAGGACGACTTTCTGGAAAACAGCCAGTAAATCCAGGACAGCATATTAAAGCCTCCAATAACACCATAGCAACAGCCCCTCTCACCAGACACGTTATCCCTCTCTCCAGCAACTCCACTTCTGTGCTTCTCAGAGAAAATGGAACAACTGGTTTATGCTGGAACCAAACTATCCCACTCAACTCATTTCAACTTTCTTAAATGTTTATAAAACAAGCGGGAACCCAGTGTGCCTGAATCTTTCTCTATTGCTGTTCAATTACATAATAGAAAATCTAAGGCCTTCAAAAGCCGTACAGCAAACCCATCTAATCTGGTGCCTATTACACGCCAAACTAAGATTGCTGTAGGGACAAAAGTAAGAATGTTAAGTTAGCACTTTTAAACATCCACTCACTTAAAAATAAATCACTTCTAGTCAACGACTTAATAACCACATACAACCTGGACTTTATGTTTCTAAATGAAACTTGGTTAGAAGACATCTGCAGTGCAACAGTCCTCAATGAAATATCCCCTCCTAACTTTACTTTTATGAGTGTTTGCAGAGTGGGTAAGAGAGGTGGGGCTTAGCTGCTCTTTTTAAGGATGTCTATCAATGTAAGCAAATATCATTTGGGAAATGGAAGTGTCAGCGTAAGTTCTACCAGAAAGACTCTATTACCACGTCACTAATTGGTAATTTCGCGTCACCAATCACAGTTCAACGTCAAATATAAAAGATTGACCTTACCTTCCCCTTTCGTTGCTGTAGGTGTCGTAGAAAAGTTTTCGCTTGCCACACGCATCTTTCACGCAGCTCAATATGTCCCACTTACAGATTGTGGATTTCGATTCCTCCGATTCAGACGACAATCTCATACCACCTTCTCCTCAGTCAGTGCGTAGAAGCAGCCGCATCCAAACTCGGGATTCCCCATGGGCTCAATTACCCTCCGAGAGATTCATTACCCTCCTGGAAGGAAGCGGGTTGCCAGTCAGCAACGATCTCTCACGTAATGATTTAATTCTTTTGGCTTCAAACACTCTGGGCACCTCCGCTGCCCCACCCGACGAGGATACTCCAGCCAGCTCGGCTCCAGCCTCTCAATCCAAACCAGCAGGTAGAAAGCGCACTGCTAAGTCTTCCCCATCAGCCCAAGCCACAAAGGCAAAGTCATCTGCACCAACGCTATTTCCTTCACCTAGATCAGGATCAGAAGGATTCAAAACGCAGCTATTAAATTCCATCCAACAGTCAAAGGATTTGAATCAAGGCTAGGAGTATTCGAAGCTGCTTTCGCCTCGAAAAATACCGGATTAACCATGCCATCAACATCTTCAGGATTATTCTCTGCTTTCCCCACTCTTCCTGGTATGGCTGATCAGGCTTCGGGTCCCGCCACGTCAGCATTTTCCGCCTTTTCCTCATCAAATCGACCGCCATTTCTGAACGCTGCTACATTAGCATCTACACCGGTCTTCAATCTCTCCATGGCTACTCCAGCTCAAAACTTCGGTAGGCGTTTTGTCCCTCCCGCTGCAGTCACCATGTCTTCAAAAATGAGATCCGACATCATCTTAGGCAAGGATATTAATTTAGCTGCCTTACTGCTACCATCGCCTGCACCCGATCGCCAAATGGTTGACTGCGGTGGTTCTCAAGGTGAACGCATACCTTCACTCTAGGGGTCTAACAACAAAAAATCAAGTCAGGAATCTTGGTGTGTCTCTAGAGTCAGACCTTAGTTTTAGTAGTCATGTCAAAGCAATAACTAAATCAGCATACTATCATTTGAAAAATATTGCAAGAATTAGATGCTTTGTTTCCAGTCAAGACTTAGAGAAACGTGTGCATGCTTTCATCACCAGCAGGGTGGATTATTGTAATGGACTCCTCACTGGCCTTCCCAAAAAGACCATAAAACAGTTGCAGCTCATACAGAACGCTGCTGCCAGGATTCTGAGCAGAACCAGAAAATATGAACATATCACACCAGTCCTCAGGTCTTTACACTGGCTCCCAGTTACATTTAGGATTGATTTTAAAGTATTATTACTGGTATATAAATCATTCAATGGGCTAGGACCTCAATATATTGCAGATATGCTCACTGAATATAAACCCAACAGATCACTCAGATCATTAGGGTCACATCAGCTAGAAATACCAAGGGTTCACTCTAAGCAAGGAGAGTCTGCTTTTAGCTATTATGCCAGCCGCAGCTGGAACCAGCTTCCAGAAGAGATCAGATGCAGTCAAGATGTAGTCAAGAGATCCTACAGTAGTCACATTCAAATCCAGACTCAAAACACTTCTGTTTAACTATGCATTTACTGAATGAGCACTGTGCCACTGTTCGTCCGACTGTTTTTACTGTACTTTATTTTATTTTTTTATTACTTTATTTATGTTTTAATTACTCTTATGAGTGAATTCGTCATAGCGTTTGGAATCTTCAGAGAAATATTATGCCAAGCTTTTCCCGATCGCAGGGAAGAATTAGATCTTTACCTCGCCATTTCGTCATTTCGTCATTTCGGAGGTCATTTCGGAGGTCAACGAGCTCTGGCTTGCATTGTGTGCAGCTCGCACGGTCACTCAGCTGCTTTTTGCCCCAAAGGACTCGCTACACAAGAGTCACCCGCTCTTCATGGTGCTGATCCTGAACACGCGACTTTTGACGTAAAAGGCAGACCTATAATCACTTTCAATGGCACCCCTCTATGCAATAACTTTAATGAATCTGTGTGTAATTATGCTAAGTGTAAATTTTCGCATATTTGCAGCTTCTGCAGAGACCCGCATCCAAAATCTGTCTGCCCACGACGGTTCAGACCAGCGGCCAGAGGAAGAGCGGCGCCTCAGAAAAATATCTAAATGGTCACCCCTCTACTCCTATCAACATCGCTACTCTCTCCAGCTACCTTTCTTCCCATCCCGATATACTCTTTTGTCGACTACTTAATCACTGGACTTTCTCAAGGATTCCGGGTCAGCGTTTGTTCTCCCCTCTCCACCTCTTACGTCGCAAAAAATCTTCAGTCTGCTTTAGCAGAACCCGAGACAGTTTCAAGCCTGTTAGACAAGGAGCTAAATAAAGGCTATTTAATCGGCCCTTTTAGTGCATCTCCCTTTTCCCTGTATCACATTAATTCCATAGGCATAGCTACACGCAAATATTCGGGGAAAAAGCGTCTGATCTTCGACATGTCTCCTCCACATTCTAATAGCGTAGCAAGCGTTAACGAATGCATTCCTTCAGAGCCATTATCTCTGTACTACGCTTCGGTCGACGACGCTATCCATCTAATCAAACTAGCAGGTTACGGTTACGGTGCTTGGCTAGCTAAAGCAGACATTACCGACGCTTTCAAGACCATGCCTATCCACCCCTCCGACTGGCATCTTTTCGGTGTCAAATGGGAATCTCTGTTCTATTTCGCTGTAAGACTCCCGTTCGGCTGTAGAAGTAGTCCAAATATTTTTCATTTCTTATCCGAGGCTGTGTGCTGGATCCTGCTGAACGCTTGCAAGCTCCCAAGCTCGTCTTACATTTACTCAATGATTTTTTACTAATAGATTTTCCCTCACCACAGAGCTCAGTACTGGATTTGTTCAAATCATTATTCAGCGATGTAGGCGTGCCCCTTTTCTTATCGATTTGTTCAAAGAACAACAACTGGCTGCTCATGCATGAGAAAAACACACATACTTTGTGATGTCCTCGTGAACACGCATTGCAGGTCAGTTATTTTGTAAATGAAGTGGAATATATATTATTTTGTTTGCACAAACAAAGTACTCGGATTGCGTCCTAAAATGAAGATTATACCATTAGACTTGCATGGATTACTTTGTCTTTCTTAACTTTCTGGGGCTTTAAAGTGCTAGATGCCTAGGCTGAACCATTGGTCATCCAGTATCATGCATTTAGATCATGATAACCACAGATAAAGCCAGGCATAGCCTATAGCACCTCACTATCATGGCAAAATGTAACTTTATGGTTTCTATGGTAGGCTATTTATATGAAAAACAGTAGCCTAAATACATTATTAAATACTGTAATTATATTCCATTAGTCATTTAATACATTGTCTACATTAATAATATAATACAATTCAATATGTATATCCCACATTTCATGGTGCAGTTAATATTACTAGGCTAACGTTACAGTAAATCCATGGTAAATAGATTCAGTATCAATTCAGATTCTGACTGTATCATTGCGCACAGTGTTTCTCCTGTTCGTCAGCGCTGTTTCATCCGCCTTTAAACTGGTTTAAATCACTGAGACATTTGTGTTCTTCGCTGAATTCAAGCGCTTCTCACTGGATCTCGTGAGCGAGACCGATCAGAGTAAACGCGTCTGCTCTAGTGAGCTCGCGGTGCGCTGCTGTTTGGACTTTGAGCCGAGCGGATAAATGGTCTGTGTGGCGCGCGGTTCAAATGAGTTTTTTCTCCGCTTTTGGCGCACAAACATTTATCGAACTCTTGATATCGTTTTATCAAGAAAAATATTGCGATAATTATCGTTTTATCGCCCAGCCCTACTTGAGGGTATAAATCATGGGCTAATTTTCATTTTTGGGTAAACTATACCTTTAAGAGTCTGAATAAAATAAAAAATGATAAATTATATAAACTTACTTAGTGGGACATGGATTAAAAGCAGTGTATGCAGGGCAGATAACTGACAATTAATCATGCCTTTTCACTTTTCCCTGTTGTAATATTTTTTTTTATTTGGTTTCATTCAGGTGTGTGATGATGTTGGTGAAGCCTGGGCACAAGTATCTGTTGGGGACTGAAGAAGAACCTCTCTCTCTACCTAAACTACCTTTGCCCAGTGTCTACTGCCATCATTGTTGAGAGAGGTATTGTAATGGATAATCTGCAGATCCTGCCTCAGGCAATTTGCATCTGTTTTGGTCTGTCTTATGCTTTAAATTTGGATTTTGCAAAAGAAATAAACACTAGTGAATTTGTTGCACATTGTTAGTTCATGTTAGTTAATACACTAACTAATGAACCTTATAACGTGTTTCTGTTTTTTTTATTTACCTAAGTGACTATTTACATAAATTGTATACCCAAACGCAAACTTGTGTGGACCACCCCTGTGTCAGTTGTTAACTAATACAATAAAACAAACACAATAAATTAACCTTTGAACTGTATCATTGCCTTAAATTTAGTTGTCCAGTTGTAAATGTTATCTTTGTAAAATTGTGAAACTATTCACAATGATTTATAATAGATGAATAATAGTACTTAATTTATTGGAGTAAAGCTTACTTGCTCTTTTTAAGACAATCGGTTTGCATGGTTTTAACAAGTAAACTGGATTGCTTTTGAAGTAAAGTAAATCAGTAATTCCAAGTTGTATACAGAAACCATCAGAGTTAACACAACTAGCATAAATGAGTACATCTAAACTAAATGATCAAGTATACTATACAAATTGGTTTTAAGTTACTGGAACTCTATTGTAAGTGTACACTACTAGACATGCACTTGTTAGTACTACATACTATTCCTATTTCACTTTACTCGTTTTTTTTTTCAAAGCAATTGGTTTGCATGCTTTTTTCAAGTAAGGTTTACTAATTTGATTTTACAGCTTTGTTTTAATAGGCTTACCAATTGCTGTGATATGATGCATTGCTGTAATTTTTTAACAATTGTTTGCTTTCCTCTTGCAGTTGAGTTAATAAAGCAATATTAAAAGCATGTTTGTTGTACCAGATTTATTAAATGTATCTGTCACAAAGCCGGAAGACACAGAAGGGTAAGTTCAGTGAGTTTATTGAAATAGTCAATGACAGGATTAGCAGGTGAGTAACTGAAAGCAGAGTCTTTGTAGATCAGGCTGACTGGATGTTAACCAGAGTCTCTTATCTTGATGTAGATGGATCAGAGCTGAGGACCGGCAGAAGACAGACGTCAGAGAAGCGGGACCCGGACCAGGATGACGACAGGAGAACTGGATGCAGACAGGTAAGTACAATGTAGGCAGAATAGCAGGAGTCTGTTAGTCATGTGTGTAGACGAGACCAGACAATGGATGAATGAACTGAGGTGGTTAAGTAGTGAGGGTAGATGAGTGCTGATTGCTGACAGGTGGTGGTGACAGGTGAGGATGATCAGAATTCCGGTGAAGCAGATCGAGTGGGCGGAGTGAAGGTGTCTGGCGCTGAGTCAGGTGTGGGTGTATTCGTGACAGTACCCCCCTCCACGGCCAGCTCCAGCTGGCGGAAAGGACCGACGACGGGGACGACCACGGCCTCTGGGTGCTGGGCGATTTGGATGGGCAGAGTGGAAGTTCTGAAGAAGAGCAGGATCCAGAATGTCCTCCCGAGGAACCCAACACCTCTCCTCGGCACCAAAGCCCTCCCAGTCGACGAGGTATTCCAGGTGGCCTCCCCGTCATCGAGAGTCGAGGATCTCATGGACTTGATAGATGTTATCGTCCTCAGGGTCCGCGGGAGGAGGAGGCACGTCTTCAGCACCAGACCCTGGGGAAGAAGGAGTGAGAGGATTAGTGTAAGGCTTGAGCAGAGACACATGGAAGGATGGTGAAATTCGGTAGTGAGCAGGGAGTGATAACCGGTAAGTGACTTCGTTGATCTGCCTCTGTATTGCGAATGGACCTATGTATCTGGGACTCAGCTTACGACAGGGCTGCCGGAGACGGATGTCCCGAGTCGAGAGCCATACCAATTGCCCGGGCTGATATGAGGTGTTGATGACCGTCGAGCATCGGCTTGGTTCTTGTGTCTCCGGACAGCCCGCTGAAGATGGACATGTGCTGAGTCCCAGACCCTCTCGCTCGTCTGGAACCAGTGATGGACTGCTGGGACGCTAGAAGGTTCTCCGGACCAGGGAATAATGGAGGTTGGAAACCGAGTATGCACTGGAACGGGGTGAGGCCGGTGGTGGATTGGCGGAGCGAGTTCTGCGCATACTCGGGCCCACGGCAGATAGCGACTCCAGCAGTCCTGGTGGTCATGGCAGTAAGACCACAGATATCTCCCGATTTCCTGGATCTTCCGCTCAGTCTGGCCGTTGGACTGCGGATGGTATCCGGACGTGAGGCTGACAGTGACTCCCAGGAGGTTGAAGGCTCTCCAGACACGAGAGATGAACTGGGGTCCACGGTCAGATACAATATCTTCGGGGGTGCCGAAGTGACGGAACACTTGTTGGAATAGGGCCTCAGCAGTCTCAAAGGCGGTGGGTAATCCGGGGAGTGGAATGAGTTTACAGGCTTTTGAGAAACGGTCTACTACCACAAGGATGCAAGTATGGGAGTCAGAAACAGGTAGGTCGGTGATGAAGTCCACTCCTAGGTGAGACCAGGGTCGAGTGGGTATTGGCAGTGGCACGAGTTTCCCCTCTGGGAGTCGGCGGGGTACTTTGGACATGGCGCAGACTGAGCAGCTCTTGACATATCGGGAGACATCCTGGGCCATATTAGGCCACCAGTAGCGTTGTTGTACGAGCGAGAGGGTTTGGTGGCTGCCTGGATGTCCAGAGCCCGGGGAGGTATGAACTGAGTCCATGAGGGACAGACGTAGTCGTGATGGTACATAAATCTGTCCCTCAGGACCTCCCGGCGGAGCAGGTTCAGTTTGGGTGGCTTCGGCGATGTGGTCGTCCAGGCTCCACTGAATGGGACTGACCACTATGGCTGGAGGGAGGATAGTCTCAGAAACAGACGGACTGGAGTCCGGTTGGGACTGGCGGGACAGGGCATCGGCTTTGATATTTTTGTACCCAGGGCGGTAAGTGACGGTGAAATTGAAGCGAGTGAAGAAGAGCGCCCAGCGGGCTTGGCGAGGGTTGAGCCGTCGAGCTTCACGGAGATATTCCAGGTTACGGTGATCTGTGATGACTACAAAGGGGTGTTGTGCTCCCTCCAGCCAGTGTCTCCATTCTTCCAAGGCGAGTTTGATCGCCAATAGTTCCCGGTTGCCGATATCATAATTCTGCTCCGCCGGGGACAGTTTCTTGGAGAAGAAGGCACATGGATGGAGTTGAAGTGGGTTCCCCTGCCGCTGGGAAAGGACAGCTCCTACCCCAGAAGTGGAGGCGTCAACTTCCACAAGGAAGGGGAGATCTGGATCTGGAATGACGAGGGTAGGAGCGGTACTGATGGTCCTCTTCAGTTCTTCCAAGGCGTTGATGGCATCCGATGTCCAGGACAGAGACTTGGCCCCATGCTTGAGTAGTGATGTGATGGGTGCGCTGATCTGACTGAAACCTTTGATGAAGCGGCGGTAGAAATGAGCAAATCCCAGGAATCGTTGCAGCTCTTTACGGGTGGTGGGTTGAGGCCAGTTGATGACAGCGTCCACCTTCCTCTGGTCCATGGTAATACCGTGAGGAGTGATGACATAGCCCAGGAACTGTATGGTGGACTGATGGAATTCACACTTCTCCAGCTTCAAATAGAGATGATGTTCTCTCAGGCGTTGGAGGACCAGTTGAACATGATGGACGTGCTCTGACAGGTTGGCTGAGTAGATGAGAATGTCATCTATATAAATGACGAACTGATTCAAGTAATCACGGAAGATTTCGTTCATGAAGCCTTGGAAGACAGCAGGTGATATAGACAGACCGAAGGGCATGACAAGGTATTCGTAGTGTCCAGCTGGTGTTATGAATGCAGTTTTCCACTCGTCACCTTCACGGATCCTAATCAGATTGTATGCGCTCCGTAGGTCGAGTTTGGAAAACATATGGGCACCTCGAAGTTGTTCTAGAGCCGCCGGGACCAGAGGAAGGGGATAACGGAACTTAACTGTTGATTGATTGAGTGTCCGGTAATCGATACAGGGGCGCAAGCCTCCGTCCTTTTTCCCAACGAAGAAAAAACTAGAAGCGGCAGGGGAAGTCGAAGGACGGATATAACCTTGCTGTAGTGCCTCCTTGATGTACTCCTCCATGGCCTTCTGTTCCGGGATGGACAACGGATAGATCTTACCGTGCGGAAGCACCGCTCCAGGCAGCAGGTCGATCGCACAGTCCCATGGCCGGTGAGGTGGTAAGGTGGTAGCCAGTTGTTTATCGAAGACATCCTGGAACGCCCGATACGGAGGAGGGATATCAGGTTGGAGGTGAGTGGTGGGGCTCTCCACCGAAGTGGAGGCTACGGGAACCTCTGATACTGGAGTGAGTGAAGGCGGTGAGGTTTTCTGTACGGGCTGTAGACAATGATGGAAACAGTTCTCTCCCCACTGCAGGATCTCCCCGGTAGACCACTGGATGTTGGGTGAATGGACCTCCAACCACGGGCGTCCCAGGATGATCCCAGCAGTAGAGCCCTCCAGCACCAAGAATGAAATTTCCTCTTGATGAAGGCTGCCGATCTGCATGAACATATCCGGACTACGATGTCGGACTCGCCCGGGTCCCAGAGGTTTTCCGAGGATGGAATGGATCTGGAGAGTGTGAATGGCTCTTTGACGAGTTTGGAGACGTTGGAGAGTGGATAGGGAGATGAAATTTCCCGCAGAACCGGAGTCAATCAACGCTTGTACTGTAAGAGAATGTTCTCGGTAAGTGATGGTCACTGAAGTGTATTTCATTGAAGAAATGGGCAGTGGAAGATGAACTGTACTCACCGCCGGCCGTGGTGGACGGACTGGACAAGATACAAGTACAATGTACTGCCCCACAGTACAAGCACAGCTGGTTCGTGATCCGTCATTGGCGTTCCGCGGTAGACAGATGGCTGGATCCGATCTCCATGGGTTCGGGTGCTGGAGGGCTAGAGCCTGATGTGGGGCGAGGAGGAGGAGGTGCAGGACAGTCGAGCTGACAAGCAGTGCGGCGTTGATCAATACGAATGGATCGTTGGATGATATTTTCTAGACCCACGATGTCATCATAGACTGCAAGCTGTAAACGGATCTCTGTATTTAATCCATGTCGATAGGCAGTAATCAACGCCGACTCATTCCATCCGACGGTGGCTGCTAGAGTACGAAATTGGAGAGCATAAGATGAAACTGATGATTTTCCCTGTTTTAACCGGAACATTTGATCTTGGACTGAAATAGCATTGGAGGACTGAGAGAAAACTTCTAGGAAATGGGCTGAGAAGTCAGAAAAGGTTTGGGTTACTGGACCACGATCCGTGCATAGGGCGTGCGCCCAGCGAAGGGCTCGTCCGCTGAGCAGGGAGATGACAAACGCTACCTTGGATCGTTCAGTGGGAAATTTACCTGGATTCATCTCCATGTATAACTCGCACTGTAACATAAATCGATTGCACTCCCCCTCCTCGCCTGAGAAGGGCGCTGGCTGGGCCATGGGACTTACAGAGGCAGACAAAGAAGCAGACATGGTGGAAGTGGTGGGGGGAGATGAGACGATCCGTGGAATGGTTGAGGTTGACGGTGGAGTAGCAGCGGCGGTCGTGGTAGGAGTTGGTTGCAGCATGTTGGTCTGGTCTTCTGTCACAAAGCCGGAAGACACAGAAGGGTAAGTTCAGTGAGTTTATTGAAATAGTCAATGACAGGATTAGCAGGTGAGTAACTGAAAGCAGAGTCTTTGTAGATCAGGCTGACTGGATGTTAACCAGAGTCTCTTATCTTGATGTAGATGGATCAGAGCTGAGGACCGGCAGAAGACAGACGTCGGAGAAGCGGGACCCGGACCGGGATGACGACAGGAGAACTGGATGCAGACAGGTAAGTACAATGTAGGCAGAATGCAGAATAGCAGGAGTCTGTTAGTCATGTGTGTAGACGAGACCAGACAATGGATAAATGAACTGAGGTGGTTAAGTAGTGAGGGTAGATGAGTGCTGATTGCTGACAGGTGGTGGTGACAGGTGAGGATGATCAGAATTCCGGTGAAGCAGATCGAGTGGGCGGAGTGAAGGTGTCTGGCGCTGAGTCAGGTGTGGGTGTATTCGTGACAGTATTTCTGTTTCAGAGCATATTTTTTAGAAATTGTCTAGATTGAGAAGGGACATCAATATTAGTTATTAGTTACTTATTTGAATACTTTAAATACTTCATTTTAAACCAAACCTTTCCCTCAAAATAAGCCTGACACTCTTAAAATGTGTATATATATTCTTATATATAGATATTTTAAACCAAACATTTCCCTCAAAATAAGCCTGAAACTTTTAAAATGTGTATATATATTCTTATATCAAGATATTTTAAACCAAACATTTCCCTCAAAATAAGCCTGAAACTCTTAAAATGTGTATATATATATTCTTATATCAAGATATTTTAAACCAAACATTTCCCTCAAAATAAGCCTGAAACTCTTAAAATGTGTATATATATTCTTAAATCAAGATATTTTAAACCAAACCTTTTCCTTAAAATAAGCCTGGAACTCTTAAAATGTGTATATATATTCTTAAATCAAGATATTTTTACCAAGAGTATTTAAACCTAACCACAAATAAAACAAGAAAAAAATACTAGATTTTACTATTTTTGCATTTGTTTCAAGATATTTGTACTGCTTGAATCAAGTTAAAATATCTAAATGTACTTAATTTTTACTTGTTTTAAGATTTTAAGAACATTTTTATCACAAGTTTATTTGTCTTGTTTCAAGATGTCTTATCAAGTAAAATTTTCTCACCCCATTGGCAGATAATTTTGCTTGATTTTAGTTTTTATTTCTTAATTTAAGTTTTTTTTTTCTTATTTTTGTATGTCGATTTTTTGCAGTGTACTCTTTTGTCGACTACTTAATCACTGGACTTTCTCAAGGATTCCGGGTCGGCGTTTGTTCTCCCCTCTCCACCTCTTACGTCGCAAAAAATCTTCAGTCTGCTTTAGCAGAACCCGAGACAGTTTCAAGCCTGTTAGACAAGGAGCTAAATAAAGGCTATTTAATCGGCCCTTTTAGTGCATCTCCCTTTTCCCTGTATCGCATTAATTCCATAGGCATAGCTACACGCAAATATTCGGGGAAAAAGCGTCTGATCTTCGACATGTCTCCTCCACATTCTAATAGCGTAGCAAGCGTTAACGAATGCATTCCTTCAGAGCCATTATCTCTGTACTACGCTTCGGTCGACGACGCTATCCATCTAATCAAACTAGCAGGTTACGGTTACGGTGCTTGGCTTGCTAAAGCAGACATTACCGACGCTTTCAAGACCATGCCTATCCACCCCTCCGACTGGCATCTTTTCGGTGTCAAATGGGAATCTCTGTTCTATTTCGCTGTAAGACTCCCGTTCGGCTGTAGAAGTAGTCCAAATATTTTTCATTTCTTATCCGAGGCTGTGTGCTGGATCCTGCTGAACGCTTGCAAGCTCCCAAGCTCATCTTACATTTACTCGATGATTTTTTACTAATAGATTTTCCCTCACCACAGAGCTCAGTACTGGATTTGTTCAAATCATTATTCAGCGATGTAGGCGTGCCCCTTTCAATCTTGAAAACAATGGGTCCCGCTACTTCCCTCGAATTTCTGGGTATCGTTCTCGACTCTCGACTTCTGGGTATCTCGGTTCTGATGCAAGCCTCTCTCCCTGACGACAAACTTTCCAGAATAAGAGCGGTTCTGGAATCTTTTCTCGCAGCCCGCACGGCTTCTAAACGTGACATGCTCTCCTTACTCGGGCATCTCAATTTTGCCATGAGAATTATTCCCCAAGGTTGTTCCTTCATTTCTTGCCTCCTTACGCTTGCTCATTCCGTCGACCGCCTGCAAGACGCAATCTTTCTAGATGATGGGTGCCGATCAGACCTTAGGTTTTGGTCACACCTGCTTAACAATTGGAACGGCATCTCTTTTTTTATAATGATGTTCACGAATCATCTGGCTCTCAAGCTATTTACTGACGGAGCCCCTTCTAAAGGTTTTGGGGTTTTTTTCCAAGGGCAATGGTTCTCAGAAAAATGGTCGACGCTTTTCATTTATTTAGTGCGAATTCGTCCTCAATTGCTCTTCACGAATTATACCCCATCGTCGTAGTGTGCGTCCTCTGGGGCTCCGCTTGGTCCCGCAAACGCATAGAAATGAATTGCGACAACCAAGCTACAGTCGATATAATAAATAAAGGGCGTTCAAAATGCCCGTCAATTATGAATGAATGAATGAATGAATGAGGCATTTATATAGCGCTTTCATATTGCTGTGAAAGCATATTTCTACTGTACACCCAAAGCGTTTTACAATCATATCAGGGGTTCTCTCCTCAACCAGCACCAGTGTGCAGCATCCACTTGGATGCTGCGACGGCAGCCACAGTACAACGGCGCCAGTGCGCTCACCACACACCAGCTATAGGTGGAGAGGAGAGAGAGTGATAGAGCCAATTCAGTGGATTCTGAATTATGTCTCTACTTCGTCGCCTGACTTTGCAAGCTGTCACACACAACTTCATCCTTAAAGCCGTACACATTCCAGGACAATCTAACATCATTGCTGATGCTCTCTCTCGCTCTCGTTTGCAGGCTTTCAGACGTCTTTGCCCAGAAGCAAACCAGAATCCAACACCATGTCTGGACCTAGCCGAGCTGATCCTAGACTAAACTCTCAATTCGGTAACCTATTAAATTCCGCCAGGTTCTATATCTCTCAAGGAGTATCACCATTAACCCTCTGGGGTCGGCCGTCACGCTGGCGTGATCTGCTCACTTTTTTTCTCATCAGTGCAAAAGAGACTCAAATTACTCTGTTGATTTTGATCTTACATGTAAGTGTTATACATCATTCAAAACTGTTAAATGTCTTCTTTTATTTGTGTACACTCATAATAAAAACAAAATGTTGTGTTTTTCGTAAAATAAAGAAAATGAACATGATGCGCGTTCTGCCGTCTCCCTCAATGTGAAGCTCATTCTGAAACGCGACAGAACATTATCTGTAACTCAGTAAATGTTTCTCACACAGACCTGAAACGTATGTCTTTACAACACTTTGAGTCTCTATTTTTAAATGATGTAAATCATATCAAAAACAAATATTCTCTGTTTAAGTAATTCGTATGAAAGCAAGGACGTACAGTTTCTCCAGCCTGAGCTAATTAAAGTTAATGTGACCACGCCCGCGCGCAACAGCTGCTCTCATACTAATGAGCCATGTGGAGGAACGCAAACTGTTAACGACCTCAAAACAGATAATCCGCGACTTCAGTCTTCAGTCCTGGGGCTCGTTCTTCGTACGTTGCTTAAAACATCCGAGATCAAATGAGACATCCAAGATAATATCATCGGGCTAATCATGATCCGGCTAATTGGGTTCTTCGAACACACCTGTTGTTTATGATTAGTATCGCTGGATTGAATTATCTGAGATAACTGCGTGTTCATGCGCTGGGTTAAAAGGGGATATGTATCGATAGTAGAAACATTGATCAGCTACACTGCTATTGGCTACTCACCGTGGCCAAAGAGCGCGCTCAGTTTTTTTTCTCCACAGAAGAGCAAGAGTTATTGCTTGAAGGATATGCTGAATTTAAAAACTTAATTAAAACGCACCTTAACGTGTGCAAAAGCCAGGAGAGAGGGCTGGCAAAAAGTAGCAGACAAATTAAGTTTGTAGTTAGATGTTTTTATCACTTATTACAGTATTTTTTTTTATATTTTAATAATTTGTAAATAATTAATAACTTTGTTCATTGTAATGTCAGAGTCACCACCCACTACTAGAACATAGGAACAAGTAAAAGTGAAGTACTAGATTATTCTACATAATAGTAATTTGTACTTATACTAATCTCTTTTAAAAAGTCACTGTTAATAAATGTTTGCCTGTTTATAAAAGCAACCATGAAAAAGGCTGAGAAATAAAAAGAAAAGAAAAACAAACAGGTGGTGGTCTTGCACCCCCACATTATACCCAGGCAGAAGAGCTGGCCCATGGGTTAAATGTGACCCATTGTGGAGGGCATCCCTGTGTTCAGCTCTTCCTCAGACCCACAGCCAGAGGCCAGGACCAGTAACACCTTCACTGCTGGTAAATGAGCTTTAAATGATCCTAGTACACTGTAAAATAATTTGTTGCTGCATTAAATTAAGTAAGCCTATAATCCCAATGGCTGTCCAGGCATATCAGCTGTTAAACCTTGTAATGAATTGCTTTGACTTGTGAAAGTCTACATGTGTGACTGTGAAACTACATAGTTAATGTAAAAAAAAAAACGTAGAAATGAGTTATTGACAGAGGTGGGAGACTCGAGTCATATGACTTGACTCGAGTCAGACTCGAGTCGCAATTTTCTGGACTTGAGACTTACTTGACTAGATCTCTGATAAGACTCGACTTGACTTTAGACTTGCTCCTTGTGACTTTAGACTTGACTCGGACTTGTGCCTATTTACTTGAAATGACTTGTGGAAAAAAAAATTCAATTATTGTGATTTTTTTCTATATATTTTCCAAAAAGTCGGCGAACCCAAGCTATACGCATGCATAAACCGCTAGACGCTATCAGGAAGCCGCTTGCCGCCTGCCAAAACAGCAGATCCCTCCGCGGACAACATGGACACAGCAACAACAGGGAGCGCGCGCGGTAATGCACTCACTATGTGTGTGCGGGTTGAGGGAGAATAAAACGATTCGCGGGACTCCCGCAAGCTAGAAATATCTATGAATAAAACATAAAAACGAATACATTTTTATTCATCTGTTGCAGAAAAGCAATAAGAAATTCTATTTCTAATAAAATAGAAACGATTTACAGGTCAGAGTTTCTATTTCTAACAAGTTTGCAGCGTTAAACGATGTAGCCAATCACAGACATATGTGTTGATTTCTTGAACGCAATAATGGCCAATCAGAAGCATTTACGATAGACTCCCCTCACCGCTCTAAACGGACTTTTTGTTCAGTGCTGAATTCGGTATGCTGGCAAACCCTTTAATTATAACAAACAAAGTGTATATATTATGAAAGCTTCATTGATAATAATAACAGAGATGTGTGAGATTGCGATGAACTGAAGTCGGCTTTTTTAGAAATTATCAAGGGAGTGCAGTCTTAGTTTAGGCTACACTTTTACACATCACAGCAAAATAACTATATGTAGGGCTAGCACAAGATGGGAAATTTTTTATTAATCCTTGTTTACTTGTTAATTTAATTTATTTTTTATTTTAGAGCATTTAAAGTGCTTCTTAATGATATTTTATTTATTACACACAAGTTAACTTATTTATTTTTGTAACCCATCAGCCCTCTGTGTCTAAATAAGTAATAAAAGTCCCAGAGTTAAAAAATGTGTAAAACTAGCCTGTGTGCGACTTGGTATGACTTGATGACTAAGTTGCGACTTGACTTGACTTGACTTGACAAAGAGTATGACTTGACTTGACTTGACTTGACCCTTACAACAGAATGACTTGACTTGACTTTGACTTGCAATGTTAAGACTTGGACTTGACTTGAGACTTGCATTTAGTGACTTACTCCCACCTCTGGTTATTGATCACATTTCCCCCCAGTGTACTTCATTGTAATGCATTTGTGTTTTCCTCTTTTGTGCAGTTTTAAACAATACACCAACACTTTTATGTGTTCCCAAGCAAGTGGCTGAAGCATGTGCAGTAAGACTTTTCATAACTTTACATCAAAAGGGAAGAAAGTACAACACTTTATAATGCCCATTTTTCCCCCAATGCACAGGACAGTGAAGAAACCCTCTCAGGTATCTTTAAGTGCATAAATAACTTTACTTAATTTACACTTGAGTTACCTATTATTTCTGAATGCAATATGAGTTGCAGGAGTCCACATCTACAGAAGAGTCTGCACAAAGCAGTGATGCAGAGGTGGGCAGTGTTGTACTTTTCCTTGTAATTTTTGTTGTTTAAGGCTTGTGTTGACAGGTTTAACCCAAGCCCCCCCAATATAGAGTATACATACAATATAGAGTATTTTTTCTTGGGGGGGGGGGGGGGGGGGGGGGGGGGGGGACTTGACAACTTAAAGAAAAAGACTGGCACTAGAGATATAGTTGCTTCAAATGAACTTCTAAGAGTAAGTGCTAATATATTATTTCACACAGAGAACTATTGCTGACCTTGCATAGTATCTCTTATTGCAGGCAAAATATGACTTGATCACTGGCTTTTCTTTACAAAGAACAATTGAAATAAAACTCAAAGAACTAAGCAAATTTGTCTCGTCTTTTATTAAACATTTAATGTAATGTTTTATATTTTTTTCTGATGGTGGTTGTGTAATATGACACATGCAATGTCACAGGTCCTGTCAGGTGCAACCCTCAGGCTTTTCAGACACTGAAATCTCCACTTTAGTTGGCCAAAGTTCATTGCATTGTGTGCCCTTGTCCTAGAGCTGCATTGTAACTGGAGTGTATGTACAGTAATACAGTGAGCTTGATATTAATATTTTCCTTACCACGTTCAAATATTTGCATAAATGTGAATCGCTGTGCTTCCACATTTGTGATATGAACAGTCACACACCATCTAAGAGATTTTAGTCTGTCAACTGCCTTTTTTTACAATTTGATGTAATATTAGGCTACTAATCTGGAATATTAAGAATCGTAATAGTAACTTGGCAGCACATTTACATTGTGATCCCCCTTTCAGTTCACAAAATCCCCTTCATTGTGGCCTTGATGGGAACACATGTGCAGTCTATGGCATCAATCACATTAGGGAAGCCTGAGGAATATATTGTACTGAAAGTCATAATCATCATGCTAACGATTACATGATCACATTAAAAATTATAATGTAACGTTGGGCCTACCTGCGTTGAAAAAAAAACTGCTATACAACCAATTGGGTCTAAAGTGGTTTGGAAATGCCCTAAAACCTGCTTAAGCGGCAGGTAAACTTTGCGAATGGCACGACAGACATTATTATCACCAAGTTCTCCGCATCTCCAATGTAAAGAAAAGAGCCACTCGCAAAGAATCTCTATATGCTCTTTATTTGTGCTGTTATTAAAGCCCGACTCCGACGAGTCGAACATTTATGCGTTTCCAACAAATTAATGATGTAACGACATACTCACGAGTCATGAGAAAAAAATATATATCTCAAAAAGTACACTATCGCGCTGATTTAAAAGACTTCCCTTATCACCGCCGCTTATAAAGCCGCGATCTAATCCTGTTTACATGAAATAAGCCTGCTCGCGAGCAGGTTCAAGCTAGCCACCTGTTGCTATCACAGCAAGTCTAGGATGAGCTTCGAAGAACCAAACGATCCAAGATCATGCCAAATCGCCAACAATCAAATCCAGCTAACTGAGTTAGCGACGTACGAAGAACGAGCCCCTGCTCTTCACGTGTGCTGTGCTGTTTATCTTGGATTTACATCAGACGAGTTAGAAGAACACAATTTGATTATAAGAAGGATTTATAAGGTAAGACATGTCTTTGTTAGTAGCATGTTAGCAGCATGTTATTGTTGCATAAACTTGTAGCTACTAGTTAAACTGGTGCCAGACTAAAATGTATGTTATGAAATGTGATTGGAGTAAAACATGAAGCCTAATGCTAAATGTATATAAAAACATATGTTTGATAATTAAACAGCACAATACAGAAGGCTGTATGATTGTGAATATTATGTTTAGACTTGTGTTTATTGTGTTTGTGGATATCTGGTCACACGAAGGTATGTATAATTATGTAAGAATATGCGATCGAGCCGGACCAAAAAACTATGAAACGTTATATAATATAACGTTTCATAGTTTGGTCCGGCTCGATCGCATTCAGTAAATGTTTGCATGCGCTGAGTTTGAGTCACGCGCGCTGTGGGTTTGAAAAGCAAAACAAACCAATCATTAGGGCTTTATGGTTTTACTCCAGCAATCTCATCTCATAACGTTGTAACGAATGGAAACGTTTTAAGTAACATGATAATCCATATAGTTTTCTCTAATGTAGTTTACTGAACTTTTTAGTGATTTATAGGCTGCCTAGCTGCTACAGGCTATTGTTATTATTTCATGCAGCCCTAGATATGCCTACAACTACAAGGCACAACATATATTGGGAGTTCATATATGTAGTATATGTATGTATTTAGTAAATTTCATAATTTGAACCAGACAAATCTAAAATAGTTTCTCCTAATATCAGCATGTTCACAGCTGTTTTTTTGTTTTCTAAAAAAGGTTTTTACAGGGACCAGCACTGATGAGTCCAGCTGACATTCACGTGAGTCTCTGTACATGAACATGGTGAAAAATCAAACACCTTGGAGATGACAGGTATGTAACCTTATGTTTTAGGAATGGCACAAAGCTGTGTGACTGTCCAAGTCTCTGTCTTTAGATCAGTGTGTTTTACTAATGTGCTTTTTTGTCTTTGGTTGTGTATCTTTTTGATTGTGTTGTAAATAACTTGGTTGTGATGTAAATAAATCCAAACCATCTAAAAGCCATTCTTTTTTAAGTCTCTCCTCCTTCTTTGTGCAAGGCTTCTCACAATGACAGCACCTGATAGCACCTTATAGGGCTATTAGGGGAGGGCCTTTGTCTTTCTCAGGTGTGAAAACACTATATACTAATGGATTGTTAACGCCCCTCCGCATAAAGCTTTCTTACACAAAACACGTCTTACAAATTTTAAGTCAATATATTGTCTTATCTGAATGAGTAGTCAGGATGATTTTCACATAGTTTTGAAGCAAATATTCTAGGCCACATGATACAATTTTCAAAATTCTTGTGAAGAAATAATTAGTATGGGTTTTATGACCTTATTTCAGTGAAAATGTTTTTTTTGTTTTTTCACAAACCACGCATAAACGTCATTATCTCAAAACTAAAAACTTGTACATACATGCTGATGACATATTACTGTAGCAGAGTTTGTGCTGAATACAGTGTAATCAGACTTTAGCCATGAAAATGTCACAAGTAACAGAAATAAGCACAAATGTCAGAGCATTTCAGAACACCTCCAGGACCCAGAAAACACCTCAGACCTCAGAGGGTTAACACTTAAAGGGTACCTATTATGGCATTTAAAATGTTCCTAATATTGTTCTGGGAGTCCCCAACAACAGTTTTACAAGCATGAAATGACAAAAAACACTTTTGTTGTCTTATAATATGCATTTATTTTTACCTGATTTGCTCACCGACTCCCATATGAATCGTTTAGCGAGTCATTTTTCCAAACCCCGCCTTTGCGTGACGCTAATCATAGCCCAAAGGAGTGACACCGAGCCGACTGGGTGTCATTGGTTGTTGCGTTATATCTTACCCAGATACAATAGTGCGTTTTTCTGATGGGCTAACAACACCAGAGGAGACGCGCTTGATTCCTGCCGGTTCCACAGTGAGAGCAGGGTTGCCAGGTCTGCACAACAAAACCAGCCCAATTGCTTATCAAAACTAGCCCAATCACGGCTAAAAATAGTCAAATAGCGTTCCCGGGTGTTTCCCCAATAACAATCATGTTCCAGTGGATAAAACAATCGCGTCAACCCGTGCACTACAAACAAACAACCCGCGGAAACAGTGCAGGCATACGGACCTGGCAACACTGAGTGAGAGCGGCGCAGCCAGAGTTTTGGGCGCTGCGGCATATTAAATATATTACAAATAGTTTTTCAGCGTGAGAGCGTGACAAAAGACCGAAATGAGTGACTGTCACGCTCAATGCGTGACACTTGAGAGCCCTGCATATTTCAATACAATTGACATTGAAGACCTAGAAGCTGCGCTGTGCGTACACAACACACAAAATAATTATTGAGCATGATACATAAAACATAAAAGCAACAATTAATATTAATAATACTTACAGGTTGTGATTCGGAGAAGGAAGCTGATCCAAATAAACTCGGTACTGAACCTTCCTTGAGTATCAGCCGGCTCGCAAATCCATACTTTATAGCATTTAGGTTTGTGAAGCAATCATCTTCAAAATGACGCGAACACAGAACAAGGTTTGGGCTATACTTCTGTGGTATAGTTGTATATATGAACTGTAGCCACTTAGTCTTCAAATGCTCCTCACTGGGCAGATGAAAAAAGTTTGCTTTTGCGTCGCACTTCAAAACACAGCGTCTCGTTGACATGATGTTAGTTTTCCCTGGTGTCTCCGAACTAATAAGTGGGTGTATCTTATTCAAATAACTTGTCAAGTTGACGTCAACTAGACAAAGGAAAAGCATCGTTCGTCGAACGATTCATATCAACGACTCAGAGTCAACTCTTACTTTTGAGAGACAATAACTTTGTATACGGTGAACTTTCATCTTTAAAACTTTGCAGGATGTTTTCGTTCACTTAGATCTATGTTACACACTACATGAAGGGCAATTTTCAAAAATCCATAATAGGTACCCTTTAAATCTTGTAATTCTGCTTGGTCACGGTTTATAATTTTTTGTTTTTCGTTCGGTATCCCCCTAATGCCTATCTTAATTTCGATATCCTAGTTCATTGCTCCAATTCTCGGCATCTGAAGATCGCCACAATTCGTAAACTGCTAGCTGGCATTCAATTCCACGCACGATTTTATAATCCAAATTTCCAGAGTCTTTTTTCTACACCCACCATCCGGCTCTTACTGAAAGGCATAAATAAATCCTATCTAAAGACTCCAGACAAACCCCTCCCCATTACTCTACCTCTTCTGCACAAGCTCGTATCTTCATTACGCAACGATCTGTTTTGTGAATATGTTAACATCCTCTTAGAAGCTGTGTTCATAACCGATTTTTACGGGTTTTTACGACTAGGGGAATATGCGGCTGACTCAAATAATTTTAATTCGGCTCGTGGCTTGGTTATTTCAGATTTACGCCTTTAACCTTCATTTTTTAAAATCTATTTCTTAAGTTTTCGCAAACAGACTCTTCTGGATCGGGCGTTAGCATTTCTGTTTCTAAAATCAATAATTCTTATTGCCCCTATTCTTCTATGGTTAGATATCTCAAAGCACGCCCGCGCCTTCCAATAAACTCACCTTTATTTATTTTACTGAACAGGCTTCCATTGACAAAGCTCTGGTTCAGAACTCATCTAGCTTCTGTCCTTAAGCAATGTTGACTTCCTCTATGGCTATACACCGGGCATTCCTTTCACATTGGAGCAGCAACAACGGCAGCTGAATGCGGAGTCTCCGACTCTACTATCCAAATGCTGGGCAGATGGTCTTCCTCGGCTTACAAGACTTACATCAGATCCGAGGTGCATGTCCTTCTAAATGCTCAACAAGCCCTCTCAACCTACCTTCAAGGTAACATTATTCGCTAGCTACTGGTGGTGGTTAATGCATTAGAACGTCTAGACCGATCATAACTCTGATTTTGCTGATAACTAATCAAGTCTTCATACGTCGTAAATTAAGGCTCCTTTTATTTCATTTATTATTAACTAAACGTTTCAATAGCTCATATAAATATTTCTTAACGCTTAGTCTATTTTAATCCACAACTGATTGCGTCCACTGTGTTTTTATAGCAACGCAATATTCAATCTCTAGCCTCCGCGGCTTCTATTTTCGATATCAATTTATTAAGATATCGAAGCTCCGACATTGTTCTCGACGAGCAAATACTGCCTATCGAGGCCCCATCGAACAAATTAATCGAATTGCAAATTCGTCCTGGCAGCAGTCCCAACATTCATAAATGTAAGGTTATCTCGAACCTATTCCATCACATCCACATTGGTTCATCACATCCACATTGGCTTAACGTAGCTATTGCAGTAGGCCTAATGCTATCGAGCTTCTGTTTCGTTTATACACGAAAATTCGGCCGTCGAGCCAATAATATTAAGTGAGTTTCCACGTAACTCTATAAAACAATACTTCACGCTGATCACGGGCATCAGTCACAAAGTATTTTTAGCTTTTAAAGAAATAACAATATTTCAATCTCCCATCTCTGCTTATCGAAGCACCCGGGAAAGGTTCATTGACAGCATATTAGTCACTTTTAAACAGAAGGTCATCACGGACCTAATTTTAACTTTCCCATTTATATTTATATTCCCGTTTATATTTTCATAGCCAATCTCAGGCTAAGATATAAATTCTTATGCATGATCTCGGCCTATCGAGGCTTCGTAATCTATCGAGATTCACGATTTAGCAAAGCAAGGTTCTGAGGCCAACCGTGGCCGCCGATGATAACGCATATCAAAGATTCCATGATTAACATTTTCCAATTTCGGAGGCATCTATTCAAACCTATCGAGGTTTCGATTATAATCTTCACTTGCTTTTGCCAGTCGTAGCTTTGGTTCTTATTTAGGAGTCATAACATACCTAAGCACAGCGTACCATTAACTCTTCACTCTCGCTATTAATTTAATCTATATCGTCGCTCTAATCGCACGTCAGATACGCAATAAGGCTTTTCTTGAAGTCGTTTATCAGCTTTCACATGTTTAACTTCCCTGCATACTTCCAGAATCCTCTAGGTACGTAAGGAATTCATCACATTGATAGATGTTGCGTTTACAAACGACCCACTCATGTACCTATGGGTGTTTTTTGCAATGACTTCAGCGACCACTGTGTCATTGCTTGTGTTAGAAAACACCTTTCTGTCAAACAGCCTGTTGTAATCACTACTAAACATACTCTGAAACATTTTGATGGACAAGCTTTTTTACGTGATCTGGCCCAAGTAAGTTGGTATAGAGTCGGCCTGATTCCCACCATGAATGATGCATGGTTGTTGTTTAAAGATCTTCTTACTGCTGTAATCAACAAACATGCCCCTAGCAAAAAGATACGCATAAAAAACCGCAACAGCCCATGGATTAATCGTGATCTAGCTGTTCTGCTTCAGCAAAAAAATTCAGCCTGGCGCAGAGCACGGAAAGTCACATTCTGCCAAAGACAACCTTTTATTTCGTCAAATCAGGAACAAGGCCACACAAGCAGTGAGGGTGGCTAAAGCTGGCTTCTTTAAAGAACAGTTCACACTTTGTGGTACGAATCCAAAAGCATTTTGGAATACGGCAAAAAAACTTGAAAACAAACCCCGGACCATACCTTTGTCCCTAAAAGTGGATGACATAGTTGTTACTAATAAAAACTCCATGGCTGAAGCATTCAATCACCATTTCATAAATTCTGGCTTGGTTTCCAAGGCGTTAAACCCTATTGCTACAGCCCCTGCAGTCTCTAATACCTGCAACCTTTTAGCACCTCCTCACAGTTTTTCCATCCGGCCTGTTTTAGTGGGTGAAGTCCTGAAAGAATTGACCGCTCAGGACCCCAATGAAACAGCTGGATCAGATGATCTTGTCGCTTTTTTCATTAAAATTGCTGCCCTGGTTATTGCGGCTCCTCTAATGCCGAGTTCAGACTGCACGATTTTCAAAATAATCGGGTCACTGTTGTTTTCACACTGCATGACTATCTGGGGTAACATTCAGTTGCTTCTGTGTTCATACTGCACGATGGGTCGGCGACAGGAGGTTTCACACTGCATGACTTTACAAAAGAAAGAATCGCCGACAACCTCTGCCTGGTCCGCAAACTACGTTTCACAACCAAACAAACGCGAGAAGTGATACGGAAATAAGGAAGATCACGCTGCGTGAGACCGGAGTTCTCGCGCGACACTGAGTTTGTTATTAAAAATGATAGCCTACAAGAAGATTGCGATCCAAGTTGTCTGTGCACTGATTTGTAGCGAAAATGAAACAAATAAATATTCAGTTTATGCAGGAGGAAATGTTTGGGAAGACGAGGGGAGCAAGGACTGTGTTTTGGAAAGAGAGTTGGGGGTAAATAAATAATTTTGCAAACGTCCTGCTGTTGCTGCTGGTCATGCAAATGTTTGTGCTTTGTTTCTGTTTGATATAATTGTAAATATAGGCCTATCTATCTATTAAAATACTGATATTCTGGTCTATAACTCCTCCTCGAACAGCCTGCTGTCCTGTATCATGCTCTCTCATTGGCTGTCGGTCATCGCCGATGTAGTTTTCAGTCAGAACACTTTCACACAGCAGGATTGTGAATCGCCGAAAAGGTCCAGATATTTAGCATGCCAAATATCTCACGGGCGTCGGCGACTCGTCGGCGATTCTCTCAGATAGCGTCTTTGCTCATTCACACTGCGTGATTGTCACTCGCGTGAACGAGCACTGATTTGCCTGTGATTTCGGGCATTTGTCGGCGATTTCTCAAAACCTGTCGGCGAGCCAAAATCGTGGCTAAAATCGTGCAGTCTGAACTCGGCATAACAGCCCTCGTTAATGTATCCTTCCATACAGCCGAGATTCCACCTGCTTGGAAAAAAGCGGTTGTGCTTCCTCTGTACAAGGGTGGTGATCAGGCTGACTTAAACAATTACAGGCCAATCTCCATCTTGCCTTGTGTGTCTAAAATTATGGAAAAACTTGTTAATAAACAACTAATCAATCATCTAAATGTGAACGGTATCATCTCCAAGGCACAGTCTGGCTTCCGATCAGGGTATGGTTGTGTTACAGCTACCACTAAAGTGCTCAATGACATTAAATCCGCGTTACATAGCAAACAACACTGCGCTGCTATATTTATTGACCTTGCAAAAGCCTTTGACTCCGTGGACCACAACATACTCATCCACAGACTTAGCAGCGTTGGTGTCACTGATCACTCACTGGTTTGGTTCTCAAATTATCTTTCTCACCGGGTTCAACATGTAAGATTTGAAAACCTTTTTTCCCCATTCTCTCCCGGTCACCAGGGGTGTCCCCCAAGGCTCCATCCTTGGCTCTACACTTTTCTCAATTTATATTAATAACATTCCCCTGGCAGTTGGTAATTCACTCATTCACTTATATGCTGATGATACAATCCTTTATGCCTTTATGCGGGTTCCTCCCCCGATGCTGTTCAAGCTACCTTGCAAGATAGCTTTTTCCAACTACAGCAATCCTTTACACAACTCAAACTCACTCTTAATACCTTCAAAACAAAAAACATGTGGTTTTACCCTAAGGGTACTATGCCTCCTCCAGCCCTAAAAATCACCACTTGTAAGGGGGCTATTCTTGAACAAGTCACTGCATATAAATACTTGGGCATCTGGTTGGAAACTTCACTTTCTTTCTCCATCCACATGATTCCATGAACTGATGATTCCACGAGTCTACCCTCGGGTGGCCCGTGCGTTTTCATTTGAAGCTACAGAGGATGATGCTGTGTCTGCAGCAGCATCACTAGGCGGCCATGCTTTCCTGGGACGATTGATTTTGGGAGAGGCCGCCGACCCGCGTCCACGGCAAACCCCAATATCTTTCCTCCCGGACGTGCATGATGAGATCTCGAAGTCCTGGTAGACCCCCTGGTCTTCTCGGGACCGCTCGTTGGTCTCACCCGCCTTTCCTCCCCTCACTGGCAGCTGACCATGGGTACACTGGGGTCCCCCCGGTTGAACGCTCTGTTGCGATGCTGCTGTATCCTCAGAGTGCTTCCCGGCGCAATCCTAAGCACCCGTCCGGAGCCTGTAGTTTTTTCGTCTACACTAATCTGTGGCGAAATGCTATAGCGCCATAGGACAGGCAGCCGCCTCACTGCATCCATGACCATTCTGCTGGTCTACGTGACCCAGATGCTCACGGACATGCACGAGGGCGGGACTGACCCGAGGCTCTTCAATGAGCCGCGCGCCGCCACTGACCTTGCTCTCCGAGCGACGAAAGTGGCCGTACGCTCTCGGTGTCAGGTGATGCTTACCTTTGGGGGCTGACCGGTCTGATGTACAGGATGTCGGCAGATCCGTCTGCCTCGACACCTCTATATCCCAGGTCGGCCTCCTCGGCGGTGCGGTTGAGTGCTTTCGCCCAACAGTTCTCAACCGCCCATGAGCAGACTGACGTTATTCTGCCCGACGGCCCCGCCGTCCGCTCAGATCCCTCAGTTTGCCCACCGCCGAAGGCGCCCTCCCATGGTTCCAACCCCCCCATTAACCCTCAGAGACCTAAGGGTATTTTTACAATAAATTTTCCGTCTGGTGTTATTAACTAAAAAAGCTTGTAAAACATCAACCCTTTTGTGCACAGACAATTGACACACCTCTTTTTTTTCAGGAAAAATTGAACTTTCAGCATATTTGTGTTACATTGATGTCACCTGAATGTAAAATAAGTTATGGGACCATAAAGACAAATGAAAAAATAAATCGGAAATTGAATCACTCAAATATTTATGGAAATCACACACAAATAAATAAAAGCTAAGCAAATTTCCTCTGGAAAACAGTTTGTTCATGTCTTTGGAGTCCTGGAGCACAGGAATAAACATTATAACTTGTACAGAACCAAAACTATTTACATTTTTCCAAAAGAAGTCCAGGCGTTTTCATGAAATTCACTGGTGCCAAGCCTCAAAACAGTTCCTATCAGCAATCACAAAGAGGGCCACATCACAGGCTTTGCATTTATATTTTATTTATTTTATTTATTATTTTATTTATTCTATACTTTTTATACTTTTATACTACATTTATACTTCTATAATACTTTTTTACAGTAAATAAATAAATGGCACTTCAGCTGGGTCTATCCTGGTAATCTAGTTCCTCATCTGTCAAAAAGCTCTGTTCTCCTGAAAATCCATTATTCAGCGCTCGATTTAGATCCATTTCTCTGTGATTCTCTGTGAAACCTGCGTCTCTCACTCTCTCTCTCTCCACCATGCTCTCCACTTGGTTCGTGCGTGCGTCAGTCTATGGTGCGTCATGACAAAGACGCACCCAATGTTTACGACGGATCAGCCTGTAATTGGTCAAAAACCATCACGTGGATATCCAAAATGGCAGCTAGCATCGAGCTAGCGGCAAATATGACGGAATATTTATAAATTATGGACTGCAAGTGTATCAAAGTTGGATATAAACGTTTGGATTTATTGCTGAAAAACTCCGAAAGTATGCACAAGTTCCAGGCTGGATAGAAAACCTTCTGTAAAGGCTAGAAAGACACCAAAGACACCCCCGTGATGGCTAGCTCGTTAGCTTTCTGCTGGAAAAAAACGGTAAGAAAATCGATAAAACTGTCAGCGAGTTATATCATAATTTCTCGGAGCTGATTTTTGGCGTCGTCGACGATGCCGTCGGGCTCAGAGGGTTAACCAGTAATGGGCTGGCTCTGGAAGACCGTAGGGAAGGTGCCACAGCCCTCTCCAGCCCCGCCCCCCGCTAAACGCCAGGCTAAGCGGTGCTCCTGAGACGGGCTGCTCAGGGATGATGTTTGTTTCTCAGGAGATGGTAGCAGGACCACTCCTTCCCCCGGTGGAGGGCCGGGGGAGAATCTTTGTTTTCCACTTCCGCTGCTACACCACGGGTGGGCAGTACCCTAATTAGGCCTGCACGATAAATCATTATAAAATCGCGATCTCGATTCACCCTGTTCACGATTTAATTTTTAAATGACTTCGATTTAAAAAAAAAAAAAAAAAAAAAAACGGCCTTTATTTTGAAAGGACAGCTCTCACAAAGTTCAGGGCTTCACCCTCAGCCAATGACAAAGCACCTTTTAGTCACATGTTTCACTCATCGAGCAAGCGCGGTAGTTCGGAAATAAACATAGACAGTAGCAGCTAAAAAAACAAAATGGAAATTGATGAAAACCCAGGTCCTAGTGACAAGAATCAGCCAACCACTCAGTCTCAAGCCAAACTTGTTCCGAAAAAAGGCTCACATTCGGTGGTGTGGAAGTATTTTGGATTCAAGGAAGAAGACGAGGATCAGTCTGATGTGATTTGCAAGGCATGCTTTGCCCTTGTTGCAGCACCGCAAGGTAACACCACAAACCTTTACCAGCACCTCAAACGTCACCACAAAGTGCAATATGATGAAGCCGTACAAGGCAAGAGGTCCGAAAGTCGTCCAAAAACGCAGACATCTATTATGGACACCTTGCACAATGCGACGCCATACCCACATAACTCCAGTAAGAGTAAGGAAATAACAGAAGCCATTGCTTACCATCTAGCAAAAGATATGGTTCCGATATACAACGTAGAACGTGACGGATTTAAAAAGATGATCCATACATTGGACAAACGCTACTCAATACCATCCCGCAACTATTTTTCATACGTTGCACTGCCAGCTATGTACAAGAAAGTGCGCACTGTAGTCGAGGCAGAAGTGCAGCAAGCGGATTATTTTTCAGCAACGACGGATTTATGGTCCAGCCGAACAATGGAACCGTACATGAGCCTAACTGTCCATTTCATAGCGACTGATTTCACCATGAAGAGCAAGTGCCTACAGACTGCTTTTTTCCCCGACGACCACAAAGGTGAGATCTTGGCACAGGGACTGAAGGATGCCCTTGCATCTTGGAGTTTAGAAGAGGAGAAAATGGCATGTATAACAACAGACAATGGATCAAACATAGTGAAGGCAATCTCCATCAACAACTGGACCAGGCTCCAATGTTTTGGCCATAGGCTGCATCTGGCAATTGGTGAGTTGGTGTGTGTGACTGTGTGTCTGTCTGACTGTGTGTGTGTGTGTGTGTGTGTGTGTGTGTGTGTGTGTGTGTGTGTGTGTGTGTGTGTGTGTGTGTGTAACTGTGACTGTCTGTGTGTCTGTCTGTGTGTCTGTCTGTCTGTGTGTCTGTCTGACTGACTGTGTGTGTTTAACTGTTTGTGTCTGTGTGTGTGTGTTTAACTGTGACTGTGTTTAACTGTGACTGTGTTTAACTGATTGTGTGCGTCTGTCTGACTGTGTGTGTGTGTGTGAGGTGACTGAGTGTGTCTGTCTGACTGACTGTGTGCGTGTGAGGTGACTGAGTGTGTCTGTCTGACTGACTGTGTGTGTTTAACTGTTTGTGTCTGTCTGTGTGTGTTTAACTGTGACTGTGTTTAACTGATTGTGTGTGTCTGTCTGACTGTGTGTGTGTGTGAGTTGGTTTATGTGATTTATGAGTACACAAATTTGTATAATGACATGTGTATTACACTGGTATTACAACTTATGGGTGGTTTATGAGGACACTTCAAAAGTCCTCATAAATCAAATGCCTTAAAAAACATAAAAAACAATGTTTTATTAAAAAATAAAAAATGCAGCATGTCTCCTGTGATGGGTAGTTTTAGGGACAGGGGCAGTGTAGGGGGATAGAATATATAGTTTGTACGGTATAAAAACCATTACGCCTATGGAGAGTCCTCATAATGCTGTTGCACCAACGTGTGTGTGTGTGTGTGTGTGTGTGTGTGTGTCTGTCTGTCTGACTGACTGACTGACTGACTCTGTGTGTGTGAGTGTGACTGTCTGTGTGTGTGTTTAACTGTGACTGTGTGTGTGTGTGTGTGTGTGTGTGTGTGTGTGTGTGTGTGTGTGTGTGTGTGTGTGTGTGTGTGTGTGTGTGTGTCCAAGTTAGCCCTTGTACTGTTGGGCATACTACTACAAATAAATAAATAAAAGTTATTTGTGATACTACAGACTAATACTTTGTGTTGTACTAATTTAGATTTGTTGTATTTTTCTTCTAGAAAATGCCATGAAAGATCCACGAGTTGACCGTGTCACAGGCCTTTGCAGAAAGATTGTGAGCACTTTCAGTCACAGCTGGCTACGGAGGAGAAACCTTGCCATGGTCCAGAAAGAGCTCAAACTCCCTGTGCATCACCTGAATACAGAGTGCCCAACAAGATGGGGATCAAGGCAAGAGATGATTCAGAGGATCCTGGAACAGCTTCCAGCCATTTCACAGGTCCTCAATGATCGAAAGGTTAGACACCTAGTGCCCACATGGCAGGACATAGAAGTCCTTGAGGCAATGAACAACACCCTAAGTCCTCTCGCTGAATTCACCGATGCCCTCTCTGGAGAACTATATGTCAGCATATCCTCTGTGAAGCCGGTTCTCCACCTTTTCAAAACCTCTGTTTTGGCTGTGCAAGAGGATGAGACAGAATTCACAAAATCAATCAAGTCAAACATCCTGAAATATCTGCAAGAGAAGTACAGTGATCCCCAAACTCAGGATCTACTCGACATGGCCACAACCCTCGATCCTAGGTTCAAGATGAGTTACATCAGTGAGGAGAAGAAAGCTACAGTTAGAGCAAGACTGACAAACGAGATGACTGGCATAACTCTAGCTACGGTAAGGTAATTTCCACATTTCAATACAATTGTCTAGTCCAGAACTGTTGTGATATTAAAACTTAATATTGATTGAGATTATTAATTCATTTTAAATCCCCAGCCAAATGCCTCCCCAACACCCCCCATGAAGAAGGGCCGAAAGACTCTGGGAAGTTTTTTCAAAGCAGCACAAGGCAATGACGACAAGTCCTCTTCTCTAGAGCAAGCAGTGTCCTCAGAGCTGGAGGCATATCTTCTGACATGCAACATCGACAGTGAAGATGACCCCTTAATCTGGTGGCGGCAAAATAGCAATGTATATCCACGGTTGTCTGTGTTGGTGAAGAAATACCTATGCATTCCAGCGACCAGCTCACCTTCTGAGCGGCTGTTCAGTACAGGGGGCAACATTGTGACATGCCACCGTGCATCACTAAGGCCAGAGCATGTTGATAGACTTGTGTTTCTGGCCAGGAATCTTTAAGTGCAATATTCAGGGTCACATATAGGGTTATGTGAAGGGCCTATGTCCCAAAGAAAATATCATTTAATTTACTCTTTTGTAATGGCCAAATTAATATTCATTTTCTTTTGTCATTGATGCCTTAGTAGGTTGGCAGATTTTTGTTTTATTTATGCTTATTTATGTTACAATTTTTAGAGCCTAATTGAATGGCCAATTTTTTTTTTATTGAAGCCTTCATTTACAGGTGTGTGGAGTTGGCTCAAGAAAAAATTAACTACTAAAAGGCCAGCAATTAAGACAATGTGCTGCTATATATACAAAATAAATTATACATTTTTGATACTGCAACTGCACTTCAATGGCCAATTGATGCTCCTTTTTTTAGACACTGAACCCTCAGAATGTTGAATTATGTTTCAATTAGCCTATTTAGGGCCATGTTCAGGCCATATTCAGCGCAGTGCGTTAAACTTCTATTTTTGGTAACCTTATTGAATGGCCAGTTGAATGTTAATTGTACAAAAGGCAAGCAGTTAAAGAGTGTTTTTTCTTTATTTTTCTTTATTCCTTCTTTCTAACTGTGCCCCCACACCGGGCCGCTATGCCACCCACGTCCGGGCCAGTTACTCCGCTTCGGTGAGCCTCCGGGGGGACGCCTGTGGTAGAGCTTCCCCGTCTGTCCGCCGGGTCGCCTGCACCATCAGGTTCGGCTATGCGATTCAGTTCGCACGGTCTCTCCCCGCTTCAGGGGAGTCCGCTCCACTTTGGTCGGTGGCAATGCCCCTATCATGAGAGCCGAGATTGCCACCCTGCTGGCGAAGGGTGCAATCGAGACTGTCCCTCCAGCCGAGATGAGGTCCGGCTTCTACAGCCCTTACTTCATTGTCCCCAAGAAAACCGGTGGGTTACGACCGATCCTGGACTTGCACGTGCTGAATCGCTCCTTACACAGGATGCCGTTTAAGATGCTCACTGCCAAACGCATTTTCGAATGCGTGCGGCCCCAGGATTGGTCTGCAGCGATCGACCTGAAGGACGCCTACTTTCATGTCTCCATTCTTCCTCGACACAGACCGTTCCTCCGGTTTGCCTTTGAGGGGCGGGCATACCAGTACGCGGTTCTCCCTTTCGGGCTAGCCCTGTCTCCTCGCGTCTTCACGAAGGTCGTCGAGGCAGCCCTTGTTCCCCTTCGGGTTCACGGGGTTCGCATCCTGAACCATCTCGGCGACTGGCTGATCCTAGCTCACTCTCGAGACCAGGTTTCCGAACACAGGGACCTTGTGCTCCGGCACCTAGCTCGCTTGGGCCTTCAGGTCAACTGGGAAAAGAGCAAACTTTGCCCCGTGCAGAGGATCTCTTTTCTCGGTATGGACATCGACTCGGTCGCCATGTCCGCGCAGCTTACGAGCGAGCGCGCGCAGTCACTGCTGACTTGTCTGAGACAGTTCCAGGACAAGAGTGCGGTTCCACTGAAACTTTTTCAGAGGCTCCTGGGGCATATGGCATCTGCAGCCGCGGCAACGCCGCTCGGATTGCTTCATATGAGACCGCTTCAGCTTTGGCTTCGCGACCGAGTCCCGAGGTGGACATGGCTCACGGCACCTTCGAGTACCAGTTACTCCGGACTGCCGTCACTACTCAACCCGTGGGCGAACCTCAGTTTCTACGTGCCCAAGTGCCCCTAGAACGAGCTTCGCGGCATGTTGTTGTCTCAACAGATGCCACCACGGGCTGGGGCGCCATGTGCAATGGACATGCTTTCACACTCTCATGTTGAGCAGAAATGCTCCTAAGAAATTCAGTGAGATTTATCACACTCAGGTGTTGAGCAGAAATGCCCCTGAAGGTTCAGTGAATTTCTTCACACTTAGGTGTTGAGCAAGCTTGCTCCTGAAGCCCGGTGATACTCGCATGTAATGTTGCAGTATGGCATGTCATTGCCTCGAGTTGCTGGCCGTACGCCTTGCCCTGCACCGCTTTCGAGCGCTGCTCAGGGGTCAACACGTACTAGTCCGATCAGACATTACCGCCTCAGCAGCGTACATCAACCATCAAGGTAGTCTACGCTCGCACCGTATGTCGCAACTCGCTCGCCACCTCCTCTTATGGAGTCAGAAGCATCTGAGGTCCCTTCATGCTATTTACATTCCCGGAGCCCTGAACTGTGCAGCCGACGAGCTCTCACGGTTTCAGCCCCTCCCTGGCGAATGGCGACTCCATCCCCAGACGGTTCAGCTGATTTGGGACCAGTTCGGCGACGCACAGATAGATCTGTTTGCCTCCCACGACTCGACCCACTGCGCCCTGTATTATTCCCTGACCGAGGTCGGCACGGATGCACTGGCGCACAGCTGGCCGCGGGGCCGCAAGTATGCGTTTCCCCAGTGAGCCTTCTTGCGCATTTCTTGCGCAAGGTCAAGGAGGACGAGGAGCAGGTCCTTCTGGTTGCGCCCTGCTGGCCCACCCGGACCTGGTTCTCCGAACTCATACTCCTCGCGACAGCACCTCCTTGGCCCATACCTCTGAGGAAGGACCTTCTTTCTCAGGGACGGGGCACCCTTGGCACCCTCGTCCCGACCTGTGGAGCCTCCACGTTTGGCCCCTGGACGGGACCAGGTAGGTTTGAGTACCCTACCACCTCCGGTGGTGGCTACCATCACTTCCGCTAGAGCATCGTCCACGAGACACCTCTATGCATTGAAGTGTAACCTCTTCGTCAGCTGGTGCTCTTCTCACCAAGAAGACCCCCGGAAATGCCCGATCAGCGTTGTGCTTTCCTTCCTTCAAGATGGGTTGGAGCGAAGGCTGTCTCCCTCCACCCTCAAAGTCTATGTTGCCGCTATCGCCGCAAACCATGACTTGATAGAAGGTAAGTCTGTGGGAAGGCACGACCTGGTCATCGGGTTCCTGAGAGGAGCCAGGAGACTTAATCCTCCTCGCCTCCTCTCGTTCCCTCTTGGGACCTCGTGGTGGCTACTGCCCTGCAGAGTGCTCCCTTTGCGCCTTTGCAATCAGTGGAGCTTAAGTTCCTGTCAATAAAGACAGCGCTCCTGGTTGCACTGGCCTCTACAAGAGGGTAGGGGACCTGCACGCATTTTCCGGTGAGGAAGCGTGACTGGAATTTGGGCCGGCTTACTCACACGTGATCCTGAGACCCCGGCCTGGATTTATGCCGAAGGTTCCTACCACTCCCTTTCGGGACCAGGTGGTGAACCTGCAAGCGCTGCCCCCGGAGGAGGCAGACCCAGCCTTGGCACTGCTCTGTCCAGTACGTGCTCTCCGCACCTATGTAGACAGGACGCAGTGTTTCAGGACCTCAGACCAGCTCTTTGTCTGTTATGGTGGGAAGCTGAAGGGAAGAGCTCTCTCCAAGCAGAGGTTGTCTCACTGGATAGTGGACATCATTGCTTTGGCATACCAGCAGCAAGGTCGACCGTGCCCCCTTGGTGTGACCGCCCACTCCACCCGGAGTGTGGCGTCCTCTCGCTAACAGACATCTGCAGAGCTGCAGGCTGGGCGACACCTAACACATTCGCCAGATTCTATAATCTCCGAGTGGAGCCTGTGTCCTCTCGTGTGCTCGCTTCAACCAGCCGGCATTAGGACCCGCTCAGGTGTCTTCGCTTGCTCGCCATTCCACTCCACGGACTGGATGCGTGCGATATTCTCCTCAGGTGAGCTTCCCCGTAAGCCCTGAGTTCCTCCTGCACTCCTGACGTCGACCCAGTGTCTCTGTGCCTGAGCGTCGGCTAGGTGCCTCCCGTGTGCATGGTTCCTCTCCGGAGCAACCCCCACATATGTATTCCCACTGTAAGCCTCTCTGAGCATGTGTCTTCCCTTGGCAAGCCACCTTGCCACCCCTGGGGTTTAAAACTTTTCCACCTGCGGCTGGATACCCCAGTGTATTCCCCATATGCTTCCTTCGGGTCATATGTGTATTCTAAATACGCAGGGCACTGGAAGACAGCCGTGAAGGTGGCGTGATTAGACTGGTAACCCCATTCGTCGTCATCCGACGGAACTCGGAGTGACGAACGAAAGGGAACGTCTCGGTTACGTATGAATCGTTGGCTATGTATCGAGATGCGTATCGCATCGGCCTCAGCTATGGAGATGCACATCCCTTACACACACACACACACCACACACACATACACACACACACACACACACACACACACACACACACACACAACACCAAATAATAATAATAATAATAATAAGATCTTGCATTGAAACAAAGCAAAAATGTCAACAAATCAAATAATTGTCCTTTGCTCGCTCCCCTAAGAGTAACGCTACTGACCTTAATCAATCATATTACTTTATTATATTTTGCTAGATAAATAAAAGAAATCCACAACGAATATTTTTTTCTTTTTTTTAAATCTCAGTTAAATCTCAGTGCAATAGAACAACAAAACAGCGTACCATTACCAACTAGGAAATTAGCAAGCCTCCAAGCCGCAAAAACGCAGATAATTAAACAAAAAAATCTAAATCAAGTAGGTCTGTAGACGTCTCTTATCCTTGAATGGAAAGACGTCAGGCGCTAAACAGCGCGTCATACCGTACATTCGGAAGTACACAAAACTAACATGACAACAGTCATGGCAAAAGTGAAGTCACATCCTCCGAGTTGAGTGAATCAAAGGAATCGATAATCTTGGACGCCTCACTTGGCTCAGTAAACAGGTTTTGGTCGGATCCTCTTGTCAACTTGATGGTGGCTGGGTATTACAGGAAAGCTTGCAATCCCAAGGTGCGAGCCCTATTCATTATAGGAAAAGACTCCATTGAGAGCTATAGAGGCATCTACTGGTTACAGCATGAAATGACATGTTTAATTTTATTTTCTCTCAACAGATGGCCCTAATCTGACTTTTGAAGGTCTGGGGCTCGTTCTTCGTACGTCGCTAACTCAGTTAGCTGGATTTGATTGTTGACGATTTGGCATGATCTTGGATCGTTTGGTTCTTCGACGCTCATCCTGGACTTGCTGTCATAGCAACAGGTGCGCTAGCTTGAACCTGCTCGCGAGCAGGCTTATTTCATGTAAACAGGATTAGATCGCGGCTGAAGTCCTTTAGCGCAGCGCGATAGTGTAGCCTAATATCTGAGATTTTTTTTTCTCGTGAAACGATTGTCGTGAGGGTGTCGTTTATACGTTATTATTTTGTTGGAAATGCACATTAATGTTCGATTCGATGTCGGGCTTTAGCAACAGCAAAATGTTTGCATTGACCTAAAATTCTTTGCGAGTGGCTTAACTTGATAAGTGCTGTCTGTCGTCCCATTCGCAAAGTTCACCTGGCGCTCTTAGTTTTTTTTTTTTTTTGGCATTTGCAAGCCATTTAAGACCCAAGATTGTATTTTTTTTTTTCAACTTAGGTAGGGTATATTATAATTTTTAATGAAGATAATAAAAGCAATCATGATGACCATGCTGATTATGACTTACAGTATGTCCCTCAGTGATTGGTGCCATAGACTATAGACTGTAGACTGCACACATGTTCCCATCAAGGCTTCAATGAAGGGATTTTGTGAACAGAAAGGGGGGTTACAATATAAATGTGCAGCCAAGTTACTATTACAATTTTTAATATTCCAGATTAGTAATATTATATCATTTTTTTTGTAAAATCTCTTAGATGGTGTGTGACTATGTCCATTTCACAAATCAATGTGAAAGCAAAATGGCCAGGATCTGTGCATGACTCAATAATTTTCAGAGATTTACATTTATGCACATTATTTGAACGTGGTAAGGAAATTTATAAATATCAAGCTCACTGTATTACATACACATGCTGATCCTAACAGAACTGCATTTTTCCATTATACAGGTGATTACAACAGGATCCTGCTTGGAGACAGGTGTTTTATGACCCCATTCCCTGACCCAAACCACAGACCAGTTACAATGGAGCTGTAGCCAGGACAAGGGCACACAAATGAACTTTGGCCAACTAAAGGGAAGATTTCAGTGTCTGAAAAGTCTGAGGGTTGCACCTGTCAGGGCCTGTGACATTGCATGTGCCATATTACACAACATTGCAGAAAAAGAAGGGAAAAAAAGTTTTTATTAAGCCTAAATGTTTAATAAAAGACAAGACAAATTTGCTTAGTTCCTTGAGTCTTATTTCAATAGTTCTTTGTAAAGAAAAGCCAGTTATTCAGTCATCTTTTGCCTGCAATAAGAGATATTATGCAAGGTCAGCAATAGTACTCTGTGTGAAATAGTGTATTTTACTCTGAAGTTTATTTTGAAGCAACTCTATTTCTAGTGCAATTTCTTTCTTTAAGTAGTCAAGTTCTATTTCTCCCCCTAATGTTTGTTTTTTCAAAATACTCTATTTTCTGTTGAAGACTCATAGGGAACGAATTTCACGCTGTGTCATTTGTCAAATTGTCACACATGCCTCATGCAACAAATAAAAAGGAAAAGTTACACTGCCCACACCTGTATCACTGCGTTGTGCAGACTCTTCTGTAGGCCTTTCTGTACATGTGGACTCATGTCAGAAATAATAGACATAGGCACAAGTATAAATCTATTAAAGTTATTTATGCATTTGCAGGTAGTCTACTTCCTCCAAAGGACAGTCATCTGAGAAGGTTTCTTCACTGTCCAGTGCAATGTGATTAATAACTCATGGCAAAATATTTTTACATTAACATAAGTTTATCAGTTTTTACTTTCACAAGTCAAAGCAATTTATCATTACTCAAGATTTAACAGTTGAAATGACTATACCAGCCAATATGCATTATAGGCCTACTTAATTTAATGCAGCAACAAATTATTTCACAGTGTACTTTCCATCTCATTTACCAGTAATGAAGGTGTTGCTGCTACTGGTCCCTGGATGTGTGTCTGGAAGAGCTGAACCCAGGGATGCCCTCCACAACAGGTCAATTCACACTCAACCCAGGGGTCAGCTCTTCCCTTACAAAAAATTACTGCAGTTTTTTTCGAAGTAATACTGCAGTTTTTGTTACATGTAGAAAATGCAGTTTTTTGGACACGAAAAAAACTGCATATTGCAGTATAGTTGGAGTACAACTGCAGTTACTGCACCGAATAGTACTACAATAATACTGCAATATAACTGCAGTAGTACTGCAATAATACTGCAATATAACTGCGGTAATACTGCAATAATACTGCAATATAACTGAAGTAATACTGCAATATAACTGCGGTAATACTGCAATAATACTGCAATATAACTGCAGTAATACTGCAATATAACTGCGGTAGTACTGCAATAATACTGCAATATAACTGCAGTAATACTGCAATATAACTGCGGTAATACTGCAATAATACTGCAATATAACTGCGGTAATACTGCAATAATACTGCAATATAACTGCAGTAATACTGCAATATAACTGCGGTAGTACTGCAATAATACTGCAATATAACTGTGGTAATACTGCAATATAACTGCGGTAGTACTGCAATAATACTGCAATATAACTGCGGTAATACTGCAATAATACTGCAATATAACTGCGGTAATACTGCAATATAACTGCGGTAGTACTGCAATAATACTGCAATATAACTGTGGTAATACTGCAATAATACTGCAATATAACTGCGGTAATACTGCAATATAACTGCGGTAGTACTGCAATAATACTGCAATATAACTGCGGTAATACTGCAATATAACTACGGTAGTACTGCAATACATATTAGGACTAAAGTACAATACTACTGAAATGCAATACTAATAAAATGCAGTAAAATACCATTGAAATACAACCAGAATATCCCAAATAAGTTTTCACACATCTGCAATATAATGAATTAAGGTACAAAACAGTGAATGTCTCAAACTGCAATGCAACAAATAATGTGATTTTACTTTTTATTTTGTTTCAAATAACAGGCTGAGAGTTAGACAATGTATTTAAAGTTTTTATTTACAAATCATGCATAAATCTTCCCCCACATTATTCAGAAAAGTTGCGTTGCAGAAAAGCTTATTCTCATTCCACTTCGTTCTTTTTACTGCCTTCATCTCAGATGTGGAAACACGATTTTGGAAGAAGTCTGTAATAAACAAACAGAAAGAATCAGAGACACTCTTTTCAGTTACTCTTCGCCACAGGCATATATTATGCTTAAAATGAATCTGCAAGTTAATCTCTTGCAGGAACACACCACTGTTTTTTTAAATAGGGGTTATTCAATGGAATTAATATTTTGCCATAATTAAACAAACAAATCCAGCATTTGTAAACAAACTCGATCTGCTTTGTAAAGGAAAACTCGACTCGTAAACAAAGCAAGCAATGTGCAAGTGAAAAGGTCAATTTGAGCGAAAATGCAGTGGAGTAACACGCATTGTGTTTTGCAAATATAAATAAATGAGCCTAGATAATATTTCACAAATACATACAAACCATTCTACAAATTCCTTGTAACCTTTGAACAAATACCAAGTGTAGTGCATTCAAATGCACATCTGTCTGTTATGATTGTGTGAGACACTTGGTAGGGATGCAAATTATAGGATTTTGGCCGATATTCGATATGCCGATATTTGCAAACTCATTTTGGCCGATACCGATATTTATACACATTTTCCATATATATATATATATATATATATATATATATATATATATATATATATATATATATATATATAAACACACACACACACACATTTTGATTACTGAAGAGAAATCAAATAAAGTCTCTCTCCTGTACTACCGTTACCTTATTACCCTCATGTGTTGTAGATAAGGCAATACAAAAGACAAACAACATTTGATTCTACCATAAATATAATTTTTACAAATGTAGACAGACATTCACCCCTGAAAAATTGATAAATTTTTTCACTTAGAATAAATGAGGAGAATAAAATGACATGCCTGTGCCACATTTTATTTTTAAGTTCAGACTTCAAACTTCAGTCTTTAGGAGTAGGGATTTCATCCTTCGCAGGGAGTTTGATGCGATCTGACAAATCAAAATCCACCATTTTTGTCCGACAAAGAAGTCAGGAGAGTTAGTAGATTAACGTCAGTTAACTTGGCTTTAACTGAGGCAATCTGTCATGACACATTAAAGAGCCACAAAACTGTAGGCCTATTTATTGCTTAATTTTCTTTGACCAAATTTATTTGCCCTGTCTGTCAGCACGCTGTCAGTGTCCTTATAGGCTATGCGAGTTGCACGTATAAAATGAAGTTAAGGAACAAACACGATCCATCAGGAAAAGCCATAGGTCGCTGAATTTCACTGCGCTTTATGAGAGTTTTCAAGAGTTTTTCTTTTGCGTGAAGAAGCCGTTCGCCGGAGATGTGTAAAAAGATAGGAGTGCATTGATGATTATTAGGCTACCGATGATTATTAGGCTATAATAATCCTCCTGGCTCCAGGTCTGAGTGAGTCATTTACTCTTACCTTTGTTCTTTGATTAACAGTAATAAAACTTTAAGACCAGCCACTGCTGACAGAGATGCAATCCGACACGCATCCCCATTTTCTCACAAATCTCCACGTCAATTTAAGACTTTATTTAAATCATTTAAGACTGCTCTTATGAGGACACTCGACAAAACGGACAGTTTGGCATAATTTGTGTGCGTGTTATGGTTTGTTCAAGCCTGAAAGAGAACTCGATACTGAAACACGTCTTTTTCCTCCACACAGCTGGAAGTTTAAGTTGCTGGCGCTCATTCTATCTTCACGGTCGTAACGTGCTGATAATTTACTCACCCCATGTCATCCAAGATGTCCATGTCTGTCTTTCTTCAGTCGAAAAGAAATTAAGGTTTTTGATGAAAACATTCTAGGATTTTTCTTGTAATGTAATACACTGGGTGCCAAACGGTTCAAGGTCCAAATGACAGTTTCAGTGCAGCTTCAAATGACTTTAAACGACACCAGACGATGAATAAGTGTCTTATCTTGCAAAACGATCTGACATTTCTAAAATAAATAAATAAAAAAGTAAGTTTTATGCCTTGCTCTGTTCCGTGATGCGCGGTCATGACTCATGACATTTTGTTTGTTGAAAGAACGAAATGACTCGAAAAAAAGATTCATCAAAATGAACGAGTTCGAACAGGAGAGTCATGACCGCGCATCACGGAACAGAGCAGGGCATAAAACTTACTTTTTTATTTATTTATTTTAGAAATGACCGATCGTTTTGCAAGATAAGACCCTTATGCATCGTCTGGTGTCGTTTAAAGTCATTTGAAGCTGCACTGAAACTGTCATTTGGACCTTGAACCGTTTGGGTCCCATTGAAGTCCATTATATGGAGAAAAATCCTGGAATGTTTTCATCAAAAACCTTCATTTCTTTTCGACTGAAGAAAGAAAGACATGGACATCTTGGATGACATGGGGGTGAGTAAATTATCAGCAAAAGTTTTTTAAAAAGTGAACTAATCCTTTAATAAGGAGTTTGAACACTCCAGATAAAAAGTTAAATTACTCACCCTCATGTCATTCCAACCCCGCAAGACACGGGGAACAATTGAAGATCTTTTTGATGAAATCTGAGAGCTTTCTGTCACTCCATTGACAGTCTATGCAATTTGCCCAATAACATTGCATTTCTGGAAAAAAGCAGACACACAATTTTTAAAGGCTGTGAGTGCATATTTGTTTCACCGCAGCCATAATCTTCTGTTCTCTTACGAGAGTATCTCTCGTACTGCGTAATATCTTACGCTATGGGGAAACACTCTTTCCTCGAGATATTGAAGCCAAAAATTATCCTTAATTTTTTTAATCATGCAAAACGCTTTTGCAGCAGCAAGCAGACAAGGGCGAAACAGCTCGCGCGCCCATTGGCTGCCTCGCTGGAAAAGCTGCAGCCTATCGAGTGAAGGCACTGCGTGACGTAATGACGAATGAAGACGCTTCGCGCTCATTTCGTCATGTCCCGCCAGTATAGGCGTGGTCTCGCCCTGTAAATACCCCTCGATAGCTGTATTTCTCTGATTTTTCATTCTTCACGCGAAGCTCACGCATCGCGGGATCCAGAGTGAGAAGCCGCGCCGTTGACTTGTAGCCTTCTCAGCGGGACGTGCCATCTTCTGAAGTCGCTGGCCCAGCCGCCTTCAACTGCCGTACCTGCTGCGCTTTCCGGCGTACTATATCCTTTTACTCTGCTAAGTGTGTGTGTGTTTGCTTACGTGACGCAACACCCATTATCTGTTCTAAAAGAGCTGCGTCTTTTTAAAGATGCTTTCCTGTGGTTCTTGCCGAGCCCCACTCAGCGACGAGGACCGCCACGTCATCTGCGTGTCCTGCCTGGGTGAGGATCACGCGGCCACCGCGCTCGCTGACGGCGGATGCCATCATATTGAACGCTTGCCCATGGTGACTCTGCGGACTCGCCTAGCCTCGTTCTCCGAGCCCGCATCCCAGCCCGCCGTGATGCCGCGCCGCAAGAAGCGCCGCGCCCTGCGCGCGCCCGAGCTATTTCCAGCCCGCCAAAGCTCGCCGGTTCGCCCGCCAGCTTCGCCGGCTTCGCTCGAGTCGCTCCCAGACGGACAGCGGCCGCCGTCTGCCGCCGCGTCCGCACTTGAGCTCGACAAACTTACCGGAGACGGCATTGAAACTGAGCCGATGCGTCCGCTCTCTCAAGCCGTGGATTACATCGGCCTGAATGGTGAGATACATTTGTGGCTAACGCTATCCGAGATGACGGAAGCTGAGCGCTCCGTGTTCCTCGACGTTCTCGCTCTGCTGGACGCCGCCCCCCTCAGCGCGGGCCCCGGCCGAGGATTGAGATAAAGCCCGAGGTCTCAAGGCCTTCCTAGTCTCTCTAGGAAAGCGACGGTGTTCAGTTCCCGCTGCGGCCGGATTTTCACCAAAACTTCTCGCTCGTTCAGTTCCAAGCAATGTGACTGTTCCAGTGTATTTCGCAGTGAGCAAGCTGGTTCCACAGCCCGCTTGCCTGCGCGCAAAGGCCGTCGTTTCGGCTAACTAGCAGCGCCGCCAGGCCCGAGATCAAACACCGCGCTCTCGCTCTGCTGGACGCCGCCCCCCCTCAGCGCGGGCCCTGGCCGAGGATTGAGGTAAAGCCCGAGGTCTCAAGGCCTTCCTAGTCTCTCTAGGAAAGTGACGGTGTTCAGATCCCGCTGCGGCCGGATTTCCACCAAAACTTCTCGCTCGTTCAGTTCCATGCGTTGTGACTGTCCCAGTGTATTTCGCAGTGAAGCAGCCGGTGTCTCAGCCCGCTTGCCTGCGCACAAAAGCCGTTTCTATGGCTACCCAGATAAATCCAATAAAGAGTGCATTTTCTGGTGTTCCGGCCACGGCCGATGGTGTTACGAGTGTTGTAAGAATGCCCACGTCCCAGTGCCCATTCCCACACCCAGACACAGCCCGCCACGGTGCAGGGCTAGCACAAATAAAACCAACTCATGTTGGTTGTGCAGAAAATGTAGTGAACGCGCCCATACAATGCCCGCTTACACTACACGATGCGTGTCCCTTGGTTTCTGTAAAAACGAAACTAACACACATTTAGTCGGCGCGAGCCGACAGTGTTCTCAGTGCAGTAAATGTGCCCGCTGTTCCGCATTTCCTCACTGACACGCCGAATCCACGGGATTCACCCCCGCTCGCTTTCTATGCACAACCCGTCACAGAAAAGCTGAGCGCGGCCAGGCTGCCCGCTGTGATTAGCGCGCACCTCGCACGCTGTGAACACAGCGTTGATTCAGTCGGCGCGAGCCGAGTATTCTCCGTGCGGAAAATGTGCCCGCTGTCTCGCGCCCGCATTTCTCACAGACACTCCGAATCTCACGGGATTCACCCCCGCTCGTCTTCTCTGCACAACCTGTCACAGAGAAGCTGAGCGCGGCCAGGCTGCCGGCTTTGATCAGCGCGCGCCTGCCCGCTGTGATTAGCGCGCACCTCGCACGCTGTGAACACAGCGTTGATTCAGTCGGCGCGAGCCGAGTATTCTCCGTGCAGAAAATGTGCCCGCTGTCTCGCGCCCGCATTTCTCACAGACACTCCGAATCTCACGGGATTCACCCCCGCTCGTCTTCTCTGCACAACCCGTCACAGAGAAGCTGAGCGCGGCCAGGCTGCCGGCTTTGATCAGCGCGCGCCTCGCACGCTGTATACACAGCAGTGATTTAGTCGCGCGAGCTGACAGTATTCTCAGTGTAGTAAATGTGCCGCATTAGTAAATGTGCCCACATTCCCTCACACGCGCCGAATCCCACAGGATTCGCCCCGCTCGCTCTCTGCGCGTCCCGCCATAGAGAAGCTGAGCGCGGCCAGGCTGCCCGCTGTGATCAGCGCGCCCCCCGCCTCGAGCGCTGTAAACACGGTGCTGTGTTCCCAGTACACAGGGGCTCTCGAGCCGCCGTCCTGCCGCGGCCAGAGCCCAGATTTCATTCTACCCCTAGCTATTCACGCAGATGCGTGGTCAAGGCTTCCCGGGGTATCAGAATGGGTGTTGAACACTATAACGAGAGGCTGTTCGCTACAGTTCGCTCGACGCCCCGCCGTTATACGGCGCAAGTCGAAACTACGGTGTATAGCGAAGTGTTTCATCTACTTCGAGCCGAGATAGCGAAACTACTGAGAAAAGGGGCTATAGAACCTCTATCTCAGGGCGAAGGGGGCTTATACAGCAGATATTTTCTGGTACTGAAAAAAGATGGTGGGCTCAGACCCATTCTAGATCTGCGACTGCTGAACAGAACGCTCGGGAAGCGCCAGTTCAGTATGCTTACGACCAGGAAAATCCTCGCGCAAGTGCGCCAAGGAGACTGGTTCATGTCAACAGATCTGAAGGACGCCTATTTTCAAATACAAATAGCGTCCCATCACAGGCGATTCTTGAGATTCGCCTTCGAGGGCCAGGCATATCAATACACAGTCCTGCCGTTCGGCCTGTCCATAGCACCCCGTACGTTCACGTAGTGCATGGACGCGGCCCTCCCCCCCATGAGACTTTGGGGCATGCAAGTTTTGAACTACTTGGACGATTGGCTGATTCTAGCTCGTTCACGAACGGAGCTCATAGAACACAGGGCCGCATTACTCGAGCACCTCGAGGAGCTGGGCCTTACAGTCAATTGGGCGAAAAGCTCACTGCTCCCCAGTCGGAGAATTTCCTTCTGGGAACAGTGTTGGACTCACTATCCATGACAGCACGCCTGTCACCGGAGCGCGGATTGAATATTCAGCACGTCGCGAGATCCTTCCGCCACGGCTCTATAGTCCCGCTCAGAAGGTTTCATAAAATGCTGGGTCTGATGGCCTCAGCAGCCTCCGTACTCCAGTTGGGCCTGCTCCGCATGTGCCCACTGCAGCTATGGCTAAAAGCACGAGTTCCCCCAGGGCGTGGACCGCGGGTCTATTTCGCCTCAGGGTCGACCTTCAGTGCGTTTCAGCTCTGAAACCGTGGAAAAGTGACCGACTGGTATCAGTCAGGTGTGAGTCTGGGGATCGCCTCGGGTGTGAAGGTGGTGTCTACGGACGCCTCCACATCGGGGCGGGGAGCGCTGCTCGAGGGCAGACCACTAGCTGGCCTATGGTCAGTACGGGAGAAGCTCCTTCACATAAACTGCTTGGAATTAATGGCAGTCGACAAAGCGCTAAGGCGCTTCTGTCCCCAGATAATAGGCCACCACGTATTGGTCCGGTCGGACAACATGTCAGTGGTGGCGTACATAAATCGCCAGGGCGGCATCGGGTCCACACGCCTTTGCAGGCTGGCGGAACCCCTCTTGGTCTGGGCCCAGCGCAACCTCCTTTCTCTGAAAGCGGCGCACGTACCTGGGCACCTGAATACGGGTCCAGACAAGCTGTCCAGAGACAACGTCCCGACAGGAGAATGGTCGCTGCATCCGCAGACGGTCCAGCTGCTGTGGGAAACGTTTGGCAGAGCGCAGGTGGACCTGTTCGCGTCCCGCGAGAACGCTCACTGCCCAGTATTCTTCTCGAAAAGCAGGGACGCGCTGGCCCATGCTTGACCCAGCGGTCCCCTGTATGCTTTTCCCCCGTCTCGCTCCTGCCTCAGGTGTTGGAACGGATCAGGGAAAATGGATGCCCAGTGCTGCTTGTAGCTCCGCTCTGGACGAACCAGGCTTGGTTTCCGGTCCTGATGCGGATGGCCAGCACTGCCCCGTGGCCTGTACCGTTGAGGAGAGATCTCCTCTCTCAGGCGGAGGGCTCGATTTGGCATCCTCGCCCGGAACTGTGGTCCCTGCACGCATGGGCCATCAACGGGTACCGCTAGCCTCCCGGAAGGAGTGCTAAACACGATCGCGCAGGCTAGAGCTCCATCTACCAGACGGCTCTATGCCTCGAAATGGTCGGTGTTCTCTACTTGGTGTCGAGCCCGTGGCTTTTCACCTGTGGACTGCGGGGTTAAGGAAGTGCTTGCCTTCCTTCAGGAGCTGATGGATAAGGGAAGGACCCCATCCACGCTCAAAGTTTACGTGGCGGCCATAGCACCGTTTGCTAAACCGGTGTCTGGCCAGTCACTGGGGAAAAACGACTTAGTCGTGCGTTTCCTACGAGGAGCTCGGAGGTTAAACCCTCCCAGGCCCCCTTCAGTCCCGGCTTGGGACCTTTCCACGGTCTTGGAGGCCATGAAAGGCGCCCCGTTTGAGCCGATCCAGCTGTCGGACATGAAGCACCTGTCCCTTAAGACGGTGTTTCTATTGGCTCTCGCTTCAGTGAAGCGTGTAGGGGACTTACAGGCGCTTTCTGTAAGCGCGTCTTGTCTGGAGTTTGGGCCTAACGACTCAAAGGTCGTACTCAAACCGAGGCACGGCTACGTGCCGAAATCCCTCAATACACCGTTTAGGGCCCAGGTAATTTCCCTGTCAGCCCTTCCGGTTCTCGATGAGGAGAGGGACGCGAGTCTCCTTTGCCCTGTCAGGGCGTTAAGGGCTTATGTGTCCCGCTCGCCTGAGTTCAGGCAGACCGAGCAGCTTTTCGTTTTGTTTGGCGGCCGTTCTAAGGGACTCGCCGCCTCAAAACAGAGCCTATCCAGATGGATAGTGGATGCCATAGCGCTGGCTTACACTTCCAAGGGCCTGCGGTGCCCATTGGGTGTCAAAGCGCACTCCACAAGAGGCGTGGCCTCGTCGTGGGCATGGTATAGCGGGGTCTCCCTGCAGGATATCTGTACGGCTGCGGGCTGGGCCTCGCCGTCGACATTTATCAAGTACTATAACCTGGAGGTGCCCGCCTTACAAGCTAAGCTTTTGGCGGTCTGAACTTCGGGTTTATCGGCCGCCAATGCGGCTATGTTGCCCTTACGGGTCGGTACCCCTACGGGACTTTTATGAAGGAGTGATGCTTCTAGCCTCTCCTCCTCTACTCTATGTGAGTTATGGTGATTATGCACTAGATGTGCCCCGGGCTTGGCCCCGGGACTCTGGTGTTGGATCCCTGTCCGCACGGCGTTTTGTATGGGGTCCCCATAGCGTAAGATATTACGCAGTACGAGAGATACTCTCGTAAGAGAACGTACTCGGTTACTAACGTAACCTCGGTTCTCTCTAGAGAGGGAACGAGTACTGCGTATCTTGCCGTGCTTGAACTATGCTCTGGTTCGCTTCGGTGTACAAAATCAGAGAAATACAGCTATCGAGGGGTATTTACAGGGCGAGACCACGCCTATACTGGCGGGACATGACGAAATGAGCGCGAAGCGTCTTCATTCGTCATTACGTCACGCAGTGCCTTCACTCGATAGGGTGCAGCTTTTCCAGCGAGGCAGCCAATGGGCGCGCGAGCTGTTTCGCCCTTGTCTGCTTGCTGCTGCAAAAGCGTTTTGCATGATTAAAAAAATTAAGGATAATTTTTGGCTTCAATATCTCGAGGAAAGAGTGTTTCCCCATAGCGTAAGATATTACGCAGTACTCGTTCCCTCTCTAGAGAGAACCGAGGTTACGTTAGTAACCGAGTACGTTTTTAGTTGTTACCAGTACATTTTCCCGGAAATAGCAATCACACAAAAAAGTAAGTTAGCCTAAAAAATCCTTTTCTGCACATTAATGTCAAACTACTGAACATATCTGCTTGTATTTTCCAGTAAGTTAGTGTCTGATAGTTCAAATATTCCTGATATTAAATTGAAACAATTTAAGTAAAGTCAATATTATGTATAGCACTTTATACAATACAAATAGTTTTTAAAAAAGTGTTAAAAGTGATAAAGACAATAATGCTGCAAAGTGCAAACATAAGTTACACAATCTGCTGTGACGCAGTTAACACTAAACAGTGTAAAACCGGAGAATGGTAAAACTGCTAACGTTACAGTATGGAAGCGGCGTTTCCTCTTATTTTCACACCGGGTTGAACAACATATACGTAAAGTCTTTTTTACACCAATCTAAAATAAAAAAAGAGAGATATGAGGACATTATATGTTCACCTCTAAGCTGAATGACTTGACAAGGCCTCGCGCAATGAACTTCTTTTCTTCCAGAAAACGCTTCTCTTCCGTCCCACTTGTGAATGGCCGTCACCACGAGTATTGCTGTCATGTCTTTGTGTTTTAATTATGATAGTTCATAAATATGAACGTATATGAACGATAATATCAGTGAGCAGGGCCGGCTTTGCCGACAGGCGACACAGGCGGCCGCCTGGGGCGCCAACTGCTGGACGGGGCGCAAAATTGCAGAATTAAAAAAAAAAAAAGTTAAATGTTATGAAAGCTGCGCACACGCTGTACACTTTTACTGTGCACTGCCCACACGCTGCTTGTATTTGTTCATTTCTTTTACTAGATTATACAATCCTAAAAAACGACTGAGTCACTCTGACTGACAGGCAGCAGCTGTCAAACTCACGCGCGTTGCTCAGGAACCGGGATTTGCGCGAAAACATCTGACGCTGGTTTTAGCGCTTTAAATGCGCTTTAAACGCCCCTTGGCGGTTGTAGGCTATAAATGATCATATATTATATAAGCTTTATTATGAAAAGAACACCCAAGCCATCGGGATCGGCATTCCGAAAACGAAGGAAGGAGGAGGAAGAAAAACGTGCCCAAAGCAGAGGTATATCATCAAGCTCACAGGCACAGCCAGTGGTTAAATTGGGCCGGGGCTCAGCCCCAGGCCGGCACATAAGCCTGCCAGTGGCGCAAAAATACCGGTGTGTAGTGGGGTAGGCGCCCTCATAAGATTTCATCATAGAATTTTGACAGGGGACCCCCCTCCAATAATATCGCGAGCGGGCGCGGGGGCGCCGTGAGCGCTGAGCGATCAGGCACGAGTAGCTAGTGAGTTGTCGTCGAAAAAGATGGATAAAGCAAAAAAGCGGCCGGGGGCTAAAATAGAAATAGCCCATTCGTTTTGTTTTGCTTAATCGGCGGCGCTGGGTTAGTGCTGGTGTAATGCATTGGTCAAAAAAAAGTCAGCGTTAGCTTTTTTTTCTGACACCGCATGAAACGCGTAGATCAGCGGCCCATTGGTTGTTTCCTTGATTGACACTGGGCTGGCCCAATCACATCTTTAATGTGAAGTATAGAAAAATACTCTTTCTATTAGTATAGAAATTAGTACAAAACTTATGAAAGTTTTCTTTATTTTTCAGTGCATTGTTTTACAATATATGAGTATTATCATGGGAGTAATATTATAACTATTATTATGTAATGTAGACAGACACTAACTAAAAGAGGTTTGAATTTTTCTTTGTTTAATTTGAACACTGAATATGGGTTTGAGCTTTTAATTTTGAACTCTCAAAGTGCACCAAATTGATGAATTTAACATTAAAATGCACAAATTTTTCTTACGGGGGAGCATGCACGGGGGCGCAAAAATCAATCTCGCCTGGGGCAACCAAAGGGCTAGAGCCGGCCCTGTCAGTGAGGAAATCAACCAAACCGTATAAAATAGCAGACACTACGCGGAAAGACGCTGACTGACCGTAATGAGCATCAGCTGCTCTCGAGACTCGTTGTCAGGACAACGCCCGCGGCGCGTTCGCGCGAAGGAAGCTCTGGTCACGTGGGCTATGTGTCGCACAATACAGCATAACTGCAGTACAGTGTAATATTAATGGTAGACCAAGACTTCAGATGCAAAATCCAAAAAGTTCATCTGCCTTTTTTTTTCATATAAAGCTCCTTTGTTTAGGTTACTAATTTCACTTTTTAATGGCAACTAAACTGATATCATTGCCTGAGAGCCCAATAAAAACAAAAAGCTAATTAAAAAAAAAATTAGATTAGAGGTTTTTTTTTTAAGTCTATCACTTTTTAAAGTGTATCACTGAACTGCAGTTATTGTATCTAGGCTACTTCATTATACTTCAAATCTACAGTTGTACTGCAGTTTTACTTCACTATTCTGAAGTTGTACTTTTTGTACTGCAGTTTTACTGCAGTTGTACTTCAATGTACTACAGTCACATTGTATCTATACTGCAGTTATACTGCAGTTATACTTCGTTAATACTGCAACTCTACAGTTGTACTTCATTGTACTGCAATTATACTGCTTTGAACTGCAGTTTTACTGCAATTGTACTTCATTGTACTGCAGTTATTTTTTGTAAGGGTTCTGCCAGGGTGCAGGAGCATTTTTTTCTTGGTTGCTTTTATAAACAGACAATCATTTATTTAACAGTGCCTTTTTGAAAGAGACTAGTAGGCCTAAGGCCTAGTAAAAATTACCATTACGTAGAAGATTTTTGTACTTCACTTTCATCATGTTCACTATAGTGTGGTGACTCTGACATGACAATGAACAAAGTAATTATGAAATTATTAAAAAAAAAAAAAGGTCCCACTTTATATTAAGTGGCCCTAATACCTGTGAACTTACATGGTTACTAGATATGTACTTAGTATGTAACTACAGTGTAAATACACATTGGTACATAGTATTTACAACAGTAATATTTGTGTAACTACACATATGTAACAACCCACGGAAAGGTATGTGTAAGTACAAATGTGTAACAGGACATTGGTAACAACACTTTTTCCACTACAGTAAGTACACATGTGTAACAGGCATTGTGTAACTACATTTTGTAACAACAATATGTATTCACACAAGTTGTTCCACTTCCACACGCAGTCTTCCATACTGTAGTTACCAGTTAACAACACACTGAAACCATGATGATTCCTATGTGTATACCATGTATTTACTATATGTCCGACAGGACTTATATTGAATTACAGCTAAAGTTTTCCCTTGTGGTACCAGTGTACTTACATGGTTACTCCTCAGGAACTCTGCACTTGATACAATGTGTTCAATTGTCATAACTTACTGTGTATTATGCAAAACCAAAACCTCTGTGCAACACTGTATTAACAGTGTACTTACATGGTAACTCCTCAGGAACTGTCCACTTAATATAAAGTGTAAAATGGTCATATCTTACTCTGTAATATGCAAAACCAAAACCTCTGTGCAACACTGTATTAACAGTGTACTTACATGGTAACTCCAAAGGAACTGTCTACTTAATAAAGTGTAAAATGGTCATAACTTGCTCTGTAATATGCTAAACCCAAACCTCTATGCAACACTGTATTAACAGTGTACTTACATGGAAACTCCTCAGGAACTGTCCACTTAATATAAAGTGTAAAATGGTCATAACTTACTCTGTAATATGCAAAACCAAAACCTCTGTACAACACTGTATTAACAGTGTACTTACATGGTAACTCCTCAGGAACTGTCCACTTAATATAAAGTGTGAAACGGTCATAACAGAGACCATCTAGGCAAACCCAAACCTCTCATAGTTTTATTAACAATAGCATTAAAATATATTTTGAGCCACTAATCCTACTCATACCCCTAAACCTACCCATAACCATTCCTTAAAACTACGTAGGCTACACTTATGAAGAAAAAAAAAACATAACATACAGACAAGTAACGTTATAAATTTCACAATAATTTGTTTATTGCGAAAATGTAAAAACCGGTACCAAAAGTGGTTCACATGATGATGCGTTGCAGCCGCAGTCCTCTCTGGCAGTATTATAATAGTTGTGTATGAGGTACAGATCAGAATATAAATTATTAATCCATGAAAATGTTAATGTGGTTTCGGTTCGCTCTGTGTGAAGGCACGCGCGCTTCTCTGTAGCCTACTACACCGACTGAAACACGGCATGTCGTGTGATTTGTGACGAAGCAGGCGAGAGCCAATGAGCGTTTGATATCACGGCCGTAAAACATGTCGTAACGCTGCTTGAAGGCGCATTTTTTGAATTTGAATTCATCACCAGCGCGCCTGAGCGCGGGATTTGACGTTTGCACTTTGCGGTCGCTGCTGAGAAATGGAGATGAAGATCATAAAGGGCTGAATTTTGATCTGTTTCTTGCAAACAACGTATGGATTCTAAAGATTTGGATTACATCAGGTTAATAAAATTGATGTATTTTGTGAATTTATGTTGTGTTTTATTGGAGAAAACGCTTTTTGTGTCTCACAGTAAATAAACTAAATGCTACAAAATGGTTAAATGATTAAACAAGGTTTTTTTTAAGGTTTTAAAGTGTAGGCTAATCTTGTTTATTGTTTACAGAACACTGTAATTTACTGTAAAGGCAAATAGGTCACCACAATGTAAAATCAAAAAATATAAAATAAAGAGTAAATCTTTAAAAGTGCTATGCAGTAATATCCCAGAATCTATCAAAGCATAACTATCACATTTATATTTCAGAGTTTACTATCCACTACGTAACCTTGTGTTTAGCATTTACTGTGGTACACAACAATGACCCTGACAGTCCCTGAGGAGTTACCATGTAAGTACACTGTTAATACAGTGTTGCACAGAGGTTTGGGTTTTGCATATTACAGAGTAAGTTATGACCATTTTACACTTTATATTAAGTAGACAGTTCCTGAGGAGTTACCATGTAAGTACACTGTTAATACAGTGTTGCACAGAGGTTTGGGTTTTGCATTTATAGAGTAAGTTATGACTATTTTACACTTTATATTAAGTAGACAGTTCCTGAGGAGTTTCCATGTAAGTACACTGTTAATACAGTGTTGCACAGAGGTTTGGGTTTAGCATATTACAGAGTAAGTTATGACCATTTTACACTTTATATTAAGTAGACAGTTCCTGAGGAGTTACCATGTAAGTACACTGTTAATACAGTGTTGCACAGAGGTTTGGGTTTTGCATATTACAGAGTAAGTTATGACCATTTTACACTTTATATTAAGTAGACAGTTCCTGAGGAGTTACCATGTAAGTACACTGTTAATACAGTGTTGCACAGAGGTTTGGGTTTTGCATTTATAGAGTAAGTTATGACTATTTTACACTTTATATTAAGTAGACAGTTCCTGATGAGTTTCCATGTAAGTACACTGTTAATACAGTGTTGCACAGAGGTTTTGGTTTAGCATATTACAGAGTAAGTTATGACCATTTTACACTTTATATTAAGTAGACAGTTCCTGAGGAGTTACCATGTAAGTACACTGTTAATACAGTGTTGCACAGAGGTTTGGGTTTTGCATAATACACAGTAAGTTATGACAATTGAACACATTGTATCAAGTGCAGAGTTCCTGAGGAGTAACCATGCAAGTACACTGGTACCACAAGGGAAAACTTTAGCTGTAATTCAATATAAGTCCTGTCGGACATATAGTAAATACATGGTATACACATAGGAATCATCATGGTTTCAGTGTGTTGTTAACTGGTAACTACAGTATGGAAGACTGCGTGTGGAAGTGGAACAACTTGTGTGAATACATATTGTTGTTACAAAATGTAGTTACACAATGCCTGTTACACATGTGTACTTACTGTAGTGGAAAAAGTGTTGTTACCAATGTCCTGTTACACATTTGTACTTACACATACCTTTCCGTGGGTTGTTACATATGTGTAGTTACACAAATATTACTGTTGTAAATACTATGTACCAATGTGTATTTACACTGTAGTTACATACTAAGTACATATCTAGTAACCATGTAAGTTCACAGGTATTAGGGCCACTTAATATAAAGTGGGACCAAAAAAAAAAGTTATTAAAACATCTAACATGGCCACCACAAACGCATTTAATTCATCTGCTACTTTTGCCAGCCCTCTCTCCTGGCTTTTGCACACTTAGAAGTGTTCCCTGGCGTTTTAATTAAAGACTCAAAATCGGCATAACCTTCTCTTGCTCTGCTTGGGAGAAAAACTGGGCGTGTTCTTTGGCCATACTGAACAGCCAATAGCAGCGTCGCTGATCACTGTTTCTGCTATCGATACATATCCCCTTTTAAACCAACGCGTGAACGCGCAGTTATCTTAGATAACTCAATCCCGCCATACTAATCATAAACAACAGGAGTGTTCGAAGAACCCACTTAGCCGGATCATGATTAGCCCGATGATATTATCTTGGATGTCTTATTTGATCTCGGTGTTTTAAGCAACGTACGAAGAACGAGCCCCTGGTCTCTGTGTTAATCTGAAAAACTGCAATATTTTAAAAAATAAATGAATAAAATTAGGGAAAACAAATTTTGTATGACTTTCAATGGCAAAAATTTACCATAAATATTGCATAAATATTAATAAGTAACATCAAATTCTCTCAAAATAAAAAAAATTAATGAGAGAAAGTATTATTGAACAAAAATAAATGGCATTAGTTTTACTAGGATGGAGAAAGTTTCATTTGTAGGTGTCCGATCACTTCTGACTGGGAAGATAACACATGTGAAACAAAGAGCACCTGAATTAAATCACTATTAAAAAAAAAAAAAAAAATTCTAAAACTTGATAAGAAATAGTCTTTGAGATGGTTTAAATATATATTCAATTCAATTCAATTAAATTCAAGTTTATTTGTATAGCGCTTTTCACAATACACATTGTCTCAAAGCAGCTTTACAGAAAGTGCATTTCAGAAATGTACATAGAAAAATACAGTTAGTTAATCATGTATAAATTTAGGCATAACATATCGCCGGTGTTTAGTCGTCTATTCACAGGCGTCGAGTCGTCTCTCCACAGGCGTTTAGTCGTCTCATCACAGGTGTTGGGGCATCTGAAATCTCCGTGAGAGGCTGGATACAAACTGGAGCTGACGAACGCTAATTACCTCGGGACTAGCGTCCCGAGATAACAGCAGAAAGACAGATGGGAAATAATTAGCATAGCTGATGTTCATAATATTAATGCATTCGAACTGATTCAGAAGTAGTATAAAAGGTAAGCATTAAGTAAATGCTTGGTTAAAGAGATGCGTCTTTAATCTAGTTTTAAACTGGGACAGCGAGTCTGAGTCTCGAACAATATCAGGAAGGCTATTCCAGAGTTTAGGTGCTAAATGTGAGAACGCCCTCCCTCCTTTAGTAGACTTAGATATCCTAGGAATGACCAGAAGCCTCAAATTTTGTGATCTTAAAGAGCGCGATGGATTGTAGGGCGATAGAAGGTCTGTTAAATACACAGGAGCTAAACCATTTAGAGCTTTATAGGTCAATAGTAATACTTTGTAATTGATACGGACCTTAATAGGTAACAAGTGTAGAGATGATAAAATTGGTGTTATATGATCATATTTTCTTGATCTGATCATATAACACCAATTTTATCATCTCTACACTGGTTACCTATTAAGTTAAAATTTCAAATCCACCTATAAAAAAAATAAGTAAATGTATGTATCCATAAACAGCTGGGGAATTCACATGCCTCTCCATAGAGAGCTCCATCTAGTGGTTACAACATGGTTCTATGCTTTCTCTCCACACTCTTACCAGATGGCGCTAATCTGCCTTCAAAAATATTTATTTGAAGGCCTAGTCTCTATTTTAACCTAAAATACTGCTTTAAAAATAATAATAATATTAAAAAATGATTTTGTATTATTTTCAATGGCAAAAAATGGACCATAAATATTGCATAAATATTAATAAGTAATATCAAAGTAACACAAAATTAAAGCTGCTGTCCGTAACATTTTTAAGTTAAAAATAATCCAAATTCATTAATAAAAAAAAAAAAACATCTTCAGTCAGTGTTCAAATCTATCTGCTTGCCATAGCTAGATTCAAAACGGTTAGCTTGTAATAATGATTTTAATTCCAGTGGTACTGGTGGGTTTTCGCGGGTAATTCGAGCATGTCTTTGCGTCATTACGTCACATCTGTACACATAAAGGAGTTTCGGCTAGCTGGTTATACTGCGTGTGAGGAGATGTAGAGATGGGCTTTTCTCGCAGCACTTTACATGATTAAACTTATGGCGGATCCAGAAAGATCCAAACAACAGTCATCAGTGTCAACTGGAGATTAACCAGTTATAAAACCCAAAAGACTTCGTACTTCAGATTTAAGGTGGAAAGAGAAAGAAACCGTCTCATGCGAACACAAGGATACACATCGGTGGGGCTTTTGAAAGGTGCTTGAACTCCCGAAGGGGTTCGAAACGGAAGAAGAGACGGCTTTTTTCTGATGAACAAGTAAGACATTTTAATAGTTCAATCGTGTAACAGTACGATTTCTTAAAGGGTCCCTTCACCCATTTGCATTAAGGTTTGTATTGTTAGAAACCCAGTCATATATTATAATGATGGTGGAATTTTGCTTGTTTTTTTCTGAGATGGGAGAAAAAAGGATTTAAGTGTTTTACTTCCGTCCTATCGTGATGTAAATATCGTCATTTTGCGTCACGATAGGACGGAAGATAAATTTCATTGCATATTAAGAAAACTACAGCCTTTAGCTCATTATTATTCAAGGGCGTGGGACCCACTCACCCCACTGGCCTATTACAGATCAGTGGGTGGGACTAAACCTGAAGAAACTAAACTATTAATCCGCCATCTTGCTTGGAAGACAGCAAGCTAAGCTAACAAGCGCTCAAGGAGTTAGATTTACCATAATGGCTGAATTTACGACACACGATATGGAAGACGAGGATTTTGAAAATCTTTTGCTCGAAACTGATGTTCGTGGCTATTTATACGAGCCACAATATAGCGAAGAGCAGCTGAGGCTGATGGAGGAACAAGAGGCGGCGGCGTCGGCTGCGGCCGCCGCAGGAGACCAGCCCGGCGCAGACGAGAAGCCCGGGCTTGCTCGCGCTGTAGCGAATTGGTGGTGCTCGTGCTGTAAAACTGTGCGCCTATGGACACCGAGCTAGAGTCTGTCTGAGACAGACACGGACATGGAGTGTTGTGTTGTGTTGTGAACCATCCGAGTTTCGCACCGCATATGGACAGAGGCGTCCTAGATATAGCTATATTTCCGCATCCCGAAAATTAACCGGAAACGACAGCCGAAGCCAGCAGGGAGAAATGGACGCCTGGCTGTAAAGTAAGTCTTTTACATGTATATATGATTAATCTTGTCAAATATAAACAATATCTTAAAGCATTGTCACGTTATGATTCCCGTTTAAAACGTAACGTCAACAGTGAACTGTTTGTGCAGTAATGCCGCGTTCTGGATTAGTGGGAGTGGCTTCTGGAGCTGTTCAAACGCGTTGCATTGTGGGAAATGTGGTTTACCAAACTAATGCGCTATAAAGTTACTTTCTGTCATAACTCGGTCAAAAAGGCACCAAATTTGAAAATTTTGACAGATTTCGAATACATATATGACCCACTTTCAATGAAGCTCAAGGTTCCCAGGGGTGAAATGCTCCTTTAATTCACACAGTTATGGAGTTTCCTTTGTTGTGCCTTTCTCGTTTAGCTATTATGGAGAATATGAATTCTGAACTACACAGGTAATCATAAAACACTTAAATAATGTTAGTCACGCAATGCTGATGTTGTTAAAATGAACAATTTGAGAACAAAGTAGGCTATGATTTGCACGGTTGCTGTAAATCGTGCTGATTAAATCTAACGATCGCTTGTCATGTCGAATGCTTTTCCCCGCTTAGTTGATCAGAACAAAAATGGATGTTACTTACTTGTTCAGAAGACATTTTCCGGTGAAAATTCTTATGTTGGTCAAGCTTTCAAAAAGTGAATCTGTGATTCTGAATGACAGTATCCACACAGCGCGGTGATTGACAGCAGCACTCGCCTCAAAACACTGTGTTCATCCGCGCTGTTTCATGCTGATTTACAACCCACGTAAAGATGATAATTCCGCGAATCACTACAGTTACAGATTTCGAACAGAGATGGCGACAAAAAGGGAAAAAGCTACGGACTGCAGCTTTAAAAAGAAAAAATATTATTGAACAAAAATAAATTGCATTGGTTTTACTGGGATGGAGAAAGTTTCATTTTTAGGTGTCCGGTCACTTCTGACCGCGAAGATAACACGTGTGACTCCGAAACGAAGAGCACCTGTTAAGCGTGCAGGGCAACCACCCAATAGAGCATTACAATAATCTAGCCTTGAGGTCATGAACGCATGAACTAATTGTTCCGCTTTTGTCAATGAGAGCATATGGCGTAATTTAGATATATTTTTAATATGGAAACATGCGGTTTTAAAGATACTAGACACGTGACTTTCAAATGAAAGATTGGTATCAAAGAGTCAGTCACCAGCTCAGTCAACATCTCTGTAACCTGTCTGCACTATACTTCCCAGTATCCCTTCTGGTCCCCACCTGCACTCAGTCAGCCATGACCACACCTGCTATAATCATCACCAGATATTGTTTGACATGCAACAGGCATTAATGTGTAACAGGCATTATGTAACTACATTTTGTAACAACAATATGTATTTAGACAAGTTGTTCCACTTTCACGTGCAATCTTAAAGTTACCAGTTTGGAATACACTGAAATTTTATGGAAACCATGATGATTCCTTTGTTTATACCATGTATTTATGACTGGCAAGACTAATGTTCTTGAAATACACCTCTGGTGCAACTCAGACTCATCATCAGTGATATATCCTGGGTTCATTGGGTGTTTCGGGTCTCACAACATCATACACCCTCGCCCAGGCGACCCAGCCAGGGTTGATCAGACCCTGGCTTGTGCCTGAGTAGCTTGTATGATCCACGGATTGCCCCGCTTGATCCACAGCCATCTTGACGCCTTTTCGGCGGCGTCCGTGATGTTCTTGACGGCTTTCCTGATGTGCAGTCCATCCACTCCAAGCATCTTGAGGGCCCTAATCAGTGACTGGCCGACGAATCCTCTGCACCCGACCTCAATGGGATTACATCGGGTCCTCCACCCCCTGCTTCGGCATTCGCCTGCCAGCTCCTCGTACTTGGCCCTCTTCCTCTCAAAAGCCTCCTCTATCCGGTCCTCTCAGGGAACAGTCAACTCCAGCAGGACCACTTGCCTTGTTATTTCTGACACCAGGACCATGTCTGGCCTGAGTGTGGTCACTGCGATGTTTTCTGGGAATTTGAGCTGTTTCCCAAGGTCGACCTTCAGCTGCCAGTCCTGTGCTGTTGCCAGCAGCCCCCCTGATTGCTTCAGGCGCTGGTGTGGCTTCTCCCCAGCTTTAACAAAGGCGATGTTCTGTCTTGCTGGTCGCTGGTATCGACTACATGCGATCCCAGTGCTGATAACCTCTGCAATGACCCTCAGTACTTGCTCGTGGCGCCAACAGTAGCGCCCCTCTCCCAGTGCTTTTGAGCAGCGGCTCAAGATGTGCTCTAATGAACCTCCTCTCTGGCAGAGTGGGCACAGTGGTGTCTCTGCCAGGCCCCAGCGGAAGAGATTGGATGGACTGGGGAGGACATCATAGACAGACTGAACCAGGAATTTAATCCGGTGTGGCTCAGACTTCCACAATTCTGTCCTCGATATTTTCCGGTCTGCCGCCTGCTCCCACGAGTCCATGCTCCCTGCTGCCTCATCCCTACTGACATGCTGCAGCGGACTTCTTCCACCCCAGCTCGGACCTCCTCTTGAATCAGCTGTCTCCTTTCCTTCCCCTGGGCCTTGCTAAAGCGAGGTCTTGGATTGTTCCCGAGTCCTGCCTGTCCAGATGCCACTGCCCCCACCAGCTCACTATGTCGCAGCCGTGACTCAGCCTGATCTACTGACTCTTGGGCCTTCCACTTCCTGCCGGTTCTGACTTCTATGCCTGCCGAAGAGACCTTGATGTCACTGGAGTCTCTATACAGTAGCACCTCTCTTGATCGGGTTACCATAAACTCTTCCTTCAGACTGCTGAAGGGCAATTTTAGCTTGTTCTTCCTCCCGTACAAGGAGATGTCACTGAGGCTTCGTGGTAGGCCTAGCCACTTCCGCAGGGAACAGCTGACTTTCCTCTCAAAGCATTCAACGGTGGTAATTGGCACATCGTAGACCAGCAGTGGCCAGAGCAGTTGGGGCAGGATGCCGTGCTGGTAGATCCAGGCTTTGAATTTACCTGGCAGACCTGACTTGTCCACAGCCGTCAGCCAGATTACCAACTGGTTGGTGGTTGTCTGGAGTGCTGCGGTGTCCTTCAGGGTGCAGTCGTAGATCTTACCCAGACTCTTGACTGGATTTTCTCCAACAGATGGTATCTGGATGTCTCCTAGTGAGAAGCGGAACTGGTCTGTAACCTTCCCTTTCTTTACCACCAGGGACCTGGACTTAGCTGGCTTGAAGTCCATCCAAGCCCATTTGATGAGGTGCTCGAGCCCTTGGAGAATCCATCTGCACCCCGGAACCGATGTTGTGGTCACCGTCAGATCATCCATAAATGCTCTAATGGGGGGCTGCCGTATGCCTGACTTGGTGAGTGGGCCTCTGCACTCTACCTCTGCAGACTTCACTAGCATATTCATTGCCAAGGCAAACAATATCACAGAAATAGTACATCCCGTGATAATGCCCTTCTCAAGCCGATGAAATGCAGATGTTTCCGCTCCAGAGGTGACTCTCAGACTGAAGGAATTATAATAATCCAGTATGAGGTTCTTAGTCTTGTCTGGAACGTGGTGTCAATGCGGCTTCTACCAGTCTATGAGGGATTGACCCGTAGGCGTTGGCGAGGTCGAGCCAGAGCACTGCCAGATCCCCTTTGCCTTCACGTGCCTCACGTAAGAGCTGAGTGACAACTCCTGTATGCTCGATACATCCTGGCATCTTTGGCACTCCCCCCTTCTGCACCGAGGTATCGATGTACTTGTTCCTCAGAAGGAACTCTGTCAGGCGTCGGGCAAGAATACTAAAGAAAATTTTGCCCTCAACACTGAGGAGCGAGATGACTCTGAACTGCTCGATGGTACTTGAGCTCTCTTCCTTCGGGATGCAGACACCCTCTGCATGTCGCCACTGTTGCGCCACCTTCCCCCTCCTCCAGATGACCTTGATTAGTTTCCATAACCTCTTCAAGAGTCTGGGGCACCTCTTATAGACGACGTACGGCACTCCACTCGGGCCTGGTGTGGAGCTAGTTCTAGCAGCCTTGATGACTTCTTCAACTTCCTTCAAAGTTGGCTCCCCGGTGTTAAATGCCGAGGTGGGTTCCAGTGGAGTTATCAACATTTTACATGGCCTGAGATCTTTGTCTCTTGCACTGTCACTGTAGGTGGTGCTGAGGTACTTGTTAACCTCTTCTTCAGTGCACGCAAGATGGCCACTTTTTTCTGCCCGAGGATCTTCTTCGTAAATCCAAAAGGGTTAGAAATGAAGGCGACACGTATCCTGGCTCTCTCCTTGACCCTCCTCCTATGCCACTCAGCTCGCCGGAGGGTGGTTAGTCTTTTTCCCAGGGTGTGGCGGTTCTCAGGGTGTTGAATTACAACTAAAGTTTCCCCTTGTGATACCAGTGTACTTACATGGTTACGTCTCAGGAACTGTCCACTTAATATAAAGTGTAAATTGGTCACAACTTACTCTGTAATATGCAAAACCTAAACATCTGTGTAACACTATAATAATGGTGTACTTACATGGTAACTCTACAGGAACTGTCCACTTAATATAAAGTGCAATTGTTAAGGTAATTGATGTGTACTGTACCATCAGTGTCATTACATGATAATTCCACAGGAACTTCCCACTTAAAAGTAATTTTAAAAATGCATGGGTGAAATTAAGGGTGAAGTATTAAACATTGATAATTTCTCAGTAAATAAATTAAAGAGGGCTGCAAAAAGAGAAAAAAAACAGTAAAGCTAAAAAATGTTTATTGATACACATTACACTCAACAGTGTAACAGTTTCTTACACAAGCAGTAACAGCAGAAGGTCCTTTAGAATGCCTAAAAGAAAAATAGATTAGCTCTGCCACTGTGAAACTAAATCTGCTTTTAACATACTGAAATGGTTGGAAATTAAAGACATTTATATCCAAACTGGTAACTGCAGTATTTAAGATTGCATGTGGAAGTGGAACAACTTGTGTAAAATATTGTTGTAACAAAATGTAGTTACATAATTCCTGTTACACATGTGTACTTACTGTAGTGGAAAAAAGTGTTGTTACCAATAACCTGTTACACATTTGTACTTACACATACCATTCCATAGGTTGTTACATATGTGTAGTTACACAAATACTACAGCTGTATATACTATGGACCAGTGTGTACTTACACTGTAGTTACATACTATGTACACATGTAGTTACTATGTAAGTTCACAGGTACAGGGCCACTTAATATAAAGTGGGACCGAAATGGTCTAAATAATCCAAAGGATTTCTTAAAAAAAAAATTTGATAAAAAAAAAAAATTCTTTTAGGCACACACAGACATCAATAATCAGTGTATGAATCTCAACAATGGTGACAAACAGAATATTCAATTAGGAAAAGAAATAATTTATTCATACCACAATGCATGATGGGAGCCATGGATAAGTTTTGATTGGTGGCACCCAGAATGCACTGTAACATGCTTTATTATATGTCACCATTGTTGAGATTCACAGGCTGATTATTGATGTCAGTGTGTCTAAATAAAATCATTTATCAGAGTGTTTTGATCAGAAAACCTTTCAAGAAATATATTGGATTATATTGAAAATGCTGAAAATTGTTTGCTATTGAATCACTAAAAACTCTCTAATTGAGTTTTGTGATGCAGGTCAAGTGATGATTATGTTAAAACATAACCAAGGGGACATTTTGCCTGGCGTTGTGCACGGCAGATTTTGTAACAACGCGCGTGGTGCCGCATCCGAAGATGAACGACTTCGAGCCGAATCTGGCCGAGCTCGAACTTCTCACCACACCGGCACCCAGTTTGCACGTCTATAAGTTGCTTACATTTAAAAAATGAGCATTCAATAGCATAAAAAGTATTTTATGTTTTTTATTTTATTTTTTATAAAAAGTCACGAAACAATGAAATGTTTAGTGAAATTAGAAAATATGTTAGATATTGTTAATTTAGTTATATTGAATACACATTCTCATATCCATATATTTTGTTTTATTGTCATTACCTAATAATCTCAGGGTTTAGTGGGTTTTACACGATTCTTTTTGTAGTGTGGTATTGGTGTACTAAAATAAACATTGTCACGTGGTTAGCTTTCTTCTTCTCACCGTTGATTCCTGATGGTTTAGAGGACAATTACTCGAGTCGCCCCCTGTCGTTTCACAGAATAGTACAACGGCGAGCGCGTCGAGTATAAACGCCTCGTCCGTTTGGGGAGACGCGCGCACAGACTGCGGAGACTCGCGCTCTTGCGGACGCGTCGAGTATAAACAAGGCTTGACGCACTCTTCAATCTATCACCGTTGCGGACACTATTCATTCCGGTGAAATCACAAAATAAAATGCACGCAAACGTGTGTCCTGTATACGTGTGTGCTTGTGTCACAGTGTTGGGTTTGTGTACCCCTGATGTCCTGCCCTGAAGAGCCAACATCTCACCGTTGCGGACGGAAAACGGGGAGGAAACACCCGTCTGCCCAGCCAGAGACTGTTCACGTCCCGTCTGCCCAGCCAGAGATTGTTCACGTCCCGTTTGCCCAGCCAGAGACTGTTCACGTCCCTTCTGCCCAGCCAGAGATTGTTCACGTCCCGTCTGCCCAGCCAGAGACTGTTCACGTCCCGTCTGCTCAGCCAGAGACTGTTCACTCCACGCCCATTCTGGCCGAAAATGCTTTTCGAACCGGTCACATCCCTGCCCTGCCCTGTATTGACAAATGCCTTAATTTGCTACAATATTTGCTTGAACATGTTAAACATCTAATTTCTGTAATACATTTTAATTCTAATTTTAAAGCTAGTGTAGTAATGCAAATTATTAAATTATTTATTTTGAAATTATTTTTTTTGCTCCAGATGTTGCATATATTGTATGGAAAATGTAAATTCAAATACAGAAATACATTGCCATTTTACACATTGCATTGCCATTTTGCATGTTACATTTCAAATTGACATTTGGTACATGTATTACATGTATGCTACTATACTTTATGAATTAAGTGAAAGAAATCTTTCAGATTTCATTTGAACAGCAGTTTTACTGTGCTTTTTTTAAGATTTACATCACTCTGTCATTATGGCAAACAAACTCTTAGGACTAAAAATTCAACCTCATCAGAAAAAATAATATCATAATATTAAGAAACTCAAATAACTCATTGTACTGATACTTGCCACACAGCTAAGGATGCAGTCATGGATGCCATCATCTTCATGATCTAAAAATCAAAGACACATTTGCTGAGTTTCAACAAAGTTCTCTGATAAAATGAATGATATGACAGGGCAGAATCAGGTAATCGCATCCATTTAGAGTGATCAACTATTTTATCTGTGCACTGTTCGGTGGCGTTCAATCACGTTGTTCAACAACAGTATTATGGACTAATGTAAAGTAGCACCTCTGGTTAAGCATTCATTTACAATAATTAACGTTACGTATTTATGACACAGAAATTCAATAGCTTTAAAATATATTTGCAGACGGCTAATATCACTGACTGGATTCGAAAGTTACTCAACTTTAACGTTAAGTAACGTTACGATATTTACACAAGCAAATGTCATGTTGATTGGCTATAATGCTTGATACACTTTTCATTTGGTTAAACATAAACATAAAACCCACCTTTGAATTTCCTCTTCTTTTCGTCTTGTAATCCGAGTTCAGCCTCTAAAGATATTGACGATAAAGCGAGCAAAGCCATGGTTGTGATGGTGCTCGTAATCTGCTTTCCGCTCTCCGAGATTTGAAAATGCAGTAACCACTGCAGCGACCTTAGGCAATCAGTTTCATGTTGTTATGCCTAATAGCAAAGTTAACAGTTATAGTGGACAATGGAGAACAAACTCCATATTATGTATACGCAAAGACTTAATACTAGTCACTAATTGCATAAAAAAGTGTACACAAGTCAAATGGCTAAAAGTCATTTGATGCAACGCTAATTTAATTCGCTAAATAAAGCTAAATGGCTGAAACATTTATATTTTCAACTTGTGAACTATATATAAACATAAATTATCAGAACTCACCTTTAAACTTTGTCTTCTTAAAGTTTGATATTTAAAATAAACCCTGGACCGTGTTGCAGTCGTGTAGCCTGCTTCTGCAGTCAGTTCGGAAAATTCGGCTGAAGTGATTTCGACCAATCAACGTCTTGTTGCTATGCCAAATATTCAACACAGCATCTAATCATGAATGAAACAGTAATTTGGCATATCACTGTACCCTTGATATGAGAACAAGTATGTACCATTTCAATTGTACCTTAAAAGGTACCAAGCAGTATTGTCAGAGGTCTTTCCTGTACCATTAAAAGTACTATTATGGAAAAGGTACAAAACTGTTCTTTAAGGAACATTATTTGTACCATCGTGTACCTTTTTTTTCTGAGAGTGAATTTTAACAAAATTAACCATGGTTTTTACTATAGTAAAAACCATGGTTAATTTTGTATTTACTATGGTTTTACTGCAAAACCCATAGTTAAACTATTGTTCATTTTGTAGTTACTATAGTATTACTACAAACACCATAGTTAAAACATGGCTACTACAACTACCATGGTTAAACCAATGTTATCGTAGTAAAACCATGGTTTATTTGTAGTTACTATTAGCCTGGATGCCAGCCCGAACTCCGCCCACAACATTTTTTGGTCGGGAAGTTCGGTCTGGACTCGATCCATTGAGGAGTAATTATGCTCGGTTCAGAAATCGTCGGGCCAATCAAATTGCCAGGGCGGGCTTTATACGCTGATGGACAGATGATCTGCAGTTATGTAATCATCACGTCATCAAACGTATTTCTTTCAAAAATGCTTTTCGTGTTTGCAAGTACTCCGCGAATCCTTAAATTATTTTTACAACACCGGCAAAGATCGTTAACACTCATTTTATTTTACTACTTTTTCCAGAGTGCATGCATTTGAGTTCTGTTGACAACTATGCCGCTCAACAAACCTATGTAACTTACTGCGTTGCTCTGATAGGTTGTAAGTATCCAATTGAGTGCAGAGTTTTTTTTTTCCTGGTTCGGTTAAGACACGCCTCATAATCAAAGCCCTATGGAGCAGTATCAGACTCACATTCTGACTAGAATATTAGTATGACAAAGTCAGGCTAAGTTACTACGGTTTTACTGCAAAAACCATAGTTAAACCACGGTTACTACAAAAAACCATAGTTACTACAAAAAAAAAAAACATGGTTCATTTTCGTAAGGGTTGTCGCCTAGAGTTTTTGCTTTAAAATGTTTAGAAAATCATTCTGCCTAATCTTTCACATAAAACAATATATTGATTTAAATTGAGTAAAACATTTTTTGTTTGGAAAGGCAATATGCGTGGGGTAGGGATGGCTCGATACCACAATTTTGGTTTCGGTACGATACCAGAACCTAATACCTCGGTATCGATACTAAATACTAAATTTAAGTGACACTTAAAAAACACTGCTTGAAACTCTCGGTTTCACTTTATTTGGATGGTCCCTTTAACACATTCTGTTGACCATAAGTAACGTTGCACCTACATGTCTACTAACTCTCATTAGAGTGTTAGCAGAGTATTAGTAGACTGGTATGGTTAGGGTTAGAATAAGTTGACATGTAGTTGCATAGTTACTTATAGTCAGTAGACTGTCTGTTGGAGGACCATCACAATAAAGAGTTATCAGATATTAAGCAGACAGTCTACTAATACTCTAATTAGAGTTAGTTGACATGTACAGTAGGTTACCAACCAGAATAATACTTTCACTGCTGCCACTCTGCTGTTCAGGCGGTGGCTCTGTGGTTAACGCAACGACACGGAAATTTCAAGAGACCCGAGATCGAATCTCAATATAACATTATGTTGGCCGACAGCATTAATCTTTAACCATTCTTGATGCTTAAATAGGTAACTGTTTATTTGCGAGTTTATTAACTGTTTATTTATTTAAAGTCAAGCGTTTTGTTTAATTATCAATGGCACATTACAACATTGCTACATTCCTGTAGAGCCGCAACACAGAGGACAAAGCTGTTGAAGGAAGATTGTTAGCCGATTGCGTCAGAAAGTGAAAATGAAGAAGCTAGTCTTTAGCCTGTTAAATTATTGTGTAATGTAAAAAAACACTAAAAATACTTAAATTTGGAACCCCATCGAACAATTCAATGTTTAAATAAAGTGGTGGAACAGTTTTTAAAAAAATGTAAAACAGGGTTGCATTTAGACTTTATTTCCATGCAAAAAAGAAACACAGAATCTTATTCTTGCTACATTTTAAATTTGTTTTGCCAAAGAAATAGCAGCTAAATTAAACGAAACGGTAGGCTACACATCGAAAATAGTCCAAAGCAACATAAATTAAAAACATGAGTTTTGCCTCTCTCGTGCGGGATCTCAGCAAGTTTATTTAGTCTCCCTTGCTCAAACATTCTTAAACTCTACAAAACCAGTTGAAACAACTGGATTGAACACTTCAATTTAAATTTGTGTGTGAAAAAAAATTTAAATAGGCTACAATAAATAAACTACAATATTTATAATTTAATAAAATATGGGGACACATCGAGAGATGTATCCTTAAAATAATTTTGTCTTTGCCTGCTCATCAGGCTGGCTATCCCACACTCTCCATATGAAAGAGGAACATTAACACCTTCTATTGTCCTGCATCACGCTGAACTGTCCCTCCAAACCCCCCACAGGCTCTCTGAGTCTGAGACTGACTTAAAATAAAGAGAAGTCGCAATTCACACTTAAATCGCTCTTCTATACATTAGCATTAGGCTATTAAAGTGTTGATAATGAAGGAATTAAATGATTTAAGCTACATGTAGTGATATTTCTGTCATAAAAGTGCATTACTAAATATTTCATTATTTAAATAATTTAAGAAATAAAACTGGTTTGGGACAGCTTTTTCCAAGCAAAACTAAATATAATCTTCAAACGCATGTTCATTTTGTTGTCATGAACAAAATGCTCAACTCAATATTAAATTATACAGGGATCTTTAGATCCAGGCATGCAAATTGTGAATTAGTTCTTTTTAAAATTATTATTATTCAAATAAATATTCAAATACAAATATCTTGGTGCTTCGTGGTACTGCTGATAAACTAAATAACATTTAGATAATAATTATGAACTTTAAATGAAACAATATAGCAGCACTTTGACGAATAAATGATTTGATCTGTTTTTACATTTTAATTCAGGGAGATTTAGTCTCTACATTTAATTAGATCGAGATTTTCACCTTGTCATTTTCTCATTGCAAGGCGCCAGCATCATAAACATATTTCAGCAGATTCTCTGTACCTCTCGTTTTCATATGGATTACATAATTAGATAACATTTATTAGCCTAAATATTTAGACATTTAAAGGCTTTAGACATAGCCAATTTCCTATCGTGACTGAGCTGAGGCAAGTGGCTTTCGGTTCATTTTTGTGACGCGCAGTTCCTGGAGACCGAGACGACAGATAAACTTTTGTCGTTAGCCTAAAAAAGTTTACAGTTTTGAACGATGTAGGCTACTCTACTCTTTTCTGTATGACCAAAAAAAAATCACGTATAGCCTATTAAGTTATTTTAGCTGTTATGAGAAAAATAAATCAAATGAACGCGCTGCCTCGTCGAAAACTTTACTTAAACCCATGTTTTTAAAAACTCTATGTAGGCTATAGGGAATAAAAGAAATATATATATATATATATATATATATATATATATATATATATATATATATATATATATATATATATATATATATATAATATATATAGGCTAGGCCTACATATAATTTTTTTTTTTTTACAAAACTGCTTTTGAATGATTGGTATTATTATAGCTACAATATATATATATATATATATATATATATATATATATATATATATATATATATATATATATATATATATATATATATATATATATATATATATATATATATATATATAGGCTAGGCCTACATATAATTTTTTTTTTTTTACAAAACTGCTTTTGAATGATTGGTATTATTATAGCTACAGATGTAAAGTTGTTCTGTTGGATAGCCTAGGAAAATAAGGGAAGGAAGGAAGGAAGGAATGAAAAGAAAGAAGGAAGGAAGGAAAAGAAAGAAGGGAGGCTACTATTTGTTCCTTAGTGTAAAATGGAAATGCATGGTAATTTTATTTTATAAATATAAGCAAAAAAAATATATGGTGTAACAGAGTTTTAGAACTAAACAAATCTGCATTAATAGCCTAAAAATAAAAATTTGTTACAGTAGTCCATGTTTGTTCGGGATTTGAACGCATGTCTTCTGATTGAACGAACCGTCAGTTCTACCACTTGGCCATGTCGTAGCTCACTGAGAAAAGCCCAAACGTTTGTTTCTCCAGTGTGTGTTCACTCAAATGAATAAGAAAACGTTTTGTTGTTAACCTATTGTGAGTGTAGCCTACTTTACATGAATAAAAGTAGACCTTTTACAGTTTTAAAATATGATATCCTATCTGTATGACCAAAAATTACGGAGTAGGCTATAGCCTATTAAGTTATTTTAGCAGAAAAATAAATTCAAGTGAACGCGCCGCTGTGTTTGTCGAACTCTAATTCAATGGCAGAATAAAACCCCAGTTTAGAATACGCACTAGGCGTGGTGTGTCAAAATACTTAATTATAAACTTAAATATTTCCTTCAAAACCACCTCAAAACGCTTTGTGACATTTTAAAAAAGCTGTGAATGTATTAAGGCCACTGGAACCAGGATCGCAACGGAAACGCGCTGCATGTTATCTCTCAATACAGGAGCAGAAGCGCTGGTTCAGATTTTATTGTTTGTTGTTTAAACGTGCGTGTTGTATATTTAATATATATATATATATATATATATATATATATATATATATATATATATATATATATATATATATATATATATATATATATATATTCAATTCAATTCAATTCAAGTTTATTTGTATAGCGCTTTTCACAATACACATTGTCTCAAAGCAGCTTTACAGAAAGTGCATTTCAAAAATGTACAAAGAAAAATACAGTTAGTTAATCATGTATAAATTTAGGCATAACATATCGCCGGTGTTTAGTCGTCTCTTCACAGGCGTCGAGTCGTCTCTCCACAGGCGTTTAGTCGTCTCATCACAGGTGTTGGGGCATCTGAAGTCTCCGTGAGAGGCTGGATACAAACTGGAGCTGACGAACGCTATTTACCTCGGGACTAGCGTCCCGAGATAACAGCAGAAAGACAGATGGGAAATAATTAGCATAGCTGATGTTCATAATATTAATGCATTCGAACTGATTCAGAAGTAGTGTAAAAGGTAAGCATTAAGTGAATGCTTGGTTAAAGAGATGCGTCTTTAATCTAGTTTTAAACTGGGACAGCGAGTCTGAGTCTCGAACAATATCAGGAAGGCTATTCCAGAGTTTAGGAGCTAAATGTGAGAACGCCCTCCCTCCTTTAGTAGACTTAGATATCCTAGGAACGACCAGAAGCCTCGAATTTTGTGATCTTAAAGAGCGCGATGGATTGTAGGGCGATAGAAGGTCTGTTAAATACACAGGAGCTAAACCATTTAGAGCTTTATAAGTCAATAGTAATACTTTGTATTATGTATTATTTGTATTGTATTATTATATATATATGGCCTATTTAGGGTAGGCCTATAGCATTGATTCACTATACTGTGGAGGGGGGAAATCACCCACCGGCAAATCGCACCTTGCTTATTAACCATGTTTTTAAAAATTCTTTCTGCATATAACCCCGTGAAGTTTTTTTTTTTAACAGAACTGTTTTTGAAGACGTAAATTCAGTCAATCTGTTGGATGAGATTTGTTCCTTAGTGTAAAACGGAAATGCATGGTAATTATATAAAAAACATGTTTATTCGGGTTTCGAACCCGTGTCTTTGTACTGCTTAAACATTCACTCGACCACAAGATCGGTTGTTTACTAGTCAGTGTGCGCGCACACGAGAGAAGCACTCTTCAATCTTCTCATTCCTCAATAGTTTAGTGTCATTGATTGCACCTAATTTATTTTCACTGACTGCGAGATAGGCCTCTTTTAAATTTTGATTCATAAAATGTTCTGCTCTAAAAGTTTGCTATATTCTATTTAATATGTAGGCTACTTTTACATACGTTTTGCTTTCGCTAAATGTCCCTTTGCGCCACCTGGCGGTCATTTTGCGAATGACTTTGAAATGCGACAGGGTTTTTTTTGCCGCAGTGAATTTGCCGCGGTAGACGCCGCGGCGGTAATAGGCATTCTGGTTGGCAACCTACTGTAGTTGCAAAGTTACTTATAGTCACCAGAATGTTCAAAAGGGACCATCAAAATAAAGTGTTACCAAACTCTCCACTACCAAATGTGCAAAGAAAAGGTATCAAAATGTACAAAATAATAATAAAAACAATCAGGGAACATACTGTCAGGGTTTGTGCAGGTGCTGAAGACGAGGACACGGAATTTCAATATAATAGTTTTAATAATATAAAATGAAAACTTTCCAAACTTTAAACAGGAACAAAACTCCAGGAAATCAGAAACACACAACCACACATGGACGACGATCGACCAACACTGAGGGAAAACACAGGGCTTAAAAGAACTGAACCAAACAAGATAATTAACTGAAAACAGGTGCAGAAAATTGACACAAACGAGGAGCGGGAAAACTAACAGGACTAAACCAAAAATCACAAAAGACAGGGGAAGACAAGATACAAAACAGAACAGAACACATCAAAACGTGACAGTACCTCCCCCCTCCCCGAAGGCGCGTCCTCGCGCCGTATAACATCCAAAGGGGTGGGAGGGTGGGCGCCCTGGAGGCTGACGAGGGCATGGTGCAGGTCCAGGAAGCCTCCAGGGCGGAGCAGGCTGTGGGCGTGGCCACGACGGTGCAGGCTGTGGGCGTGGCCACGACGGTGCAGGCTGTGGGCGTGGCCAAGGCGGAGCAGGCTGTGGGCATGGCCAAGGCGGAGCAGGCTGTGGGCGTGGCCACGACGGTGCAGGCTGTGGGCGTGGCCACGACGGTGCAGGCTGTGGGCGTGGCCAAGGCGGTGCTGTGAGACCCTCGGGCGTCCAGGGCGGAGCTGTGAGACCCTCGGGCATCCAGGGCGGAGCTGTGGGACCCTCGGGCGTCCAGGGCGGAGCTGTGAGACCCTCGGGCGTCCAGGGCGGAGCTGTGGGACCCTCGGGCATCCAGGGCGGAGCTGTGGGACCCTCGGGCGTCCAGGGCGGTGAAGACCCTTCAGGTGGCCAGGGCGGTGAAGACCCTTCAGGTGGCCAGGGCGGTGAAGACCCTTCAGGTGGCCGTGGTGGTGAAGACCCTTCGGGTGGCCATGGCGGTGAAGACCCTTCGGGTGGCCATGGCGGTGCAGACCCTTCAGGTGGCCATGGCGGTGTTATCTTTTCGGGCCTCCGTGGATCTTTGGCCGGCCACGGTGAAGGCGTATGGCGCCCCCCCAAAATTTTCTTGGGGAGGACAGGCTCATGATCGGGAACTGACTTGACATCAACGGGCGCTGGGTCAACGGGTTCTGGGTCAACGGGCTCTGGGTCTGGCGCTGGGTCAACGGGCTCTGGCTCTGGCGCTGGGTCAATGGGCTCTGGCTCTGGCGCTGGGTCAACGGGCTCTGGCTCTGGGTCAACGGGCTCTGGCTCCGGCTCTGGGTCAACGGGCTCTGGTTCTGGGTCAACGGGCTCTGGGTCAGGGTCAACGGGCTCTGGGTCAGGGTCAACGGGCTCTGGCGCTGGCTCTGGGTCAACGGGCTCTGGCTCTGGGTCTGGGTCAATGGGCTCTGGCTCTGGCTCTGCCGCTTCATGGGACTCGGAACTGGACGGGGCCAGCACATCAGGGGACTCGGAACTGGACGGAACCAGCATTTCGGGGAGCTTGGGGCTGGGCTCAGGTTCTGGCGGGCAGGCGACAGGCTCAGGCTCTGGCGGGCAGGCGACGGGCTCAGGCTCTGGCGGGCAGGCGACGGGCTCAGGCTCTGGCGGGCAGGCGACGGGCTCAGGCTCTGGCGGGCAGGCGACGGGCTCAGGCTCTGGCGGGCAGGCGACGGGCTCAGGCTCTGGCGGGCAGGCGACGGGCTCAGGATCTGGCTGGATGTGGTTAACGTGAACCCCAGCCTCGGCAGCCATCCTCCTGGCTAATCGCACTGACATCAGTGGGGGATCAGTCATACCGGATATCAGCCGGGGAAGTCCAGGGACCGATCTGGCGGCAGGGCTGATGCGGTGTAGCCTCGTGAGACCATCCTGATCTCGCGAGCTTTCAAGGTTTCACTCGCAGATCAGTCTGGATACTTTCCGTTAAAGAAAATTTGGGAGCAGTTCACCAAACGAACGTCCAATCAGCGTTGGCTTTGAGGCGCGTTGAGGTGTGACGCAACGAGAAGCGCGACAGTTCAGTCTTAAGAACATGGCGGCTTCAGCGGATGAAACTAGCATCAGTGTGGCTATCGAGCAAGTTTTATCGGAATTACAGAGTTATTACGGAATTACAGAGCTAACGAGCCTTTACCTGCAGCAGCAAGAGTAGCCTAGCTTGTGGTTGTGTTTTCGTCGTCGCTCTCATATGCTTCGTTGATCTGATTGGTTGATTTGGCCCGTCTATCACCAACATAGGCCAATCAGCTAACCAGTATTTTCGCCCCTTACCAAAACTACTTCAACGGAAGGTTTCCAGATGGATATGCGGAGCAAATCCATCTGGCGGAGTCAGGTTAGATGCGGTGTGCAGGCTCTGGTGGGCAGACGATGGGCTCAGGTGTGAGCGTGCAGGTGATGGGCTCAGGCGTTGGCGTGCAGGTGATGGGCTCAGGCGTTGGCGGGCTGGCGACGGGCTCTGGTTGGATGGTCTCTGGCTGGAGTGGGAGATCCTCCAAGTGGTAGCTGGATCCACAGGCCCACAGCGTGTGATCCAAAAACTCCAGGAAGGATAGATTGAGGTCCCTTACCAAAATTATCTGGGCGAGAGGGTCTCTTAGTCCACCCCAGAAACTCTTTTTCAACTCCTCCTCATCCCATCTCACATCATCATACAGCTCAAGGTATAGACCAGCGTATTCCTCGAGTGAGCGCTCCTCTTGGAAAAGGATTGGGTTTTTGAAGGGGCTCACCTCTTTTTTCCTCCTTCTACCCATTTTTGCTTTTTAATGGTCGATCGTTCTGTCAGGGTTTGTGCAGGTGCTGAAGACGAGGACACGGAATTTCAATATAATAGTTTTAATAATATAAAATGAAAACTTTCCAAACTTTAAACAGGAACAAAACTCCAGGAAATCAGAAACACACAACCACACATGGACGACGATCGACCAACACTGAGGGAAAACACAGGGCTTAAAAGAACTGAACCAAACAAGATAATTAACTGAAAACAGGTGCAGAAAATTGACACAAACGAGGAGCGGGAAAACTAACAGGACTAAACCAAAAATCACAAAAGACAGGGGAAGACAAGATACAAAACAGAACAGAACACATCAAAACGTGACACATACAGTACGGTAGGTTAAATTTTGATTTTGAAAAAAAAAAACTGAAATTATACAATTAAAATAGGTTAATATCTATAATAATAGATTAACATATAATAATAATAGAATAATGAAATGACATGTAAACCATTAGCTGTCATGCATCAACAGAGAATTATCAAAATTTATTGCATTTATTCATCTTGGTTTGGTTACTGTTTGAGTTCATATTAGTTTAATGCATTGCATAAAGTAATGTTAACATGCTAAACATGTATTAGTATATTTAAGTTTTTAGGTCATTTAATTACTGATTGATATAGATTAATAAATTGTACAATACTGTTAGGTCAGGTTACCTAATGAAAGTTGACAAATGTAGCTTAATTGTAATATTAGTAATATTCATATTACTACTATTACTCTCTCTCGGCTTATTCCTCTAGGGGTCGCCACAGCGGCACTAATATGCCATTAATTTTACTATCACTAATACTATAGACCAGGTGTGCCCAACCCTGCTCCTGGCGATCGACTGTCCTGCACAGTTTATCTCTAACCCTGATCAAACACACCTGCCTTTAATTTTCAAGTAATCCTGAAGACCTTAATTGGTTGTTAAGACCTTAATTGAAGACCTTCAGGTGTGTTTGATTAGGGTTGGAGATGAACTGTGCAGGACAGTCGATCGCCAGGAGCAGGGTTGGGCACACCTGCTATAGACCCTTTTACAGCTCACGTGATCAAAGAGTTGCGCGCGCATTTTGGCAACGGAAGTGGTGTTGTTTCCCACTGGCTCTAACGTGTTAGCAACTCCGAAAGTTTATCAAAACAGTTTCCCAGCATCAAAATGTCTGGTTGTTGCGTTTACGGTTGCACTAATCGATATTCCACCAAGGGGCTTAAGTTTTATAGGATTCCGACAGGATCACGGCCGTTTCAGAAGAACCGGTGGCGCCTGTGGCTGCAGGCGATTAAACGTTGATTGGAGCGAGGATTTAATAAAAAAAAATGCTCGCGTCTGCAGCTCCCACTTTATATGGGCTGATTCTCGCCATACTTCCGTTGCCGATATGCGCGCGCATACGTTGCCACGTCATCATTGTGTACAAACAGTAAAAGGGTCTATAGCGTGTCATGCAAGCAGATTTGAGCATTCGTGTTTACCGTATCATATATAATTGATAAGCTCTTACGTATGTGCGCTGTTCAGTGTTCAATAAAAGTCTAAATTAAATCAGTTGAATGATGGACTAACCTGTCTATCTCTGAACTCTTTTAACAAGTCAGGTTGAGCAACTGACAAGTCAAGTGAGGCAGATTTGATGTGTTGCCTCTCTGTTTGCAGAGTGGTTCATTGAGATCTGTTTCTTTACTTTTCTCATTCCTTTTGTAGGCAAAGTAATGCCTTATTTCACTCATACTGCTCTCTCTATTTATTAATTTCGGGTGTGTAGAAATTCGTTTGATCCATCGTGTTCCTCTGTTGTCACCATTTGCCGGTTTCGCATGACTCGCGTCAGTTTAGGTAGCGCACTGCCGCCTAGCGGTGAACTTCGAAACAGCAGCGCATCAAATACCGAATTGAACAAAATTATGATATTGTACTGTTTGAAATATAATATATACCTGTATTTTTGCAGTACCGGTATACCGCGCATCCCTAGCGCGGGGGCGTAAATGGTCCAACCCCAATTGACCCTTCGCGTGGAGCTTGATTGACAGGTAATCTGGCCAATCATACTTCGCCATCTGCTTTTTTGTCCGACAAAGCAGTCAGGAGAAATGTTACATTAACATGGGAGGATTTGAACTTGAAAAACGGAGTGTACTGACGCCATTCAGTGGTTAAAACAACATTCCTTCTTATGTTCGTTCATGTTTATTTAATGCTATAAATGAACTAGAAGGAAGAGATGATCGGATCACGAGCAGCTTTAACTGATGTTCTACACCGATCTGTCACGGCACATTAAGAGCCACAAAACGGTATTTATTGTTTAAATTTCTTTTAAAAAATGACCAAATTTGAAAGGTGAGACTTTGTTTAATATGTTTAATATCAAAAGTAACCGAAAAGTAACCTGCTCTGTCCTGTCTGTCTGCGTGTTGTCAGTCTCCTCTCTGCCCCGCGATGTATTTTTCACTGTGTGAGAACATGGTGAGAGCGTGAGAGCGGCGTAGCTTGTCGGACATAGCGACAGTAACTAAGGGGGGGCGGGTCTTTGCAAAGGGTCAATTATGTGGTTCACACCTGAGAAGACAATGACCCGCATAATGAGACTTTCATTCAGGTGTGTCACACAAGAAAGAATGCAAGGACCAAAAATAAATAAATAACATATATATATATATATATATATATATATATATATATATATATATATGAAGAGTTCAGATGCAAAAGCCTCTAAATGCCATCTGAAATTTTCTTCTAAAATTATCATTTTTATCAAGCTTGTATATTTAAATTCAGTAATTTCACTTAAATGACAATTAATGGGTATTTTTTCTTGCCAATTAAGTGAAATTATTTAACTTAAATATACAAGCTTGATAAAAATGATCATTTTAGAAGAAAATTTCAGATGGCATTTAGAGGCTTTTGCATCTGAACTCTTCATATATATATATATATATATATATATATATATATATATATATATATATATATATATATATATATATATATATATATATATATATATATTGTTCCCGTTTAAATAGGCTTTATGGGCCATTCTACAGAACTGGTTCAAATTTAGAGTTGGAAACATCTTGAAAAGAAAATAGTTTTTTTCAATAAATGTCTTATAAAGTATTCTTTTTAAAAGTAGGCAAATACATTTTATCATACATATTTCAAAGTTAAGGATTTATTAGTTTGATATAGCTTGCATTGGAACAAACGCTATAATATCGTAGTTGATTAGTTTATTTTTGAAAAAACATACTATATATTTAAAAGAACACTTCTCGTAACTACATACACTTCAGGAGCTAAACAAACAACTAATAGTGCATACTCCTTACCGGTTCGGGTGCTCGCATCCGGTTTCCAGGAGGCAGTGACGGAAGCGCGTTAACGACGCAGCAATTCAAACGTGACGCCTGACAAGCAATAACTGCGTGACTGTTTTAAAGCCCAGGAGCACATATGATAGGCTAGACTTGCCATCGATCACAATGATGAAGACAGAAACGCCCTTTCCTGCCACACTCTGTTTACTATTTTGCCAAGCAGGTAGGGCTATTTTGGATTCTTTGCTTATTTCTAATTTTTATCTTCACTAAATATCTGTATTTTAATTAGACGAGATCCTATTTTGAATATTTGCCGTGCGTCTTAAGGGTTATAGTCTGTATTTTATTGGAGCACTTAAGTAACGCTGTTCAACAGCTAGTTTCGATTTGGCCCATTCTCGGGATACTTGCTTTTGCTGTGCTAATTGCAAGAGCTGTCACAGCTGCCCTCAATTAGGTGATTGTAAGCATTATATCTATGTAGTGTGTGCGCTGTCGCGGAAGCGTCAGCGGAAGCATTCAGCTCTCGTGTTCAGCCTCCTCGTGTGAAGACCGACTCGGGTTAAGACCTGCGACTCTACCTGCGCGACTCCACCAAGCTAGGACACCTGTAAGGCTCTTTAAGTAACTTTTTCACCCTTTCTTTCATACCTTTATCTTATTCCCCATTATCACTATGTGCTTTCAATACATTCCTGTTGTCTCTCGACAACGCTCTCTCACTGCGCACAGAAGGCAACGCAATACTGCTAATCTGCGCCCTTTTCTCTTATCCTCACACTCACCTCTCACACTTTCTATGGGTCTATGGAATTGTCAATCGGCAGTCAATAAAGCTGACTTCATTCCAGCCTTTGCATCTCATTCTACTCTTAATATCTTGGATCCTCGGAGACCTGGATCCGTCCAGAAGACTCAGCAACCCCCGCTGCTCTCTCTAATAACTACTCTTTCTCTCACACCCCTCGCCAGTCGGGGAGGGGTGGGGGCACTGGTCTTCTCATTACTAACAATTGGAAATATTCAACTCTCTCTACTCTATGCAACAACAACTCATTTGAATATCATGCTATTACACTTACAACTCCCATTAAGATCCATATTGTAGTTATTTATCGCCCCCTGGTCAATTGGGAAGCTTTGTAGAGGAGCTAGATGTGCTGCTGTCCTCTTTCCCTGATGATGGCACTCCACTTGTAGTCTTTGGCAATTTCAACATTCACCTAGCAAAGCCGTATGCAACAGACTTCATCTCTCTCCTAGCTTCTTTCGATCTCAAACGGCTCATCACCACCGGTACTCACAAGTCAGGCAACCAACTGGACCTGGTTTACACACGCAACTGTTTCACTGACAACATTTTGGTGAAACCTCTCCATGTTTCAGATCATTTCTTCATTACTTTCAATCTACAACTCACTACCCATGCTCCACCAACCTCCCCACCATTTACTTTCAGACGAAACCTGCGCTCACTTTCTCCGTCCCATCTTTCCTCTGCTGTGTCATCTTCTCTCCCCTCACCCTCGCATTTCTCATCTCTGGATGTGAATACTGCAACGGATACTTTATGCTCCATCCTAACCTCTTCTTTAGACAATATCTGCCCTCTCTCCTCTAGGCCAGCACGCGCCACTCCCTCTAACCCCTGGTTATCTGAGGTTCTTCGTGAACACCGGACCAAGCTCAGGGCAGCGGAGAGGAAATGGCGCAAATCAAAAGACACATCTGACCTCAGTAGGTATCAATCTCTGCTCTCTGCCTTTTCTGTTGATGTTCACACCGCAAAATCTTCATATTTCCACAACAAGATCAACAGTGCCTCTAACACACGAACACTGTTCAAGACATTCAACTCTCTCCTCTGTCCACCTCCACCACCACCCACCTCCTCGCTAACTGCTGATGATTTTTCTAACTTCTTCACTAACAAAACTGCAACTATCAGCAGTCAGTTCTCAGATTCACACACACAGGAACCCAGACTAACCTCTCCCACAGCCAATAACCTTCTCTCCTCCTTCTCTCCACTAACCGAGGAAGAAGTATCTAAACTTCTCCTCTCCAGTCATCCTACCACCTGCCCTCTAGATCCCATCCCCTCACACCTTCTACAAGCCATCTCTCCCACACTTCTACCAGCTCTCACACACATTATCAACTCATCCCTCCATACTGGCATTTTCCCTACGGCATTTAAGCAGGCTCGGGTAACTCCACTGCTTAAAAAAACAACGTTAAACACATCACTTCTAGAGAATTACAGACCTGTCTCTCTCCTACCATTCATTGCGAAAATACTTGAACAAGTTGCTTTTAACCTGTTAACCTTCACCCCCACTCGGGGGCTCACAGCTGAAAATGACATACCTGGATTAAAATAAATACAGCTCCTGAGAACAGTGGACCACAGGCACAATTAAGGTATCTTTGGAAAGAAGACAATTGGGACTCTACTAACAATCTATCAGAGTTGATAATACTCAAACAGATAAAAAATTATAAAAGTTGAAGTGCCTCAAAAATAATGTGCGCTACAAATAATGTTTTATTATTTCATGTACAAATATATAAAAATAGACCTGGAGGAATCCAGATAGGTAAAGGATTGAAAGCCACAAGTCTCATCAGTTTATATTTCAAATTTGAGGAAGATATAATGAAAAATGGGGTTCCTGCAAACTTTTTTCCAAGACTACGTCAGTTCCCTTTCTCCCTCCCCCTGCCTGAGGCACATCCCCAGAAATGACATCCCCAAACTAAAATAATTGCAGTTTGCTGAACTATTTGCACTACATGCACAATTTAGACATATTTAAAAGAAGACACTTTAGAGTTTATTACCCAAATCTTAAAGTTGAAAAAACTTTCACAGACAAAAATGTATAGAATCTGAAGTGTCTTGAAGATAATTTGTACTGGAAGTAACATTTGATTATTTAATGTAAAAATAAATGAAAACAAACCTGGAAGAATCCAGTTAGGCAATTGATTGAAAGACACAAGTCCCATCAGTTTATGTTTCACATTTGAGGAAGATATTATGAAAAATGAGATTCCTACAATATTTTTTCCAAGACTATGTCCAGGTACCACGGGTACATCAAAAAGCAACCTATGACCAAATGTTATGAAGGGTACTGCAAGCCATTTTGGTCAATTCATAAAATAGTTCATAATAGTTATAAAATAATACACACAACCATAAGACTTTATGTAAGTGATTTATTTGCACAACAGAACAAAAAATATTATGAAATATATAAATAAAAAAATAACTGAACTTCTTTCAGCTGGTTGTGCTGGATGCCACTCTTCATTTGAAGATTCAACTTGATTGCTGTTGCATGGGAAAGAATGGAAAGATAATTAGCACTGCATGTAAAGTAAATAATTCAGTTGAGTTTTTATATGGCTGGCCATTCAATCAACAATCAAACTGATGGGCAGTCGTTTAGACAGCATTCATACTAAAGCTCATCTATTCAATCAACAATCAATGGCCGGTGATGGCCAGTGATACAGACAGCATTCATATGGATGGACAGACATAGAGCCAACAATCACACCGATGGCCGGCCATCAGACAGGAATATGCAATTTTGATAGCATACAACTCCTTCCTATTTATCTCTAGCACATATTTTCTGCAATTCTTCCCAGCACACACACACACACACACACACACACACACACACATACATACATATATATATATATATATAATATATATATATAAATATATATATAATATAATATATATATATATATATATATATATATACACAAAGTATACATTTTTACAGTATAATATACATTTACAGTACAAATACAAATAGACCGAAACCATTAGGATGTAGTGTGCTGTAAATATTATGTATATTATACTGTAAACATGTTAGATAGATAGATAGCCAGTGTGTGTGTGCCAGGAAAAACGACAAACAAAACAACTGCACAACAGTCCAACACATATAAATAGATACAAATAAATAAATGCATATAAAAGTAGCATAATCTTTTCAGACCACAATTCATTTACCTTATGAAACAACAAACACTCATTCACTAATTCTCTCTCTCTCTCTCTCTCTCTCTCTCTCTCTCTCTCTCTCTCTCTCTCTCTCTCTCTCTCTCTCTCTCTCTCTCTCTCCTCTCCACAACACACACACACACACACACACACACACACACACACCACACACACACACACACACACACACACACACACATACATTATGTGCATGCTACATATAACGTTATATCAACTCACCGATATAAAATTGGATCATCTTTTCCGTCCGGAAGCCTATCACCCTCGTCGCTGTCTGTCTTCACTCTCCTCAATTCATCGTCACTGCCTCGAGTGATCACGAACATCTTCAGCAGAAAAAAAACTTCTTTTGACGATCCATATGATGACAGAATCCGTCCAGTGAGTAAGACGCGAAAACAGATGTTTGTTGACTAGGGAACCGTCTACTATAGCTTGTTAGCTAGCTGGCCTGTCAGATGACAGGGGTGTCGTCAGAGCCGTGTCGCAGGTGAGCTGCTCAAACTGATTGGAGAGCTGGGGGAGAGCGCCGGATTCAAATAAAAAAAAACATCTTGATGAGTGAGGAATTCAAACTTCCCGGGTATCGTTGGATTTGTTTACTGATTGGCTACGTTTTCTATCAGTCATATAATTTCGACGATTTCATTGGCTTTCGTTGTAAAGACAAAATGATAGGATGTGCATATCATGACGACACAAAAACTGACTGCAGTGTTTGGATATTTTGAGCTAGATATCGCCTATCTTTGTTTGTGTGTGCGTGTGTGCGGTCTAAATGTGTTCATTACACTCTAAGCAACACACACAAATAACCTTTTGGTACCGGGACTCTGTTTTTTATGCGTTATTTATTGCATAACAGACAAATATGAGACGTCACCCTGCAGAAACGCGATGTAAACAAAGGAATAATTATCAATATTACAACGTTATTGTTTCTTTGGACTAAAAATGCTCCATGGGATGTTATTCAGTTGACCCTCAGCTTTCCATTCAATCTGGAACTTTTAGCAGTGGATGCGTGTGTGGCTCGTTATTACAACAATACTGGTAAGAGCTCCGTTTTTGATTATGTGTGTTTTGATGTGTACTGCTTGCCTAAATGCAATAAATACATTTGTTATAAGCTTTCCATCGAAAAACAGTGCTCTATCATCGATGCTTGAGGCTTAGACCTTTAAAATGATATATAGTTTGCCAAGATTAATGATCTTCTTTCACGTTAAATCTATTCATAAACATTAAACTAGTGTGGGGGAGGAATGCTTCAGAGCGACGGCGCTCTCGCGAAGGTTAACCCTCTGAGGTCTGAGCTGTTTTGGGGCTCTTTCGGTGTTTTGGTATGCCCTGACATTTGTGCTTATTTCAGCTACTTAAAACATACCATTTGCCAACATATAAATTTGCTGTATTCAGCACAAACTCTGCTACAATAATATGTGAGCAAAATTGATGTACTTGTTTGCATTTTATAGAAAAAAAATAATATGCGTGGTTAGTACGTTTTGGAAAAAAAAATGTCACTGCAATAAGGCCATTTAACACATAATGAATAGTTGTCCACAATACTTTTGAGTTACTATTCTTGTAGGCTAGAATTTTTACTTCAAAATGAAGTGAAAATCATTCTGACCACTCTTTCAGAAACATCAATATAACGATTTGAATTTCTTACATCAGTTTTTGGGTCAGCAGTGCTGTATGCGTGGGAGTGTTAATGCCCATGAATATTAATGTGATTTACACCTGGGAAGACTAAAGACACTCCCCCAATGGCTAATGGGCCATCAAGGTGCTTTGAGGCAGCCTGAACAAAGAATGATTCACTGGTGAACAAAAAGTTAAAAAGAACAGCATTTATTCAAAATAGAATTTACGTTCTTTCCTAAGAATGTAAAGACTTAAAGTCATTACTATCACTTAACACATCCTTTCAAAAAAACAAACATAAAAATACCAAACTTGTTTTTTTTATAAAAAAAATATTTTTATTCAAAGAATACTAAAAAAAAACTACCGCAGGTTTAAAAAACTGTTTGAATAGACTCATGGGCGAATGCGAGTCTACAGAGCTCAGTTGCGGTCCAGTTTCCCGTGCAGGAAGAAATCGCAGTGTCTGTGGAACCATGTCAACATCGGTCTCTGTTCCCTTTATCGAAAAAGGGAACTTCGAGATGCGTCGAACGACACGGTGGGAACGCCTCTTGCGTGATTGCGTCTGAAGCATCTATGCCAACTAGTCCAATGGAATGAGAGAATGAGCGTCACGGGCGGGTGACGTCATGAACCAGGAAAGGATAAGAGCACTTCCGCTGCTCGCCGGCATTTAGCTTCTGTTGCCTCAGCAAGCGATCTGTGTCAAACTGTCTCTGTCTATTTATTGTTGTCTGTTACAATATTGTTGGAAACGTGATGGCGAAACAAGTTTACAAGCAGTGTGTTCCTCCCTGCCCGCGTTATTTAACGGGTGGGGACACACACGAGCTTTGTGTGATTTGTTTGGGATTTGAGCATGCAGCCTCAGCCTTCGAGGGGGCTGAGTGCCAGCATTGTGAGAAGCTACCGCTTCGCATGCTCAGATCCCGCCTGTCACTCTTTGATAAGCAGAGTGGGCAGGCTCGCGATCCACAAGGATCAGGACCCGCGTCTGCCGAGGCCACGCGGAGAATGCATTCTTGGGGATCGCAGTTAGATCTCTCAGAGGGGTTCGAGACGGGTCCGCGGACCTTTTCTCCTTCCCTTCCTGGGAGATCTAGCTCTCCTCTCCCGGTGTCGGAAGCACGCTCTGCGGTTTCTCCCGCCCGGGAAGAGAGCTCTCCCTTTCTGCATTGTTCTTCTTCTGAGGAAGTTGATGTTATGAGTGTTGAAAGTGAGAATGCACACACGGGGGAAAGAGATACACAATTTATTTCCCCGGCGTATGATGAGCTGGTGGATGTCATGTCACGAGCTGTAGAGAAGTTAAATATTGAATGGCCATCTGAGAATAAAAACACTCGCCCTAAAAGCAAGTTAGATGAGCGATTTCTCTCTTCAGCCACATTATGTCCACCACGAGGGCTCCCATTTTTCCCTGATTTACATAGCGAAATATCTAGATCTTGGAATAAGCCATATTCATCTCGTGTTTTTAGCCCTCAAACCACCACTTATTCAAGAATTAGAGGGCTAAAAGAATATGGTTATGAATCGATGCCCCAGGCTGAGCAAAATTTAGCGAGTTATCTCGCGCCTGGTCCAGCATCGACTATGAGAGCCCCAGTTTTGCCCACTAGACCGCTCAAAACTACATCCACTTTAGTGGGCAAAGCTTATGCGGCGGCAGGTCAAGCTGGAGCGTGTTTACACACCATGGCGCTGCTCCAGGCTTATCAGGCTGACCTGCTGGGGGATTTGGATAACAGTGAGGGTGTTAGTCATGACGATGTTCGAGAACTTCGTAGGGCTACCGATCTTTCTCTCAGGGCTACTAAAGAGACCGCTAGAGCTATTGGGCGGTCTATGGCAGCTTTGGTAGCCACTGAGAGGCACTTATGGTTGAATCTTTCTGAGATTAAAGATAAAGATCGAACTTTTTTATTAGACGCTCCTCTTGAACCCTCTGGTCTCTTCGGTGACGCAGTCCACGCTGCAGTGGAAAGGTTCCAGGAGACTAAAAAACAGTCTGATGTATTTAAAAAGTTTATCCCTCGCCGTGTCCAGCCCCCTGGGGATGCTGGGCGTGAGCAGCCCCAGCCGCATAGCTCATCATATCGTGTGCAACAAAAAGAGAGTGTTGCGTCTCGTGCACCTCCACGTAGATATTGGAGACAGACGCAACCCTCTCAACCGAAGTCGACTAAGCCTAAGCCGGATCTGAGGACCGTTCTTCAGGCGAAGAAGGCTTCGGCTCAAAAAAAAAAAAAAGGTCCTGATGCTTAGGCACCAGGCCTGTGGGGACAGCCCCGACCGAAGTGGAGTGGTGTTCACCTCATCACACGGTGCCCGTTCCACTTCGGGGTCCTCACGAGGCCCTCCTGCCAACCCTGCCACCTCCGGTGCTTCAGGGCGCAGTGGTCTCCAGCGAGTCAATGATGCTGTGTTGCGGCACAGCATCGGTTTCGCGCCCTCTGAGGGGGGCTTTAGAGCAGTCAGGTCAGGTAGTTCCTGCCATTATGTTTCAGGCTCCAGATTTGGCTCTCTCAGTAACACCAGAGACCAGCCTCGAGAGGCTGGTTCCCTTAGTAAATTTTCTGGCAGCGTGGAAACTTCTGCCGAATATTTCTCCTTGGGTCCTGCAGATTGTAGAAATAGGATACAGAATCCAGTTCGGTTCTCGTCCTCCTCGTTACAGCGGGGTGCTGCCCACAGTGGTGCGTCCCGAGCAGGCTCTGGTAATGGAACAGGAAGTAAAGGCCCTGTTAGCAAAAGAAGCTATAGAACAGGTGTACTCTCCCGACAGAGAATCGGGTTTTTACAGCCGTTATTTCATTGTTCCAAAGAAGGATGGGGGGTTGCGTCCCATTTTAGATCTTCGCCTGTTGAATCGGTCAGTTCAGAAACTCAAGTTCAAGATGTTGACCATCAAACAGATCGTGACCCAAATCAGATCCGAGGACTGGTTCGTCACGATAGATCTAAAGGATGCATACTTCCATATCTCCATCCTCCCTCAGCACAGGAAGTTCCTAAGGTTTTCTTTCGGGGGCAAAGAATACCAGTATCGGGTTCTTCCTTTCGGCCTAGCTCTGTCACCCCGCACATTCACGAAATGCATGGATGCAGCTTTAGCCCCTCTCAGGCTTCAGGGCATACGCATTTTGAATTATATCGACGACTGGCTGATTCTAGCGGAATCAGAACAGTTGGCGGTTCGACACCGAGGTGTCGTTCTCGCTCATATACGAATGTTGGGGTTGAGGCTCAATGCCAAGAAGAGTGTACTTTCTCCAGTACAGAGAACCACTTTGTTGGTGTGGTATGGGATTCAGTGACGATGAGGGCCAGCCTGTCGCCCGTACGTGTAGCTGCTATCCTGTCAGCCATCAAAGAGCTAAAGCTAGGTCAGTCACGCACTGTAAAACAGTTCGAGAGACTGTTGGGTCTACTGGCAGCAGCGTCCAACGTGATACCTTTTGGCCTGCTGTACATGAGGCCTTTACAGTGGTGGCTCAGAACCAGAGGGTTCTCCCCGAGGGGAAACCCGTTTCGTATGATCAAGGTTACGCGGCGATGCCTTCGTGCCTTAGAGATATGGAAAAAACACTGGTTCTTAACCCAGGGTCCGGTGTTGGGAGCTCTTTGCCATCGAGTAGTGATCTCGACAGATGCTTCTCTCACCGGCTGGGGAGCGGTAATGGAAGGCCGCTCGGTTCAGGGTCTGTGGAAAAGCCATCATCTTTCTTGGCACATAAATTGCCTGGAGATGATGGCCGTCTTCAATGCGTTGAGACATTTCCTTCCGGACCTAAGAGGCCATCATGTGCTCGTTCGAACAGACAACACATCAGTGGTCTCTTATCTGAACCGCCAGGGGGGTCTGCGCTCGCGTCCGCTTTGCAAACTGGCGCACCAGATCCTCCTGTGGTCTCTGGGGAAGGTACTCTCCCTGAGGGCAGTGTATATTCCTGGGGACCAGAATATAGGAGCAGACATCCTGTCGAGGCAGGAGCTGAGGCCAGGGGATTGGAGACTCCACCCCGAGGCGGTGGAGAAAATCTGGGAGGCATATGGTCAGGCAGAGGTGGATCTGTTCGCGTCTCAGAACACGACGCACTGTCCTCTCTGGTATTCTCTGACGCACCCAGCCCCCCTGGGGCTGGACGCCATGGTGCAGACGTGGCCGAGGCTACGTCTGTACGCCTTTCCCCCTGTTGCTCTGCTCCCAGGAGTTCTGGAGAGGGTCCGTCGGTATGGAATAAGCCTACTGCTAGTAGCACCACGCTGGCCAAGTCGGATCTGGTTTGCGGACCTGATCCTTCTTCTAGACGGGCCTCCATTGGAGATCCCTTTGAGGAGGGACCTTCTGTCTCAGGCCGGGGGCACAATATTTCACCCTCGGCCAGACATTTGGAATCTTTGGGTTTGGCCTCTGAGGGGGCCCAACTTATAGATAGTGGTCTTTCAGCTGAGGCTGCTGAGACCATCCTAAGCTCCAGAGCTCCGGCTACGAGGAAACTTAGGCGACTTGGAAACTTGGGGCGACAGTGGCTCAGTGGTTCATGTAGATTGTCTACAAACCGAAAGGTTGGTGGTTCAATCCCCGGTTCCACCTGACCAAGTGTCGAGGTGTCCATGAGCAAGACACCTAACCCCAGCTGCTCCCGACGAGCTGGATGGCGCCTTGCATGGCTGACACCGCCGTCGGTGTATGAATGTGTGAGCGAATGGGTGAATGAGAGGCAATATGTAAAGCGCTTTGGTGGCCATTGGGTCTATGAAAGCGCTATATAAATGCAGTCCATTTACCATTTATTTACCATTTATGCGCTTAAATGGAGAGTTTTCTCCTTATGGTGTCACCGACACCAGTGGGATCCAGTTAACTGTTCTGTCAACACAGTACTCGAGTTCCTGCAGGAGCGCTTTGTGTCAGGTCTTTGTCCTTCCACACTAAAAGTTTACGTGGCAGCCATTGCGGCTTACCATACTATGGTGGGAGGTATATCTTTGGGTCGAGACCCCCTGATTACACGTTTCCTTCGTGGCACTTTGAGGCTAAGGCCTGCAACTCGCACTAAGGTGCCAGCTTGGGATTTGACTATAGTTCTAGAAGGCCTGTCTAGGGCCCCATTCGAGCCCTTAGATTCGGTCTCAGAAAAGTTCCTGACTTTCAAGACTATCTTTCTGCTAGCTATTTCGTCCCTAAAGAGAGTTGGCGACCTTCAGGCTCTTTCGGTCTCCCCCACCTGCCTTGAATTTGCACCGGGGATGGTCAAGGCGTTCCTATACCCAAAACAGGGATACGTCCCTAAGGTTCCAACCTTGACTCCGAGGCCTATTGTGCTGCAGGCTTTCTGTCCTCCTCCATTTGCAACTGCGGACCAGGAAAGACTGCACCTGTTGTGTCCAGTGCGAGCATTGGACACATATGTACATCGGACATCCTCAATCAGAAAGTCCGACCAATTACTGATTTGCTTCGGATCACCTAAGAAAGGTCTTCCTGCTTCAAAACAGACAGTCAGTAAGTGGATAGTCGAGGCTATTTCACTGGCATACGAGTACTCGGGCCAGCCTTGTCCTTTGGTGGTCCGAGCCCACTCGACCAGGAGTATGGCGGCTTCTAAAGCCATATTGCAGGGGGTATCTCTTCAAGATGTTTGTGATGCGGCGGGCTGGTCCTCTCCGCTCACATTCGTGAGATTTTACAGTTTGGACCTGGATGCTGCCCCAGGTTCTCAGGTGCTGAGTGCTTAGATCAACAAGAAAGAAAGACTGACACTCAGGTACTTGTAATTATGGCGGGTTGGGTATTCTCGTTCCCACCGTGTCGTTCGACGCATCTCGAAGTTCCCTTTTTCGATAAAGGGAACGTCTCAGGTTACTATTGTAACCATAGTTCCCTGAGAAACAGGGAACGAGACGATGCGTCCCCCTGCCATACTTCCTGCATCCCTGCGATCGGCTTGCTTCGGCAACTGTCGAAGCTAAATGCCGGCGAGCAGCGGAAGTGCTCTTATCCTTTCCTGGTTCATGACGTCACCCGCCCGTGACGCTCATTCTCTCATTCCATTGGACTAGTTGGCATAGATGCTTCAGACGCAATCACGCAAGAGGCGTTCCCACCGTGTCGTTCGACGCATCGTCTCGTTCCCTGTTTCTCAGGGAACTATGGTTACAATAGTAACCTGAGACGTTTTCCATGACAGCGTGGACTGCATGTTGCTCGTCTGCTTGTTTGCCTTGGCTCTCTTCGGAACTGGTGCTTGGACATTGTCACATCTGTTATAAAAAAAAGAAGAAAGAAAAAGTGTGAGCATGCTGATAAGACAATCAAAGAAACTGTATTATTATCATTATCAATCACTAATTACCATGGATTTAAAAAAGACATATTTGTAATTTCACACAAGAATGGGAACTTTTACATTATGACGATGTAAACACAATTAGGCTACATTTCATCTGTAAAATATTACGTCTATGCACTTACTCAGTATTATTCTCGATCGCACTGAGAACTGAACGACACCTGCGTGTCCCTCTGCGAGGTGCTGGAGAAGGAGAACGTGATGCAGCCAATTTCCTAAAAAACAAAACAAAATAACTGTTAGCATACATTATGTATACAACAGAGTTATTGAATATTCTGTACTGAATATGCATCTGTTACTGAATATTCTATATAGGTATTATTGTTTTTTTTGTATTATGTTTTGTTATTGAGTGTTAAAGCTGCCGTGACAATATAATTTCCTGCAAAGGATCAATAAAGTATCAACAACAACAACAACATCTGTTGATGGCCCATATAGAATGCATGCTGATAACACAATCAAAGAAACTGTATTATTATTACGCTTATCAATCACTAATTACCATGGATTAATTTCACACAATAATAGGAACTTTTACATTATGACGATGTAAACGATATTACGTCTATGCACTTACTCAGTATTATTCTCGATCGCACTGAGAACTGAACGAGACCTGCGTGTCCCTCTGCGAGGTGCTAGAGAAGGAGAGCATGATGCCACATTCCTAAAAACAAAACAAAATAACTGTTAGCATACATTATGTATACAACAGAGTATCTGTTGATGGCCCATATAGAACGCACGCATTTATTATGTACACTCAATGAACGGATCGTTCGCGATCGACACATCGCTACATTTCAAACATTTACACCTGTATTCACAGTGCATAAGGCAGTAAGCATGATAATTAGTGTCATAGGCTAACTAAAACTGAACATTTGCGAGTATCTATGGCCCATATAGACAGCACGCATTTAGGGATAGGCTACACAATGAACGGATTGTTCGCGAACGAACGACACATCACTAACTTACATTTCAAACATTACACCTGTATTCACAAACAAGTATTTACGCATGATGAAGTGTCATAGGCTAAACAAAACTGAACATTTATATATAACATATTGTATTTAGACAGAATCTATCACGTTTTTACCAGAGTCTGAAATATCACATATAACCTAGCAGTTATTCCCCAAAAAATGCATTACACATAGGCTAAGGCAGTAGGCTATTTTAGCATGATAAGTCATGGGCTAACCAAAACTGAACATTTATATATAAAATATATTGTATTTAGACAGTATCACGTATTTTACCGGAGTCTGAAATATATTTATCTCAATCACATAACCTAGAAGTTATTCTCGAACAAAATGCACTACACATAAGGCAGTAGGCTATTTAGCATGATAATCAGTGTCATAAACTAATCAAAACTGAGTGAAAAATATGTATGCTATATACAAATATGTTCAGAGAATATCACATTTAAAAAGTTTACACGAGCATACAATGTTAGGGATATTGTGAGGTATTTCCTATGTCAAAAGCTAGCCAAAACTAGGCAAAATATAAAATTCATTTGAGCTCTATATGATAAGAAAACGAATTATAACACTAAAAAACTTACTCCGAACTTCTATCCTCGGTTGGATCAATTCGTTCTTGAAAATGCAGCCTTTTCGTCGTCCGAATTGCAATCTTCCTCTGAAGAAAATGTGAATTCGTCATCACTGTCCAGAATCATCTGAAGGGCCTCTCTGTCGGAGTAGCGTGCTGCTGCCATCCTCCAAACGCGATGAACTAACAGTGAATGATCTGATGAAGAAGCTTCATGATTTTGTGGCATGATCGCGGGGCGTGCCGCGTGTGCGATGCATAGATCACCTATTTTACCATGTGAAAAGCGCTGGGGGCGTGGCGATCTGAGCTGATTAATGATAATGAGGGGAGAACGAAACAACTGTAACTCTCCTTGGTTTCAAACGGATTACATAAACTGGAAATATAATTTTTTTTAGTAGCTTACTTCATTTAAAAGAAGAGAATCTCAGCTTCATAAAGAGACATCTCTCGTATCTCTGTGACAAGTATTAACAGAGTTACAGTTATTTTTTCGGACGCGTTTCAGAATGGACTTCACTGACGGAGAGAAGGTAAAACGCGCATCATGTTTATTATTCTTTATTTGACGAAAAGCACAACACTTTGTTTTTATTGTGAGTACCCTAAAAAAAATAGAAACTAAACAGGATCTAATGATGTACAACACTTAAATGTAAGATAAAAATCAACAGAGTAATTTGAGTCTCTTTTGCACTGATAAGGAAAAAAGTGAGCTCATCACGCCCCCGTGACGGCCGACCTCAGAGGGTTAAGAGGTTAACCAAGTATCATCCTTCCTGTCTCTGAACAGCCAGCTGGACGTCAACCAATCTGGCTTCAAGAAAGGGCATTCAACCGAGACTGCATTACTGTCGGTCACAGAAGCCCTGCGGATCGCAAAAGCTGCTTCCAAATCATCAGTTCTCATTCTCCTGGACCTGTCTGCTGCCTTTGACACTGTGAATCATCAAATCCTCTTGTCCGCCCTCTCATCACTGGGCATCACTGGAACCTCCCTCAACTGGTTTGAGTCCTATCTCACAGGTAGGTCCTTCAGGGTCACATGGAGAGGCGAGGTATCCAAAGCACATCAACTGACCACAGGGGTTCCTCAGGGTTCAGTTCTTGGACCGCTCCTCTTCTCTATTTACACCACATCACTGGGACCCATCATACAAGCACATGGTTTCTCTTACCATTGCTATGCTGATGACACCCAGCTCTACCTCTCATTTCAACCAGATGATCCCACGTTAGCGGCACGGATCTCAAGCTGTCTGGGTGACATCTCGGCATGGATGAAGGAACATCACCTGCAGCTCAACCTGGCAAAGACTGAGCTTCTCGTCCTCCCTGCCAATCCGTCTCTACAACATGACTTCACTATCCAGCTAGACTCTTCCTCAATCACCCCATCAAGGTCAGTCAGAAATCTTGGAGTAATCTTTGATGACCAGCTGACCTTCACAGACCACATTACAAAGACAGCTCGATCATGCAGGTTTGCTATGCACAACATCAGGAAAATCAGCCCTTTCCTAACTGAGCATGCAACACAACTTCTCGTCCAGGCCCTGGTCATTTCTAGGCTTGATTACTGCAATGCTCTTCTGGCTGGACTTCCATCATGTGCAACTAAACCTCTACAAATGATCCAGAATGCTGCAGCTCGTCTTGTCTTCAACGAGCCCAAAAGGGCCCACGTCACTCCTCTGTTCATCTCTTTGCACTGGCTACCACTCGCTGCTCGCATCAAGTTCAAGGTGTTGACGCTTGCTTACAGATGGACCACAGGTTCAACTCCCTCCTACTTCCACTCGCTACTACAAGTCTACATCCCTACCAGAACCCTACGATCGGTCAATGAGCGGCGGTTCGTGGTACCATCACAGCGAGCCACAAAATCACTCTCCAGAACTTTCTCATTCACGGTTCCATGCTGGTGGAATGATCTCCCCACCATCATCCAGAATGCAGAATCCCTGACAGCATTCAAAAGACAACTGAAAACTCACCTCTTCCGGGAGCACTTAACATAACATAAATAAATAAATAAAACAAAAAAACCTTTCCCTTTCCTTTAAATCCTTACTTGCCTGGCTTATACTACTCCGAGCTATGTCTGAACTTTGTATTTTGAGCACTTCTTGCGTTGTTTTTGTCTCTTCACGATGACTCACTTGGTTTTGTCCTCAGTTGTAAGTCGCTTTGGATAAAAACGTCTGCTAAATGACTAAATGTAAATGTAAATGTAAATGTAAAAAGCCGAGCGGGTGGAGGCGTGCCGTGTGGGCGGAGCTAAATAACCACGAGCGCGCAAAGCTTTTACGTTGAGAGTGTCTGGAAGCTCTGTGACACTGTTTTTAGAACACCATGTCATGCGCGAGTTTTAGAACATATGTGTGTGTTCTCGTGGTTTATGAAGACATGATTTGGTTTTACAATAAACAAACAGACACCTACAGTAGCCACCTAAACAAATGTATTTAAACAAACACACACCATACATCGCATGCTCCATATATACTTTAACTATACGTGATCATGTTGTTTAGCCTACTTGCTGTGCTTAAGTTACACGCCGATAGACACACACAGATATTTGAAGCAATTCTACTCACCGCCTGCGGTTCCAACGCAAGACCGTAACCTTTAGTGTTGGGACTGCTCCATCCTTGAGAACAAAACGATAAGCAAATCCGGCTTCGAACTGGGCCTTGTTTATAAAAAATCATCCTCGAAATGCATGGAACAAACAAGAACACTTTTACAACCGTGTTGATGTTCTGGAAAAACAAACTCCATCCCCTGGCTTGATTCTTTGGGAATCTGTGCTGTGTTGTCTTGCCTTGGCAACCGAAAACACACTTCTTTGGCAGCCGATGCACAGCGCTTTGATGGGCATAGGTTACGGCTATCACTCTACAGCTGCGTGCGCGCCCTTCCGAGAGAAGTGCCCTTAGGGCCGAATAAGGAAATTCCGGTGCAGCTGACGTCATACGCGCGCCATACTCGAAAAAAACTTTCCAAAACTTGTGACAACCAGGAAGGAGTATTTTGAGAACAGAAATACGCAATCAAACGTACAACTTAATTTTTGAAACTTTGTCCATGTTTAGCATGGGAATCCAACTCTTTAACAGTGTAAAAAACTCACTATGCATGAAATAGCATTTCACCCCCCCTTTAAGAAACTGTTAATTTCTTTATAAAACTGGAGAAAGGTAACATACACTTATGGTCTGTAAATCAGTAATCCATTGCTTTTTCGGTAAAAGAGGCTAAAGAGATTAACCCTTTAGAACCAGCTGTGTCGTCGCCGACACAGACCAGCAAGCTGTATTCATTGTACCGTAACTCTTCAACCGTTTGCACTATCAAAGCCATTCAAATTACCCCTGACAGTAGACAACATGCGGTTTTCGGCAATAAACGGCTTATTACGGTTATTTCATGCTTTCCATCAGCAAATGACAGCAGCTTTCTGGCAGAGCGGGAAGGAAGGATTTGAACAGAGAGATATGAAGCGCGGTAGGTTAGAGTGTGTTTTGGATTGCATAATATAATAAAAGAAACTAACAAATACATTGCGAAAGAAGTGGTAGACAGCAGAAGAGGGGATTGGGATGATTTTTAATGAAACTTGGGAGGTGGATGGCCGTTACTCTTTCACGTATCTTTACATGTGGTGTATGCATGTGTATGTGCGTGCCTATAAATGGACGCATTTGTATGTGTGTGTGTATGAAAAAAAGTGTCCTAAATGAAAACTGTGCAACCCAATGTCACAAAATAAGACTTGTATAGATGTATTATAATTCATTTTTCAACTTTAAAGTGTTAGTTTCTTTCGTTCGTGATTTTTCTGTTTTTTTCTAAATAATTATCAGAAAATGTATTTTCGTTTTTTTTTTTTTTTTTTGTCTATTTAAATTATATTTCCAAACTCACCACACACAATAATGGTCAATAACTGTAATTTGTTGAAAGCTAATCTTTTTCTGAAAAAGATGACACCTTGGACATAAAGATAGCACATTGTTGTAGAATTTTACAGTCAAAAAATCTAAATAAGAGAAAAACACCTATTTTAGCTTCAGGTTCTAAAAGGTTAATAGGATAAAAAGGACGATCTGTGTTTAAAACAGAAATAAACATTTAATAGAAATTTAAATTTGGGGAAATACACCTTAAATTACAATATGCAGCGTTTGCTTGTTTGCATAAGTTTCACTTTCTTTGTGCCATAAGTTTAAGTACCAGTTTGTGATCTGTTAACAATTGCTAATGCCTCGTTTAGCCTGTGTACGGAACGTGTGGCTTACGTTCGTCCATTACAACATTGGACTTGAATGAAGCTACATCGTGTCCGTGTCATACTTTCCATTTTACAGGTAAGAACGAGGGTTGTATTATGTTTAAACGATGTATATATGTATATATGTATATATATATATATATATATATATATATATATATATATATATATATATATATATATATATATATATATATATATAATGCTTTTAATACTGTAAGGAACATACAGGGAGTAAATGTTAATGATTGTAGTAATTTATGTATGCACATTTAGCAGGCTAAAAGTGAAGTATTGCTCCAATGTAGCCTGCATGCTAGCTGTGTCTTGGACCGAGGTTAAAGCACGGTAGTAATGTAACAGATATAGTGTCAAACAAGAATTTGTTTTTTTCTTATTAGATGATATAAGCTGAGAGAAGTATTTAGTTCTAGCACCTTTCAAAAGTTCATTTAGGGAAGCAGTTAATTCCATAAGATAAAGCCTGTGAACTTCGAGTTTAGTTGTTTTCCATAAGCGCTCTATTTTCTGACGTTTACTTCTACAACTCTGGATAGATTTATTTATCCAGGGGCAAGTCTTTTTAAAAGAGACAATGTTTGATTTCACAGCCACTTCATCTAAAATTGCTAAACATTGGCTGTTAAAAGACTCAGCATACACATCTGCACCACTGCATCCCCTTAGCCGGCATGGGTCAAACAAAATAGAAAACTTCTCAGCAACATCCTGGTTAATAAATCTCCTTTGAGGCTTAATTCTCAGGGGCGGGGATTCCCGAGGTAAGTTCAGGCCAAAGAAAACACAGCTATGGTCATTCACATGTACATTTCCCACACACACATTTACTATATCTAGACCTAACGAGAAAACAAGGTCTAGGGTGTACCCCTTTAAATGTGTAGGTCCTGAGACATGTTGAATAAAGTTAAAAGAGTCAGTAATGGATATGAGATCTGTAGCTGCAATACATGAGATATCATCAATATGAAGATTAAAATCTCCAATAATTAAAACTTTCTCCAGCTTGATTATAAAGGATAAAAAGTCAGTAAAATCAGTAAGGAAGATGCCTGCAGTACCAGGAGGGCGGTAAATTAACACACAATAAAACAGGTTAACAGAACCGACCTTAACCCTCTGGGGTCGGCTATCTCCGGCGATACCAGCTCACTTTTTTTCTTATAAGTGCAAAAGAGACTCAAAATACTCTGCTGATTTTGATCTTACATATAAGTGTTATACATCATTCGATACTGTTAAGTGTCTATTTTTTGTGTGTATACTCACAATAAAAACAAAGTGTTGTGCTTTTTGTCAAATAAAGAAAAATAAACATGATGCGAGTTTTGCCTTCTCTCTGTCAGTGAAGTCCATTCTTAAACATGTCCGAAAATGAACTAACTCAAGTGAATACTTGTCATTTATATAAAAAAACAACTATTCTCAGTTTATGTAATCTGTATGAAAAGAGAGAGATGTCAGACTTTTTACTTTCACCTAATTATAGCTTATTACGTGTTAATGTGACCACACCCACGGAGAGCGCGCGCTATTCAAACACAAATGTTGAGGCAAGCCATGAAAACGCCCACATCAGCTGGATAAAACATACTCGGTTACTAACGTAACCTCGGTTCTCTCTAGAGAGGGAACGAGTACTGCGTAATATCTTACGCTATGGGGGAAACACTCTTTCCTCGAGATATTGAAGCCAAAAATTATCCTTAATTTTTTAATCATGCAAAACGCTTTTGCAGCAGCAAGCAGACAAGGGCGAGACAGCTCGCGCGCCCATTGGCTGCCTCGCTGGAAAAGCTGCAGCCTATCGAGTGAGGCACTGCGTGACGTAATGACGAATGAGGACGCTTCGCGCTCATTTCGTCATGTCCCGCCAGTATAGGCGTGGTCTCGCCCTATAAATACCCCCTCGATAGCTGTATTTCCTCTGATTTTGTACGCCGAAGCGAACCAGAGCATAGTCCAAGCACGGCAAGATACGCAGTACTCGTTCCCTCTCTAGAGAGAACCGAGGTTACGTTAGTAACCGAGTACGTTCTCTTACGAGAGTATCTCTCGTACTGCGTAATATCTTACGCTATGGGGACCCCATGCAAAACGCCGTGCGGACAGGGATCCAACACCAGAGTCCCGGGGCCAAGCCCGGGGCACATCTAGTGCACAATCACCACAACTCACACAGAGTAGAGGAGGAGAGGCTAGAAGCATCACTCCTTCATAAAAGTCCCGTAGGGGTACCGACCCGTAGGGGTACACATAGCCGCATTGGCGGCCAATAAGCCCGAAGTTCAGACCGCCAAAAGCTTAGCTTGTAAGGCGGGCACCTCCAGGTTATAGTACTTGATAAATGTAGACGGCGAGGCCCAGCCCGCAGCCGTACAGATATCCTGCAGGGAGACCCCGCTATACCATGCCCACGACGAGGCCACGCCTCTCGTGGAGTGCGCTTTGACACCCAATGGGCACCGCAGGCCCCTGGAAGTGTAAGCCAGCGCTATGGCATCCACTATCCATCTGGATAGGCTCTGTTTTGAAGCGGCGAGTCCCTTAGAACGGCCGCCAAACAACACGAAAAGCTGCTCGGTCTGTCTGAACTCAGCCGAGCGGGACACATAAGCCCTCAACGCCCTGACAGGGCAAAGGAGACTCGCGTCCCTCTCCTCATCGAGAACCGGAAGGGCTGACAGGGAAATTACCTGGGCCCTAAACGGTGTATTGAGGGATTTCGGCACGTAGCCGTGCCTCGGTTTGAGTACGACCTTTGAGTCGTTAGGCCCAAACTCCAGACATGACGCGCTTACAGAAAGCGCCTGTAAGTCCCCTACACGCTTCACTTAAGCGAGAGCCAATAGAAACACCGTCTTAAGGGACAGGTGCTATATGTCCGACAGCTGGATCGGCTCAAACGGGGCGCCTTTCATGGCCTCCAAGACCGTGGAAAGGTCCCAAGCCGGGACTGAAGGGGGCTTGGGAGGGTTTAACCTCCGAGCTCCTCGTAGGAAACGCACGACTAAGTCGTTTTTCCCCAGTGACTGGCCAGACACCGGTTTAGCAAACGTTGCTATGGCCGCCACGTAAACTTTGAGCGTGGATGGGGTCCTTCCCTTATCCATCAGCTCCTGAAGGAAGGCAAGCACTTCCTTAACCCCGCAGTCCACAGGTGAAAAGCCACGGGCTCGACACCAAGTAGAGAACACCGACCATTTCGAGGCATAGAGCCGTCTGGTAGACGGAGCTCTAGCCTGCGCGATCGTGTTTAGCACTCCTTCCGGGAGGCTAGCGGGTACCCGTTGATGGCCCATGCGTGCAGGGACCACAGTTCCGGGCGAGGATGCCAAATCGAGCCCTCCGCCTGAGAGAGGAGATCTCTCCTCAACGGTACAGGCCACGGGGCAGTGCTGGCCATCCGCATCAGGACCGGAAACCAAGCCTGGTTCGTCCAGAGCGGAGCTACAAGCAGCACTGGGCATCCATTTTCCCTGATCCGTTCCAACACCTGAGGCAGGAGCGAGACAGGGGGAAAAGCATACAGGGGACCGCTGGGTCAAGCATGGGCCAGCGCGTCCCTGCTTTTCGAGAAGAATACTGGGCAGTGAGCGTTCTCGCGGGACGCAAACAGGTCCACCTGCGCTCTGCCAAACGTTTCCCACAGCAGCTGGACCGTCTGCGGATGCAGCGACCATTCTCCTGTCGGGACGTTGTCTCTGGACAGCTTGTCTGGACCCGTATTCAGGTGCCCAGGCACGTGCGCCGCTTTCAGAGAAAGGAGGTTGCGCTGGGCCCAGACCAAGAGGGGTTCCGCCAGCCTGCAAAGGCGGTGGGACCCGATGCCGCCCTGGCGATTTATGTACGCCACCACTGACATGTTGTCCGACCGGACCAATACGTGGTGGCCTATTATCTGGGGACAGAAGCGCCTTAGCGCTTTGTCGACTGCCATTAATTCCAAGCAGTTTATGTGAAGGAGCTTCTCCCGTACTGACCATAGGCCAGCTAGTGGTCTGCCCTCGAGCAGCGCTCCCCGCCACGATGTGGAGGCGTCCGTTGACACCACCTTCACACCCGAGGCGATCCCCAGACTCACACCTGACTGATACCAGTCGGTCACTTTCCACGGTTTCAGAGCTGAAACGCACTGAAGGTCGACCCTGAGGCGAAATAGACCCGCGGTCCACGCCCTGGGGGAACTCGTGCTTTTAGCCATAGCTGCAGTGGGCGCATGCGGAGCAGGCCCAACTGGAGCACGGAGGCTGCTGAGGCCATCAGACCCAGCATTTTCTGAAACCTTCTGAGCGGGACTATAGAGCCGTGGCGGAAGGATCTCGCGACGTGCTGAATATTCAATCCGCGCTCCGGTGACAGGCGTGCTGTCATGGATAGCGAGTCCAACACTGTTCCCAGAAGGAAATTCTCCGACTGGGGAGCAGTGAGCTTTTCGCCCAATTGACTGTAAGGCCCAGCTCCTCGAGGTGCTCGAGTAATGCGGCCCTGTGTTCTATGAGCTCCATTCGTGAACGAGCTAGAATCAGCCAATCGTCCAAGTAGTTCAAAACTCGCATGCCCCGAAGTCTCAGGGGGGCGAGGGCCGCGTCCATGCACTACGTGAACGTACGGGGTGCTATGGACAGGCCGAACGGCAGGACTGTGTATTGATATGCCTGGCCCTCGAAGGCGAATCTCAAGAATCGCCTGTGATGGGACGCTATTTGTATTTGAAAATAGGCGTCTTTCAGATCTGTTGACATGAACCAGTCTCCTTGGCGCACTTGCGCGAGGATTTTCCTGGTCGTAAGCATTCTGAACTGGCGCTTCCCGAGCGTTCTGTTCAGCAGTCGCAGATCTAGAATGGGTCTGAGCCCACCATCTTTTTTCGGTACCAGAAAATATCTGCTGTGTAAGCCCCCTTCGCCCTGAGATAGAGGTTCTATAGCCCCTTTTCTCAGTAGTTTCGCTATCTCGGCTCGAAGTAGATGAAACACTTCGCTATACACCGTAGTTTCGACTCGCGCCGTATAACGGCGGGGGCGTCGAGCGAACTGTAGCGAACAGCCTCTCGTTATAGTGTTCAACACCCATTCTGATACCCCGGGAAGCCTTGACCACGCATCTGCGTGAATAGCTAGGGGTAGAATGAAATCTGGGCTCTGGCCGCGGCAGGACGGCGGCTCGAGAGCCCCTGTGTACTGGGAACACAGCACCGTGTTTACAGCGTTCGAGGCGGGGGGCGCGCTGATCACAGCGGGCAGCCTGGCCGCGCTCAGCTTCTCTATGGCGGGACGCGCAGAGAAAGCGAGCGGGGCGAATCCTGTGGGATTCGGCGCGTGTGAGGGAATGTGGGCACATTTACTAATGCAGCACATTTACTACACTGAGAATACTGTCAGCTCGCGCGACTAAATCACTGCTGTGTATACAGCGTGCGAGGCGCGCGCTGATCAAAGCCGGCAGCCTGGCCGCGCTCAGCTTCTCTGTGACGGGTTGTGCAGAGAAGACGAGCGGGGGTGAATCCCGTGAGATTCGGAGTGTCTGTGAGAAATGCGGGCGCGAGACAGCGGGCACATTTTCTGCACGGAGAATACTCGGCTCGCGCCGACTGAATCAACGCTGTGTTCACAGCGTGCGAGGTGCGCGCTAATCACAGCGGGCAGCCTGGCCGCGCTCAGCTTTTCTGTGACGGGTTGTGCATAGAAAGCGAGCGGGGGTGAATCCCGTGGGATTCGGCGTGTCAGTGAGGAAATGCGGAACAGCGGGCACATTTACTGCACTGAGAACACTGTCGGCTCGCGCCGACTAAATGTGTGTTAGTTTCGTTTTTACAGAAACCAAGAGTTGGTTTTATTTGTGCTAGCCCTGCACCGTGGCGGGCTGTGTCTGGGTGTGGGAATGGGCACTGGGACGTGGGCATTCTTACAACACTCGTAACACCATCGGCCGTGGCCGGAACACCAGAAAATGCACTCTTTATTGGATTTATCTGGGTAGCCATAGAAACGGCTTTTGTGTGCAGGCAAGCGGGCTGAGACACCGGCTGCTTCACTGCGAAATACACTGGGACAGTCACAACGCATGGAACTGAACGAGCGAGAAGTTTTGGTGGAAATCCGGCCGCAGCGGGATCTGAACACCGTCACTTTCCTAGAGAGACTAGGAAGGCCTTGAGACCTCGGGCTTTACCTCAATCCTCGGCCGGGGCCCGCGCTGAGGGGGGCGGTGTCCAGCAGAGCGAGAGCGCGGTGTTTGATCTTGGGCCTGGCGGCGCTGCTAGTTAGCCGAAACGACGGCCTTTGTGCGCAGGCAAGCGGGCTGTGGAACCAGCTTGCTCACTGCGAAATACACTGGAACAGTCACATTGCTTGGAACTGAACGAGCGAGAAGTTTTGGTGAAAATCCGGCCGCAGCGGGAACTGAACACCGTCGCTTTCCTAGAGAGACTAGGAAGGCCTTGAGACCTCGGGCTTTATCTCAATCCTCGGCCGGGGCCCGCGCTGAGGGGGGCGGCGTCCAGCAGAGCGAGAACGTCGAGGAACACGGAGCGCTCAGCTTCCGTCATCTCGGATAGCGTTAGCCACAAATGTATCTCACCATTCAGGATGATGTAATCCACGGCTTGAGAGAGCGGACGCATCGGCTCAGTTTCAATGCCGTCTCCGGTAAGTTTGTCGAGCTCAAGTGCGGACGCGGCGGCAGACTGCGGCCGCTGTCCGTCTGGGAGCGACTCGAGCGAAGCCGGCGAAGCTGGCGGGCGAACCGGCGAGCTTTGGCGGGCTGGAAATAGCTCGGGCGCGCGCAGGGCGCGGCGCTTCTTGCGGCGCGGCATCACGGCGGGCTGGGATGCGGGCTCGGAGAACAAAGCTAGGCGAGTCCGCAGAGTCACCATAGGCAAGCGTTCAATATGATGGCATCCGCCGTCAGCGAGCGCGGTGGCCGCGTGATCCTCACCCAGGCAGGACACGCAGATGACGTGGTGGTCCTCGTCGCTGAGTGGGGCTCGGCAAGAACCACAGGAAGGCATCTTTAAAAAGACGCAGCTCTTTTAGAACAGTAGAAATGGGTGTTGCGTCACGTAAGCAAACACACACACACTTAGCAGAGTAAAAGGATATAGTACGCCGGAAAGCGCAGCAGGTACGGCAGTTGAAGGCGGCTGGGCCAGCGACTTCAGAAGATGGCACGTCCCGCTGAGAAGGCTACAAGTCAACGGCGCGGCTTCTCACTCTGGATCCCGCGATGTGTGAGCTTCGCGTGAAGAATGAAAAATCAGAGGAAATACAGCTATCGAGGGGGTATTTATAGGGCGAGACCACGCCTATACTGGCGGGACATGACGAAATGAGCGCGAAGCGTCCTCATTCGTCATTACGTCACGCAGTGCCTCACTCGATAGGCTGCAGCTTTTCCAGCGAGGCAGCCAATGGGCGCGCGAGCTGTCTCGCCCTTGTCTGCTTGCTGCTGCAAAAGCGTTTTGCATGATTAAAAAATTAAGGATAATTTTTGGCTTCAATATCTCGAGGAAAGAGTGTTTCCCCCATAGCGTAAGATATTACGCAGTACGAGAGATACTCTCGTAAGAGAACATCCCGTTTAATAAGAATATTTTACTTTACCTTGTCTTGCTGCGCTGTGAGTAATAACACTATCGTAATAATCCTGGAAAAGTTACCTCAGAAGTGCTCGTAATTTCATTCTGAGGAGCACGGATTCAGCTGATGCAGTAAGTTATTTATTCTTCTGAACAGCACAGACGCGCGCACAATGTTGTTTACTACAGCTGTACATCGCATATGTGCCGTTCATTCACTCTCGCTCCTACTTAAGTAAATGTTATTTTTACATGAACACATCCAAACTATATTGCTATAGCCTACTGAGATTTGTTCTGATCGCGATATAGAATAGTGTCTGTAATGACAACATTTCGTTGACTAGTTTTGGATAGATTGTAAAGTTTTTACTCTAAAATAGACATCAAATAAGCTTGTGTTAGACAGTTTCTGCTCATACATTAAATATATAGTATTTTTTGTAAAAAATAAACTAATCAACTGTTATAGTGTTTGTTCCAATGCAAGCTATATCAAAATAATGAATCCTTAACTTTGAAATATGTATGATAAAATGTATTGGCCTACTTTAAAAAATAATGCTTCATAAGACATTTATGGAAAAAGAAAATTTTCTTTTCAAGATGTTTCCAACTCTAATTTTGAACCAATTCTAGAGAATGGCCCATCAATTCTAGAGAATGGCCCATATAACCTATTTGAACAGGATTTGTTTTCAGGTATGACTAAAAATGTGCTTTTGACTTTCATTTATATTTTGATATATATATCAAAATATAAATGAAAGTCAAAAACACATTTTTAGTATGTGTATATAAATATATATATTTATATTGTCATGAACCACCAGACTCAAAGGGATCCAAATGCAGCGTAAAGCCCTATTCGTACGGGATAAGTATTACCTGGTGACCTCTAGTAATTAGTAATAATTGCGGATGTGGTCTGAGATCTTAATTCCGTGCGAATCGGCCATATCTGTAATTTATAAAGTAAAAATTCCCCCGCAAATTACCTAATTACCAAATTCGCCGAACACCGAGGTCCTGTGATAATGTTAGTCCCGTGTGAATTGGCATCTCTGTGATTTCGCCGGATCGTATATAATTTTTTCAAGGTTTTTGTTTCATGTGCGCCTTTTTATCCATCTTTCGCGAATAATTGAGGCTGGTTTGGAGTAGTTTGATAGTATTTTGGTAGCTGAGTCATATCGCTATGCACAACTACACAATTTGCAGAAAGGAAAGCTGAAAATCATCAGAAGAGCAAAAACAAAAAAGAATGATTAGATGGAGATGAATGACATGTACAGCAGCATGCGGTAAGGAAGTTTATTCCGTTTATGTCATAATATATCATACAGCTAGACCTATAACGAAAAGAAATTTCCAAGCAATAGCCTATTGACGTCATACCCGGGAGATAAAAAAGCACTGTCAAGAGCATGCCACACCAGCAGGCGGCGATATAATCCTTAACATCAAAGCCATGTTGGCCAATCAGAAGCCTAACAAAGTGTTATTAGCGGTTCTGGTAGGCGCAAATCTGACGTCAAACACAGCGGATAACGGCGCACACTCTGATGTCGCAAGGCAAAAACCCCGCTTTCACTGTCTACATGACAACACTGTAAACGGCGTTTCTGAACATCCTCATCCTGGCAGGCGTTTTCAAAAATGTTTGGTTTCAGTGACCTGATACTGCGTTTCTGTGTGGACGAACGACCGAACCGCGTAAAAAAAGTCACGGTTATAAAAATACCCATGTCCGTGTGGACAGGGCCTAAGCCAAGAGTGATAGTGACAGTGAGGTATAAATGTGTGTGGAGCTGTGTGTGGAACTAGATGCAGGTGTGAGGGTGATCAATGGAAACAGGTGTGAGAGTGATCAATGGAGACAGGTGTGTGCGTAATCAGTTCAGGGTGTGTGCGTGATCAGTCCCAGGGAAGGCAGTGCAGGGGTAATCCAGCCGAACATCGTCATATATATATATATATATATATATATATATATAATATATATATATATATATATATATATATATATATATATATTGTCCTCACATTCTTTCTTGTGTGACACACCTGAATGAAAGGCTCATTATATGGGTCATTGTCTTCTCAGGTGTGAACCACCTAATTATTCATGAGGGGGTTGGGCCGTTCACATAGTATACATTGCCTTTCCAAACAAAAAAATGTTGTTCACAATTTAAAACAATCTGTTGTTTTATGTGAATGATTAAGCAGGATGATTTTCAGATAATTTTGAAGCAAAAACTCTAGGCGACAACATCCATTAGTCAAAAAGTATTGTGGACACATATTTAGTATTGTTTTGTGGCCTTATTTCAGAAACTTTAATTTGTAGTTTTTTCAATAACCATGCATAAACAATATTCTCTCAAAAATAAAAACATGTACATGTTACTCACATATTATGGTAGCCCTGTTTGTGCTAAATAGAGTGTAATTTCACCTGTGCCATTAATATGTTTATAAGCAACTGAAAAAAGCACAAATGTCAGGGCATGTTAAAACATCTCAAGGACCCCAAAAACACCTTAGACCCCAGAGGGTTAATCATCTGTGCAAAAGAGGAGAAGCTTTCAGTGTATTACTCTGCATAATAATCTGTCATAATACACAGCAGCAAGGCCGCCACCTTGGCGTGCCGTTCAAGGTGTCCCAATCCCAGAGCAGCGTGCAGGGCAAAGCACAGTTAAATGTATAGCTTCCTTTTGCTACGTTTCTGGAAGAAACATAAAATCCATCTTTTCCTTGGTGAAAAGATCGTTGATTGCATGCGCCTTATTAGTGATGCAATGAGCATTGAGCAGCGCTAAACGGAGAGATGATGGCAGGCCGGCCTCCATAATGGCACGTTGTAGTGGCCACAAATGCTACAACGCGTGGTTTCCAACGATGCCGTGTAGTCAATCGCTGGTCAGTCTGGTCGGCCACAAACTGTAGTTGCCTGACTGCGTCTCCAACACCGCCCCACGATGACTGAAGGGGATCTCATCCAATGGGCAGGACGAGCTGAAGGTGACCCCGCGAAGGAGCACCCCCACCATCTATATCCCGGGGAAAAAATGGCAGCAGCCACCGCGGCCGCCGCCTGCAAAAAAGCTTGGGCACCCCCATCCACGAAGACAGCCTCACCCCGACCTGAACCCTGGCTTTGCAACCCCTTCTCCTCGTCTCTTCTTGGGATTACCACGGCCCCGAATAGAAAACAGAAATCGGTATTCATGTAGGCTGGATACACACACCAACGGGGGCGGGAAAGTTTGACTGTAACTCTCCCAACTGTTACAAACCCCTTCCATATACATTCCAATATTCATCACGTCCGAGCAGCAGTGACACAGTAGTTTGAAGGCAGGGTTGATGTGACCATAAGAGAGACGAAAACAAATGGAGAAAAACGACACAAATGTGACGCAGCAGTGGCTATGCCAAACAAAGGCGCCATCTTGCTCGTTCAATGTGATGGAGTTGAGTATATCAATGTATAGTAAATAATAACCAGTTTCAAGTATTGCTTTTATCATTGAAAACACAGTGACATGCTATGGTAAGCCATTTTAGCTTGTATTCATTCACAGGATGCATTTTTGATATCAATAATTAAATTTGAACTATTTAAAATGTGAATTCTTGATATGTGACCCTGGACCACAAAACCAGTCTTATGGGTCATTTTCCTTAAATTGAGATTTATACATCACATGAACGCTGAATAAATAAGCTTTCCATTGATATATGGTTTGTTAGGATATGTCAATATTTGGCCGAGATACAACCTTTTGAAAATCTGCAATCTGATGGGGCAAAAAATCTAAATATCGAGAAAATCGCCTTTTAAAGTTGTCCAAATGAAGTCCTTAGCTACGCATATTACTAATGAAGGGAAATAAATAAAATTTACACCATTGATTTACCACAACTAAACCTTTATTCACACAAAAAAATCTCCTTAAAATAGCCTATTTGTAATGCGATCTGGTCAAACCCATCGGTTGTCGCGCTGCACGGTTTCAGTATAAGGTCTAAAAATAGATCGAATGTCAGTTTTTTGTAAAAAATTGGGTTTTCATAAAATTATTATTCTATAACATCTTGTCTATCCTCTTTGAATATATCTTGGGAAAATTTACAAGTTTAGTGCAGAAAAATTGCGATTTATAGTGGCAAGCTGAAAAGACTGTCTTACTTTCTCTTTAAGAACACGCACAGAGAGAGAGAAAAAATCGACATTTTAATCAATGAAAGAAATAAAAACAGATTTGGGAAACAGATTATCAAAACCTGTAATAGGCTATGTCAAATTTCACCATGTGGTGGCTTTTCCCAGATCGCATCACATTTCACCAGGAACATATAAAATTGAAGAGATCCACACAACACACATTGATCGAATTCGTCGTCTTCCAGGGCATATTATTTGCCAAGCCGGTCTCTGGACATTCTGTATCATCTTCCCAATCATTTGCGAAAAAATAATTTACTATGTTCGTTACATTATTGCTGTCATTAAAGTTTAAATTGAGCAAACGCGCTATCTCAGAATCCATGGCTTGCACCGTAACCATTGCGGATTGTGTACACTGTGCACGCGAAGAAGTCGCCAGCCAATGAGAGGCGCTGTAGCAGGCCGTTGCTAGGAAGAAAACGTTTTTTTTTACACGAGAAAGTTTTGTTTTAACGCTCTCTATTGGCTTACTGCTCTAATGACGTTGTGGAGAGTTATGAAACCGAAAGCTGGAAATCTAAGCTTGACAACGATACCAAACTTAGCAGCGAGCGAGTTTTTTTAGGCGTGTTTTCTGACTTTTTTTGCGCGATTTTGCTGCATCCACTCACACAAATATTTTTTATATATATTTACGGTAGGAAATTTACAAAATATCTTAATGGAACATGATCTTTACTGAATATACTAATGATTTTGGCATAAAAGAAAAATCGATCATTTTGACCCATACAATGTATTGTTGGCTGTTGCTAAAAATATACCCGTGCGACTTACGACTGGTTTTGTGGTCCAGGGTCACATATTAAGAATGTGTACTTTTTCTAGTAAAAATGTCTATTTCTCATTTCAGGAATTACATTTTCATTAGTACTAGTTTAAGGTGGGAGGATTGTAGTGGGAGCACTGGGGTGTCAGGTCTGACTGTGTGGCAATGGAAATGGTTTACATGTCTCATGGGTCAGGTAGGAACAGAATCTTGCTTAGCGGCCCGAGGGAGGTCAGGATCGGCTCTGCTTAGAAACTAGAATGTCTATTTCCTCTTTTCCCTTAATGATGATGAAAAGGCAGATATGATCAATTTGATTGCAAAAATGTGTGGCTGAAGTGGATAAAATCATTAGTGTGCAGTTGTTATTGCAGTGTTCAATGAGTGAAAGAGAATGGATGATTACATGTTCGGCTTTTTTATGCCACATAGGCTTTTATGCTATGGGGGAATTGCTATTCCCTTACTATTGAGGACAGAATGAATAATGACAGAGCAAAAGAGGCCCATCCTCTTCTTCACATTCTTTTTAGTGTGCTACAACTAGAGGGCAAATACATGGGTTGGAAATATTTTGACTTTGGCTTCAAATATGAGTACTGTTATAATCATGTTTTATGTGGAAGATTTATCATGAATGCTGGAGAAATTTGATTTTGATAAACTAATTGTGGTAATATGAGTGCAACATAAATTTATTGAGGACATGATTGAAACAGTTATGAAATCACAAAACCACTTTATTGATGGGGTCGGATGAAAATCAAGAACATATTTCATTGTAATATAAACAAAACTTTTTGTCAATAAGCATTTCAATATTTCATTTCTGAATTGGATTTGGACATCAAATATCTCTTTGTATTTTTCTCAGGTTTAAGCAAAATAATGTAACATTTTGGAGTGAAGATACAGAGCAGCAGCCCATAACTGGAGGCCAGAATTGCAAAAATCTCCACGGCCACGGTGTATTTCCCCGGTGAGCTGACATATGCCGGCACAAATGCAATCCACACAGCACAGAAGATCAGCATGCTGAAAGTAATAAATTTAGCCTCATTGAAATAATCTGGGAGTTTTCGAGCAAAGAAGGCCAGCAGGAAGCAGACAGCTGCAAGCAGGCCGATGTAGCCCAACACCAGGGAGAAGGCCAATGGAGAGCCCACATCACACAAAAGAATAATCCGGGCAGTTTCACGAGTCATGAGCTTATGTGGGATGGGAGGTGCCAGACTCAGCCATGTGCAGCAAATCACTACTTGTACAGTTGTACACAATAAGATAATGATACGCTGCTGTAGAGGGCCGAACCATTTCATTACATTAGTACCAGGGAGAGTGGCTCTGAAAGCTATGAGTACCACTATAGTCTTCCCAAGGATGCATGATAGACAGAGGGAGAATGCAATACCAAATACACTGTGTCGAAGCCCACAAGACCATGATGTGGGCTGCCCAATAAAGGCTAGTGCACACAAAAAACAAAGCCACAATGAGCTAAGAATGAGGAAACTGAGCTCGGAATTGTTAGCTCTGACAAGTGGTGTGTGGCGTTTAAGGGCAAATATCAGAGCAACTGCTAGTGTGAAACAGGATCCCAGCAGAGCCACTGCTAGCAAAGTGATGCCCATGGTATCGTTGTAGGAAAGGAACTCCACCAGCTTCGGGATGCAGGTGTCTCGTCTAGTATTTGACCAGAACTCAGGCAGGCACGTCTCACATTCTAAGGCATCTGATAAATACAATTTTGAGATAATCTTTCCTCTACTATAAAGATTTATTGTGCACAGTAATTACATTTTAAACAAATCTAAATTAGTTTTGTTAAACACATAAAAATCAACAGGACAAGAGTTGATTTAGGACATACCTGTCTGATTGCTAACCTCCCCAGCTGCACAGACAATGCAGTCAAAGCAGCAGAGAGGAAAGTTTGGCCTGGTAGACTTTCTTGTGCCTGGAGGACAGCTAGTGCTGCAGACTGATATAGGGACCTGTAATTCAGAGAAAAGACCAACTACAAAGATACACATCATAAATTACCCAGCAAATACAAAAGCTATGCAAGTAAGGAAATTAGTATTCAACATTGAATTCTAAAACTTCTCATTAAAAGTAAAAGTAAAAATAAATAAATAAATAAATAAATCACACTGGAGCATTACTTGTCTCTGTTTTCCATTCCAGATTATGTTTTTTTCTTCAATCACTAGTTTAGGCTGCATCGTTTCATCAAATCTCCCCACAGTGACGTACTCCACCTTTCCGTTGCCAATGAGCTGCCAGTTGATGAGATCATACATGGCCACAGGATCTCCATTGCCGTCAAACTTGGTCTCCTCACCAAAGTCATTAGTGAAGTGGATATGCTTTAAATAATTCAGGAGCTTCATGTTTATGAGTGATTGGATTAGACACAAAGAGTGAATAAAAGAAAGATAAAAGTAATCATGGAACAGTGGTAACTTTTGTTTAAACTTTTATCTAAACTATAGAACATTAATCTTAAGACACAAGCTTAAGACAAACAGATATAAAAGTTGTGCATTTTACCTGCCATGGTTGTATGCTACTGGAGTTGGGGCACAATCCCCCAGCAAAAGGTCCGTTGCCTGGTTCACAGTGCAGCATTGAATCCAGAGCATGTGCAATGGCGTACACTGCCTTATAAACATTATAAGAGATTCTCAGCTGAGATACATCTGAGTAGATGTTACCTGTATTGGCAAGTACTTCAGAGCCATTACAGGGGGGTCTAATAGAGGTGCTCTTATTGCCTGTAACTAGAGAGCACTTAAACATCTCCTGCCAAAACTGCAGAACAAATGGGTCCTGTGGGTATTTCGAGGGATGTAACCGTAGCAGGAAAGGCTGCAGGCCGGGTATATCAGCCCTGCGAATAGCAAAGCCCATGGAGCCCTGCAGGATGGAGTGGAATTCAGGAGTGGAGAGGACTGCTGCTGTGATCCAGGCCTCGCTGGCCAACCATTGAATACCAGTGATGTTTTGCCGAAGAGCCTCCCAAAAGAGAGCTCTTGCATCTTGCTCTAGAGCAAAGACCAGCACCACATGGGTTCCTGACTCAAAGATTCTCTTTACAATCCGGGACATCTCTGTTTGGTCATGATTTTTGGGGATTATTTCATAAAAAGCAATACATGCACCTAGTTTGGTCACCTCATCATTGAAAATCTGAGCACCACCACGACCATAAGCATCATCCCCTGCGAATGTGCCTAACCAGCTCCAACCGGAGTGTTGCACCAGCTGTGTCAGAGCATCCACTTGAAAAAAGTCACTAGGCATAGTCCTTAGAAATGCAGGAAACTCTAGTTTATTACTGAGACATGCACAGCTTGAGAAATAGCTTACCTAGGGAGAGCACATGAGATCGGAGAGCACAGTATACATGACTGAAAAACATGAGTGTACATCTGCGCATTGAAACTGCACAACTCACCTGTGGAACATGAAAAACACCCAGAAAGTGTGCAACTACTATGGATAATGTGGATCCTCCATCACCAATGACAACAGGCACCCTGCCACTGCACTCTGGTTTTCCTGTGCCCACTTCATTCCCATTCATTAGGGCCAAGGCTGTGCGGAGGGCATGGAAAGGGGTACTGCATGAATCATAAATCTGATAACCCAGAGTTAAGTTGGCAAGGAGTCTTTTATCTCTGTTGATCTCCTCTATGGCAAAAACCATTGTCTGCATCCATCTAAAGGTTCGGAAATTAAACCTTTTTGGGACAAACAGCATTAAATTATCAACAAAATATCATTTTTTTATGTTTATAAAAATTTCTAAAGGTAAATGGCTGTTGCAACACTGCTCAAAAATATACTTAATAAATAAGAGAGAGAATGCCAGTCTGAAAATTCATTAAGAAGCGAAGGGAAAAAAGAAAACACCATACAATTTCAAAATATTAAGCATAAATGCAGTATTGTAATATTTAAGGATAAGACTCTATTTACTGACTGACCCTGAACACTGCGTAGAATGTGGCTCTGCAGTAAAAGATGGAGATGATTCCAGCACAGTATCGTGTAGCGAGAAAAGGGCACCGAACATGATGTCCCCTTCACTGGTTAGCACAGGCAGGTCTGAGGTGCTGCGGGTGAGTCGACAGGTCTGAAGGAGCTGTGAAGGGATCAAAGTGCTGAGGAACAACACTGTCACACAAACATACACACTACTATATGCCATTTTTTCTCTGTACACTTCACTGCTTGAACCAAATTAAACACCACTTTGAAGCTTCATTGCACACACAAAGGGGTTTCCTACATGATATGATGCCACTAATATTTACAAATGCATGAACACACATTCTAGCTCACTCTCGCTATTCGCTAACATAGTTTACACAAGATTCACCTAAGCCCACTTTATACTGTACTCAGAAGCAACTCAAATAAACTTGCATAAACCATACACATTCCCTGAGGGAATGTCTTAGTTGAATGAACAGAACATCACAGAAATACAATCTTAAATATATATTCGATTATATGATTATATATAATATGTTTTCTGCAATATTATATGGCTAGTAAACTAAATAATTAATCTCACAAAAGTATAACTAAGTATAACTACTTTGGAAGGTGTTACAATATGATATATATTGTCAGCAGAGTGTGTCAGTGGGATGCGCAAGCACGCAAAATTAAACAGAGATTGACAGAGTGGATCAAGCATATAACAGAAGGAAAAAGACCAAATGGCAGAACCAAATTACATGCTACAAAGGGCATATATATATGCCCCTTTTGGTAATACTTTCTATGACTTTCTATGTATTTATTATGTACTATAAGGGTATTCTTAATGCATTTTGATACATGCATAATGCTTTATAAACAACCTAATAATAGTTTTTATCATTTGATAAATAACCATAACAACAGTTACAATACACTATAATACATACCTATTTGTGGTTATAACTTCACCTGTTAACTGTCACCCCCCCTTTTTTTGCATAGACATAAAAATCACTATCCAAACGTAAACGTACAGTATGTAACTTTTGGCCACCAGGGGTCACTTAATCAAAATAATAGCAAAAGACGTACTTTGATGACGTCGGGAAAGAGCGTGAGCTCATGGGAGTTGTTGTCGTTGTCGACAACCAGCCATGTGAGGGAGAGAGAGAGAGGGAGTGTGCGCCCGAACCAGCGATACGATGTTCATTGGAACACGCGGCGATTTGTCATTCCCCTACCATCTAGCATCTCCAGCAGGTAACATGTTCACTGACGAGGTAGTGTGTTGTTATTTATATTATATCTCTATTCTTGTTACGTTTAGTTACGGCTATTCACTTTATGTAATGCCATTGTAATGAACATGCGCACTCTGTCGCTCCCCACATTCCTCACTCATTCTAACTTAGTGTTTTTAAAATCATGTCTTTTCGAATGGAGAGATATATGAAGTATCAGGGCTATTAAATCAATATTCCATCTAGCTAGTATTAATAGATGTTAAAAAACACGGTCACCTTTCGTTAATAATTATAATTACATTTATACTATGATATTGAAAAAGATAGTGAAGTTTAGTTTAGTCTTTATTGTCCTATAAATATATTCTTTTTCACACATGTCATTGTTACATTCCATGCAGGATGTACACAGCCTCATACATATAACGTATAACATATAACATATAACCTATAACACCCCCCAATGGGTAGTGTCACGGGAGTTTGTTAAGTGCAGTGATTGCTGAGGGTATAAAACTTTTCTTAAAGTGCGCTTTTTTCCAGTCCAGTCCAGTCCAGGACTCTGTATCTGCGGCCAGATGGGAGTAGGGTGAAGAACCGGTTCAGGGGATGGTCAGGGCTGCTTACTATGGTCCGTGCAAGTCGTGTGATGGCTGTGTCATTTGCATCAGTCTGCATATTTGTAGTAAGTGGTGTTGGGTAGTGAACTCTGGCAGTCATTTGTGTAAAGTGTGTACAGGAAGGGACTGAGTACGCAACCTTGGGGGGTTCCAGTGTTGGTGATAATGGTTGATGATGTTGTAGTCCCTATTTTCACTGTCTGTGGCCTGTTGCTGAGAAAGTTGTTAATCCAGTGGATGAGGAGAGGGGTGACATTCAGGTGCTGTAGTTTCTTGATGAGTTGATGACGCTGGATTGTATTGAATGCAGAGCTGAAGTCAACAAACAGAACTGAGGCAAAGTTATGTGAAATCTGGAGATGGTGAAGGAGGGAGTGGAGAAGGCATGCCACTGCGTCCTCTGTCCCCCTTTTCAGCCGGTATGCAAATTGGTATGGGTCCAATTGTGTGCTGACAGCAGGTAAGATGAGTTGTAGCATGATTTTCTCCATGCATTTCATGATTATTGGAGTGAGTGCGACCGGACGGAAGTGGTTGGGCTCTGAGGGGCGTGGTTTCTTGGGTACAGGTATAATAGTTGATGTTTTCCAGAGGGTGGGTATTGTTGCTGTCCTGTAGGATTCCCAGAAGATGGAGTGGAAGATGGAAGAGAGCTCCATTGCGCAGCACTTCAGCACCTTTGCCGGGATGCCGTCTGGCCCAGGTGCCTTACCAACTTTGCACCTGGCCAGCTGCCGCTGCACATCCTCCTCTGTGAAGGGTGGATGGTGAGGTTCATGGGAGGAAAGGGTTCTGAGTAGTTCCTCACAGGTAGAAGTATGGTCATGGATGTCGAACCGGTTGAAGAAACTGTTCAAGGTGTTTGCAAGATGAAGAGGGTCCGAGCTTGGTTGGTGATGGTGGTTATGTTCTTGACCTGTAAGTTTCTTGATTCTCTGGAATACTTGTTTTGTGTTCATGTTGCTGAACTCCTGCTCCAGTTTGCTTTTATATTGAATTTTGGCTCTGATGATGTCATTCTTTATTTGTCTGTTGAGTATTTTGAGAGTGGCCCAGTCTTTATTCCTGAATGCCGTCCGTTTTTCTTTAAATGCATGTTTTATGTGGGGGGTAATCCAGGGTTTGGAGTTGGGGTATCTTTTGACAGTTCTGGTGGGGATGGTGGTGTGGATACAGAACTTGATGTAGTCAGTGATGGTGGATACCCTCTCGTCCAGTGTGCCCTGAAAAATACCCCAGTCCGTGCAGGCTAGAGAGCCCTGTAATTGCTCAATAGCGTCCTCCGACCAGAGTGTAGCGTATTTAGGGTGAATCTGAATAATTAAATATATTCTGGATAACTAAAATCCTAAGAGCCTTCAAAGGCCGGGAAGCTTCCAAACCAGCGTCCTCCCCCCAGGACTCAAAATTAACACACACACACACACACACATTCCACCAAACACACATCCCCCCCAGGAATGTGGAATGTGCCACAGAAAGTGAATGTTACAGAGAAAAGAAACTTCTCTTTTTAAAAGACATTTTAAACAGAAATATTCAATGTGTTTTATGTGTTTGTTTGTTCATGTTACATTGAAATAACTGAGTTTACCATTATGTATTTTTACATGTAACTGCGTATTCCCTAGAATTCTAACGAAGGAGAACTGAATTTTGCATTCATATATATTCTATTATACTTCCCCTTTAGAATTGTAAGAACAATGTATCTAATCTCATGTTATGATTTGTCTTTTATGTGTTTGGTCTGTTTCTCGAAAACTGGGATAATGTTTCAAACCTTGCCAACTAATGTTTAACCAAATCCATTTGTGACAAGTTTGGAGTCTCTGAGCTCCAATCTTCGCTCCCCAGTTAGCCATTGATATCACATCTTGCTAAAACTTTGTTACACATATGACGATAATAATTATGAAGATTCTGCTTTTAAACACCCGATGAAATTAGGGTTTCAAATGCCTTGCTTAAGAGAACAAAGAGATCATAAAACAGAAAGTCCCGCCTGCGAGTTTCAACCTCTTGATTGGCCGAGTCAATGGGAAGAGGCTGGACTTCGCCGATGTGATAAATGTAGGAGCGCAGCTCCGCCCACTCTCTTGCTTTGCCCGTCGTTACTGCTGCACCATGTAACCCGATCCCGTGGTCTCCTTCGGAGACCCGATCTGATCCTTATATCTTTTCTTTGTTAGTCAAAGTTTTGTTTTCGTAGTCGACTCTGTTCACTTCCCCAAAGTGAAACGGACTCAGTCGAACTATTTTCCGTTGGTAATGTTACTCAAAGACTTTAAACCGCCGCGCAACACGCGCGCCCAGAAACAACACGTGACGCTTACACACACAAAGGACTCCGCTCACGCACGCGGCCGGGACAGGCCTTCAGGAATGCAACAACACATCGAGACCCATAACTTGTGCAAGTATCTCTTTATAACGCTTCTAAGGAGCATTAAGATGATGTTTCGTGTTGTAATCAGAAAAGGTGAATGTCTTAGGAGGAAGGATGCCAATGTTCTCTCTCGCTCACTCTCTCTCTCCCTCTCTCTCTCTCTTACTCGCTTACGCGTGTAAGTCATCCATTGCCCAAACTTTACGCATTTCTCGTTCATCAATGTCTTATTGTGTTTCGTTCGTGTTAATGTTTGTAAATACATGTATTCCTGTAAGTAGTAAATATATAAGTAGACATGCCTTTATTAAATCATTATATTCACTTGACTGATGGACTTTCTCTTTGCTCAATTTCGAGTCTCTGAAGTGCCAAAAGATCTTATGCTACGAACTTTATAACTTAAGGATAGCTTTACATATTTGCTTATAGGGCAGAAAACCCAATTCTTCTGGCCAGAGAATTGCGTTTCCTGAAATCCTATCAAGTAAGATGATATTGGGGATCCCCTCAATATTATTCGGACAATTGAGCTAAATTAATTTTGCCTGCTTTGTAAGACGTGATCTGTGTAATTAACTGCAATCAACTTGTTAAAATGAAAGGATTGCATGTATACATCCAGGTAAAATGACATTCTCCTTTAGAGGGAGATTTATTAACATGTAGACTGATCTAATCCAAACATGTATGAATAATTATTAATTACCAATTATTAATTATGATATGCAAATTCCCCAGGGATTAGACCCGCCTAAAGTCTTTACAAGAGGGTGACGCTGTGGGTTGTTGGTTTGATCCGTTTCAGTTCCGGTTTGTACTGCGGGAGGAGGAAGATGACGTTGTGGTCAGAGAAGCCGAGTGGCGGGAAGACACGTACGGTAAAGGCATCAGCAACATTGCCATAGCACAAATCCAGAGTGTTCTCCTTCCTCTTTGGAACATCCACGAACTGGTGGAAGGATGGCAGAACATCGTTGAGTCTGCAGTTGTTAAAATCACCCAGGATAAACGCCTCTGGGTAGGCGGCTAGCATGTTGTTAGCGTTGTCGGCTACTAGTTCTGCTGCTACCCTAGCGTTGGCGCTCGGGCAGATGTAAACACAGGTGACAACCACCGTCTGGAATTCTCTGGGGAGATGGAAGGGACGCAGGCTCAACGTCATCATCTCCAAATCTGGTGTGCAGATCTTGTTGTGGATCTTGATGTTATCACACCATCTGCTGTTGACATAAATGCAGATCCCACCACCTGAACTGCATATGAAGAGTGAACTGCATATGAATGACAGTGACAATGACAATGACAGTGAACTGCATATGAAGCTACTTTCTGCAGCTATATCTAGAACAAATGTGAATTTACATTATACTATACATGAGAGCTAGTCCGTCCGCGTTTTACACATGCCATCATCGTTTCACAACATATAATTTACGGATAGATATAGTTAGCTGAATGGGTTCTTACTTGTTTATTAGAATGCAAGCGAGATCGGCATCTCTCTGTAGTTCCAGCTTGTCACGAAGCTCTTGGAAATGCAAATCCAATGTTAACGCGAGTCATGTCTCTTCTCCTGTCCCAAAACCTTCTCGGGTCATTTCTTTCAACCGTGCGTTTCTGCTTCACGGATCTGCCTCCAGGAGCAGAACGTGCAGGCAAAGCATAATCATGGTCCATTATTGATATCCAACTATTGATTCTTTATTGTCTTCTTTTATTTTAGTGACGGACATCCGCCGTCCGGTGTTCACATTTGTGTTTGGCGGTTTCGCCGGGATCCGCAGGAAGTTAGAGAAACTAGAGTCAAAGGTTATATGACGTCATAGACGGGCGACGAAACGGAAATAAAGAAACGGCCTGTGTCCTCAAATTAAAATATAAATTTCTCCGGATTTGAAAGATGGTGGAAACTTTCGGCATAATGTTAGTACACAACTAAAAGAAATATATAACATAGATACAGTTATTTTTTGCTATTTTGAAAGCCGAAAAGATACATATTGTGCCTTTAAATGGTTGTAATTCAAGAATGCTTTGGAATATAGACCTATGGTTGGTCTTGTTTTAAAGAAGACATGTTCCAGATTATTTTAGAAGTCTAGAAATTATAAAAAATGTAACAAAAAAAAAGTTATATAAGTTTATGAAATTGTGCAATGTAAAAATATAATTATTAATATTTTACATATATATTACAAAATATATTTTACTCTAAAACTGCAAGAAAATTAAAAACAAAAATCTGAACAAGTTGTGTTCCAAATTTTAGGTTGATATCTCAAAAAATGAGCTTTCAGTAAGATTTTATTCTGGCGCAGTACCCAACTTTTTCACTAGGTGAACACCAGACTCCATTACTGCCCATATAAGGGCGCCTGTTGCAAGCCATCAGAGTCAGAGAGATCCATTTGCAGCTTAATTTAGCTTAATTGAGCAGAGTAGTCAAACAGGCAGAGGTCAGAACCAGCAGATACAGCAGTGGAGACAGGGCTTAATCGTAGTACAATACCAGGCAGAAGATCAGGGCAGGCAGCAAACAGTCAAGGTTAAGGAACAAAGCAGCAACGTTGAAAGCGGTTGAAACCCTAGGATGCACTGAAACGGAGTCATGCCGGTAGAATATTTCTGAATGGAGTTCTGGGCATATTCGGCCCATACCAAATAGCGGCTCCAGTCCTCCTGATGTTGATGACAGTAGGAGCGTAGGAATCGTATGACCTCTTGATTCATGCGTTCTGCCTGCCCGTTTGATTGAGAATGATACCCTGAAGTGAGACTGACATTGATCTGAAGGGACTTGAAGAAGGCTAACCAGACTTGAGACGTGAATTGGGGTCCTCTATCAGAGACGATGTCCTCGGGTAGGCCGTAAAATCGGAAGACCAGGTTGCAGAGGTGCTCCGCTGTTTGTAAGGCAGTAGGGAGCTTAGCCAGGGGTATCAGGCGGCAGGCCTTGGAGAACCTGTCCACAACGGTAAGGATGGTGGTGTTACCCTCGGAGACAGGCAGATCGGTGATGAAATCGAGGGCAATATGTGACCATGGGCGTTGAGGAATGGGAAGAGGATGTAGCAGACCGGCGGGTAGTTGGCGTGAAGATTTCTGGTTATTGCATATTTGGCAGTGTCGAACGAATTTGGTGGTGTCTGGAGCTAAAGAGGGCCACCAGTAGCGGTTTTGTAGCAGCTGAATGGTGGTGGTTATTCCTGGATGTCCAGAGCTGGGAAGAGCATGAACGTTCCGGACCGGTTCCGGAGCGTATCAGGAACATAAACCCGGTTGAGTGGACAGGCAGACGGGATTTCTGATCGGGAGTTGATCTGCTCGATCTCGGTTTCTACGTCCCACTGAATAGGAGCGACAACGAGGTCTGGGGCCAGAATTGTCTTGGAATCTTGTGCTGTGGGTTCGTGGTCACATTGACGTGATAATGCATCTGCCTTGGTGTTCTTGGAACCTGGACGATAGGTGACTGTGAAGTGGAATCGGGTAAAGAACAGTGACCAGCGAGCTTGTCTAGGGTTCAGTCTCTTGGCGGTCCGTAGGTATTCCAGGTTCTTGTGGTCGGTGAAAACGGTAAAGGAATGATTAGCACCCTCTAACCAATGCCGCCACTCTTCGAAGGCGGCCTTCATGGCTAGAAGTTCTCGATCTCCCACATCGTAATTCCTCTCAGCAGCATTTAGTTTGCGGGAGTGAAACGCACAGGGATATAGTTTGGGTGGTGACCCCTGACGTTGAGAAAGAACAGCTCCCAAACCGGTGTTGGAAGCATCCACTTCTACCACGAATGGTAATTCAGGGTCAGGATGGTGCAGGATGGGTGCAGTGGTGAAACGCTGTTTAAGCTGATTAAAGGCTTGGGTGGCCAACTCATTCCATGGAAGACGATGAGTTCCCCTCTTTACCAAGGATGTGAGTGGGCTTGCCACTGAACTGAAGTTTCTTATGAAGCGGCGATAGAAGTTAGCAAATCCAAGGAAGCGCTGTAGTTCTTTCAGGGTGGTAGGTTGTGGCCATTCTAGGACTGCTCTGACCTTGCCCTCGTCCATGGCGACTCCTTCTGGGCTGATGACGTACCCCAAGAATGTAGTGGAAGTTTGATGAAACTCGCACTTCTCCAGTTTCGCGTATAGCTGGTGCTGGATGAGCCTCTGAAGGACGGCTCGAACATGTTGCACATGGTCAGTCAGGGTGTCAGAGTAAATCAAGATGTCGTCGATGTATACTATAACTGTTTTTTGAAGCATGTCTCTGAACACGTCGTTTATGAACGACTGGAAGATGGAAGGACTGTTCGACAGGCCGAAAGGCATGACCAAGTATTCGTAGTGCCCTGTACTGGTGGAGAAGGCCGTCTTACACTCATCCCCCTCCCTGATACGGATGAGGTTATACGCACAGCGTAAATCAAGTTTGGTGTAGTACCTCGCGGAGCGGAGCAACTCCAGGGCGGCTGGTACCAAGGCAAGTGGGTAGCGGAACTTGACAGTAATGTTATTCAGGGCACGATAGTCAATGCAGGGTCGGAGTCCTCCGTCCTTCTTCTGGACAAAGAAGAAACCGGCAGACACCGGAGACGTGGAAGGTCGAATGAAACCCTTTGCGAGTTCCTCCTCAATATATTTCCTCATGGACTCAGATTCCGGTTGGGAGAGCGGATATATACGACTCTTAGGAAGTGTGTGCTCTGGTACTAAGTCAATGGCGCAGTCACTGACACGATGAGGTGGGAGTTTAGAGGCATTTGTTTTGCTGAAGGCTTCAGACAGATCGTGATATTCGGAAGGAAGATTGTTCGTGCTGGTTCTCCCTACTGGTAATGTGATCACCCGGACAGGTGATGGAGCGACCTGGACAAGGCATTTGGAGTGGCATGAATCGCTCCAACGAGAAATTTGATTGGTTCTCCAGGAGATTTGGGGATCATGTTTGCGAAGCCAGGTCAGGCCTAAAATCACAGGTGTGTGAGGAGCGTGGAAGACGTAAAATTGTATGATCTCACGATGGAGTGCCCCAGTTTGTAGATGGAGTTCCTGGGTGATGTGAGAAACATGACCTGAGCCTAGTGGTCGTCCATCGATGGCCTCGACTGTGAGAGAAGAGGGACAAGGAATTAATGAGATGTTATGTTGTTGAGCAAAATCTGCAGATATGAAATTCCCAGCGGCTCCGGAGTCCACTAAAGCACTGGTGGTAATCTGCTGGCCATTGGCCGTGATCACAACAGGCACGGATACACATGAGTTGGGGTTTAATGCATCGACATTGAGACTCACCGGTCGAGATGCAGTTAGACGTGGTCTGGATGGACAGGCAAGACGAAGATGACCAGCCTCGCCACAGTACAGACACAGGTGACGAAGGATCCTTCGATCTCTCTCCTCTGCGGACAGATGGTAAGTGTTGATCTGCATTGGCTCGGGCTCTTCAGTGCGAGCGGGGATTGATGCTCGGGAAACTGGAGCATTGCGGAGAGCAGGAATAGTGCGATGGCTCGCTCGGCGAGATCGTATGAGGTTGTCAATTTGAATGCTGAGGTTTATGAACTGGTCGAGGTCTTTACCCTCATCACGACAGGCTAACTCGGACTGCAGTTCGTGATTCAAGCCTCTTCGGAAGATCACTTTAAGGGTGTCGTTATTCCAGGAAGTCTGCGCAGCAAGGGTGCGAAAAGTAAGAGCATATTCAGCTGCAGTAACTTTGCCCTGCGTGAGTTCAAGCAGGCGATCGCCAGCACCTTTCCTTTCCTTAGAATGTTCGAAGACCTCACGAAAGCGTTGAATGAAGTCATTGTATGATGGAAATGCAGTTCCATCATCCCTCCACACTGCCGTTATCCAATCCAAAGCCCTCCCAGTGAGCAACGAGCAGACATAGGCGATTTTACCAGCTTCAGTGGAGTACTGTGTGGGTTGTTGTGCAATGAATAGTGAGCATTGGAGAATGAACCCCTTGCACTTATCAGGGTCTCCGTTGAACTTTTCTGGATGCGTGAGACGAGGACCCATGGTAGGTGGAATTTCAACAGAAGAGGCAACGGCGGCTGTGGCTTGAGTGGACGACTGCTCTGATGATGATCTTTGAAGCCCTTGTACTGCTTTGACCAACTCCTCAGTTAAAGTGGTGAGACGACTCAACTGATGGTGATGAGCAGCGAGTTGACCTGCCTGGGCAGAGAAGGCTGCAGTCAAGGTTGATATAGCTGCTGGATCTTGTGGTGGCGAAGTCTTCTGTTGCAAACCATCAGAGTCAGAGAGATCCATTTGCAGCTTAATTTATTGAGCATAGTCAAACAGGCAGAGGTCAGAACCAGCAGATACAGCAGTGGAGACAGGGCTTAATCGTAGTACAATACCAGGCAGAAGATCAGGGCAGGCAGCAAACAGTCAAGGTTAAGGAACAAAGCAGAGGTAATGTAGGCAGGTAGCAGACAGGGAGATATCCAAAACGGGCAGGGTCAATCAAACAATAAGGCAGTCACAGAGAAAAACGCTCAGAAATGTTCACAGTAGCAAAACAAGACTTCGCACTGAGAGCTGCATGTAGTGCAGTTAAAAAGCCTAGTAAACGAGATACAGCTGGGCATGGTGATTAGAATCAGAACCGGGGCTATTGGGAAATGTAGTGTGGTGAGGGAGTCAATATTCAGGCGAGGGTGCCCTCTGATGGCTGGAAAGTGAAGTTACAGAGTCTGAGATTGTGACAGCGCCTCCATGTACATATATGTTTTGAGTGATCTGAACCATGTATTTCCATAATTTTCATACAATTTTTGAAGTAGACATCCTATTTAGAAGTAGTATGGGTGGTTTGGCAGTATTGATTTGAATTCAACCTTAATAAATGCAAAGACTATGTTATAGCGTTATAGCTCGCAGCCGCATCACAAATCGAGAATCCATACATTTTTCTTTATATTTAAAACATTTTCAGACCTTTTTTCTCATAAAATGGAATTGGTGTTATCTTTTGAACTCTTGGCATGAAAACAAACTAAGGTTTCTACCAATCTTTCATGATTTTTCATGTTTATTGTTATTTCAAAATAAAGGCCTAAATACTCCTAATGAATATGAAATATTCTTTTTGAAAATTGATAAATTACTGCTCCTCTGTAATTTATTTTAGATAACAGCCACCAAATATAAAAAACTAGAGATTTGAAGCTTTCAAATGATATATAGTTTGGCAATATAACTTTAGGTTTTTACTAAGATATTACAGCCCGTTCTCATCCCAATGTGACATGGGACGCTTTTGACATTTCGTCGAAACCTTACGCACATGGCATCCTTTAGCATCAGTATGAGACACAGAACCCAAGGCGTCATACAGGTGACGCTCGTCTAAATCCGACGCACATGGCATCCTTTTGCGTCAATATGAGACGCAGATCCCAAGGCGTCATAACCGTAACCCTACCCCAGACATAAACCTACCCATAACAGTGCGTGTTATATTGACGCTAAAGGATGCCATGTGCGTAAGATTTCGACGAAATGTCATATGGCGTCACCTATATGAAGCCAAAGGATGAGAATGCGTTGGATATTATTGTTTTAAACATGCAATGGCAAATGTGACAGTTGCCGACATTGACAGTTAACAGGTTGGTACAATGTATTATCACACTAGATGAAGCCTGCATTTATAATGCATCATTAGGGTATTCTTAATGCATTATAATGCACGCATAATGCCTTAAACGTATATACATGGAACAGTATGCATGGAAGACATACAAAATGGATATATGGTGTCGTTGTGGCTACAGGACAACTAAACTTTTAAAAAGAGCACCTCAAGGTCATTCAATGGGAATACTGGCTTGACAAGAACCACCTCACACATTCTTGGCTGCCTTTTACATGACATTAGAAAAAATAACTTACATGAACGTGGTTAACACGACTGTAAAAGAGCATATATGTGACCCCGCCTGTGAACCCCCGGCTAAAGTCGCAGAATCTAATTATGAGTAAAAGAGCGTCAAAGTAGTCATAGCCATAAAAATGACAAAAATAGGTAGTGTGTTTATTGCTGTAAATGATAGATTATTCCAATGGTTTTGAAATTCAATACTCAAATTTTTATTTATAACATGATAAATACTAAAATTAATGATTTTATTAAAACTACGTGCTTTTGCGCAACAAAAAAAAACGGACGTGGGCTTCCTAAACCTTGATTTCAATCGTATCCGGGTTTATTTTTCGGCGCAACAACACTTGCTGATTCTTATCATTCAGTTCAGGATGAACTTCTTTTTTACTTATTTTCTATTAGAAAGAGTAAACAGACCTTAATATCAATCTGCACGCGCTGCAATCAGGTCAACACAATGAAAAAAGAAATAATGCGACTTCAGCCGGGTTCAGATGTCTGAGGAGATTTTTCATTAACCTGAATCCGCCAGATGGATTTGCTCCGCATATCCATCTGGAAACCTTCCGTTGAAGTAGTTTTGGTAAGGGGCGAAAATACTGGTTAGCTGATTGGCCTATGTTGGTGATAGACGGGCCAAATCAACCAATCAGATCAACGAAGCATATGAGAGCGACGACGAAAACACAACCACAAGCCAGGCTACTCTTGCTGCTGCAGGTAAAGGCTCGTTAGCTCTGTAATTCCGTAATAACTCTGTAATTCCGATAAAACTTGCTCAATAGCCACACTGATGCTAGTTTCATGCGCTGAAGCCGCCATGTTCTTAAGACTGAACTGTCGCGCTTCTCGTTGCGTCACACCTCCACCCGCCTCAAAGCCAACGCTGATTGGACGTTCGTTTGGTGAACTGCTCCCAAATTTTCTTTAACGGAAAGTATCCAGACTGATCTGCGAGTGAAACCTTGAAAGCTCGCGAGATCAGGATGGTCTCACGAGGCTAATTTTTCATGTCATCGCCAAACATTTAACTTAAGAACAGCTTATGTGTTTTGTAGCTCACTATTCTGCCAATAATATTAATTTTATTTGTGTCATATAAGTGTCAATAATATAACTCGTTTGCTGGAGTAACTGTTAACTGCGTCGTTTTTACATCTGACATGGCAGCACCGAAGCATGAGCAGGAGCGTAAAATAGCTGATTGCTTAAACAGCTTGTTAGATATTAATCTCGGTGGAATTGTCCAAATTATGATTTAAGGGGTTTTATAGCGGATTATTTTCTGGAGGATAATGGTGATGATGAACAGGACACATTCTTTGACGAAACTGACAAGGAACTTGACGGTAAGTTTTTGTCATTATAATTTTTTTAATGCTGAATATGTAATATACTGTCAGTGTTCAGCCAATGTAATTGTAACGAATCACACAATAATAATATACATAAAATTTATTTAAGGGGGCCGGAAGGCCAATTTAGCTCAAAGGGAATGATTCATCGATTTGCAATGAATCTTGACCGAATCACTATGGAACCGAGCAAATGACTCGTTTAGAGTTCATTTGAACGGGCCGTAATTATAACCTTGGCACAGATATAAATATCCAATCTATAGTGAAACACTATGTATTAGCAAGGTAACTTTAGATCGACAGTACAAGACATTAAATGTGCAAGCACAACACAAGGCAAATATCTTTTCAAATATATGGACGACTTTATTAACTATTCTAAACACATAAAACTAAGGTATAAACACAATCACACACACACACATTCATACAAGGCGCAGAGGAAGAGAGAGAAAGAGTGAGTTTTCAGAGTGAGATGCACTTTGTAAGACATGACCTGAACGAACCACCAAGCATTAATTTAAACCTTCATTTCTTAGACAGGTTATTCAATTTACATTAAGCACCAGTTCAGCTAGAGTCTGGAGTAGCCTACTTGTCTTTGCGTTGCTCAGGGAATTCCCTTTTTGTGGTGCTTCGTCAAAGGGGTTTCCCGGCCGGGTCCGTGTGGTTGTCTTGGAAGTGCCTGGATGGAAGTTTCTGGACCGCCGGTCACGTGATGTGTTGGCGGATGGATGAAAGCCTTTGAAGTTGGAAGCAGGTTTTGCAGTCGAAACGTTAAACGCAACTTTGCAGCAAAATTTAACTTAGAACCGAGACTTTTAACGGAAAAGAAAACAAAGAAAAAGAAAGGAAAGTGAGACGAGTTAGATGGCTTGAATGAGCTGTTTTAAAACCCCGATCTTGATGGGGTATTTGTCTGCTGGTATAATTTGGTCTGGTCGATGTAGAAGCGTGCGAACACGCTCTTTGTTGTTTTCCAGAGAGAAGCACGAACAAGAACACTCTCTTGCTGTTGATAGAGAGAGGTGCAAACTTAATTCAACACCGAACCGAACTGCTATCTGAACCGAACTGAACTGCACTCCTTTGTTCGGGTCTTTAACTTAAAGTTAGTCCAACCTCTTTTGGAGAATTCTGACCAATGAGACAATGGCATAATTTAGGAGGTGGCTCTATTTTCTTCTTATCGTAAATCATGCGTTATCTGTGATCTCCTTGCCCCCAGCACTAGCAGAGAGAACAAGAGGCCCCAGTTTAGACATTATTACTATTATAAGAATACAAAACATTTTACACAGATTTCATTCAAGCCATCTTTTTAATTAAGGGCATACGATTATTCTGATTGGAAGCACGATACTCTTTCATTCATACACACAGTTATATCACCATTTACATGATTTATATGTAATCTAAGCATAATACAAACATGAATTGTAGGAACAACAAGAATTATGAGGTTTGATTATAAGTCCACTGAGCATTGTTCTGTGTGAGTTTTAATATGTTTGATATGTAAAGTCTGTGTAAGTCTTTCTGGTCTCCGAATGCAAGCGTGGTCTGTTTTGCATCTCTGTCCTGTTACAGCAGTGGTGATGCTGAGGGAGGTCAAAGGTGGTCAGGCCCCTTGGTGGTCAGGCCTGTTTCACCATTCCTGAGCAGATTTGTTTTGCTTAAGCATGACACAGTGACAACGTTCTTCCTGTTTTGGCTTATCTCTGGGAGCTCGCGGGGCCATAAAAGTCTTCTCTTGGGGGTTTTCTGGACAATTTGGAGCCAGTCTGGTGACTTTGGAATGTGGTGTTAAGGTCCGGAATGCTGAATCACATTTGAATGAATCCCATGAGAGATTAATTTGTGTTTGGTTCACCCTCAAACTCTACATATTTCCCCCCTTCGATCGATGATGGGTTGAGAAGAAGACATCATTGAACGCTGGAGAAACAGAAGAAGCAAACACACACAGCAAACAACAAGGCAAACACCTCCATGACTGGTCATTTTACTGGTGCAGGGCATTAGATTATCTAGGCCTAAACAGGTTCACTCTCTCAATATAGTCAATCATATGGAAAAAATTTAGTTCAATTTTAGGACCGTTATTCTAGTTTGTTTTAAAACGGTGATTGATCAACTTTGTGAATAAATATGATTTGTTTGTTTTATTCTCTTTTAAATTGTTCTAGGTTTAGACCAATTTACCTTTCAAATTTTGATTCGAATGATGCAGGGAGTTCTCTAGGCTAACATTCGTTTTAAGGTGACTTGCAAACATCAGGCGTGGTGTGTCAATCCTTATATGGTAACCTTGACCCTTATGGGGTAACAGGAATTTTACCTAATAAAAGAAGAAGAAAGGGAAGAGGTAAAACAAAACAAAGCAGTTGAGTGACTCCTGTATGGCTACTGTTGTGCAGTGTCAGGTGTCACAATGTAATGAGAGGGTTTCCTATGGAAAGGATAGCTAAGTCAGTGTTGCGATTTCAGTGTCTACCTGTGGGAAGAACATGTTTGTTGAATGTTTTTCATGGTAGCTGTGTTTAACTTGTGTATGTTAGTGGTACAGTGTAGTGTAGTGCAGGTACTGCATGTATACTGTATGTATGTCAGATCTGTCTCAGTCTGTTTTGCTCCCCCCCCCCCCCTTTGCTTGATGGCGTAGCTTTGATGGGCTTGTTGCATCTTTGCCTTGGAAAGGGATCTTCTGTGATCTGCTGGGGGTCAGTCCAGTAAGGCAGGAAGTTCTCTGGCAGACATTGGGAGGTGGTTTGGCATGGAAGCGTGAAGCTGTAGTGCAAAACATGGTCTCCTTTGTTGCCTTCCTCTTGTGATGCCTTCTGGTTGTGACAGACTTTCTGACCTTCTGTGCTTACTGTCGTTGCTGTAGCACACACATGGTTCTTGAGTTTGGAGCTTGTGGTGTGATCGGTAACCAGGATGGTGTTTTCTGGTACCTCTGGGTGTTTGTCAGTGGTTGACTGTGAGAGATCACTTTGTTCTGGGTTGTTGTGGAACAGGTGGTCGTCTCAGGAAGGTGTACAAGGTGATCACTGGTCTTCTGTGTTCAGCTTGTCTTTGATGAACACTTGCAGTTGCCGCAGTAGTTGCTCCATGTCTTCTGAGGGGAGACTGTCGTGTTCTTGGGCACACTCAGTGTGGTGTTTGGCTGAGTGGTGCGGAGGTGGGTTTCGTTGTCGCTTACCCACATAGAATGCTTTTGGATGCACTCGTTGATTCCAGTTGTTTCCTTCTGGTGGGTCCCATGACTTTTCCATGTGGTTGGAGTGGTAGCTGTCATCGGCATGGGAGTAACGTCCTCTGTGCTCCTTATGAAGGACTGTGGAGTTGTCATGCCACTGGGTGTCTTCCTTGGCTGATGGAGTTTGAAACTGTGGATGTTTTCAAACCTTTCTTTGAGGCCATCTTTTGTTTGATGTAGGCCTTTTGTGTCAGGTCACGTAGCTCCTGAATTTTCATTGTGTATGGGCAGGCCATGATGCCAAGATGATGACTCAATCCAGGGTGCAGGTTTCTCAGGAAGAGAGTTTTGAAGTTCACATCCTCTTCAAGTTCAGGTTTGTTATGTGCACCTAAATAGGCTTGTCGAAAGCGGCGGTAATAGGCTTGGGGAGTCTCTTGTCGACATTGTTTGGTTTCCAAGGCGATTAACACACCGTGTTCTGACTCTGGACCTGTACAATCTTTAATCAGTGTCTCACGTAGTAGCTGGTAGTTTGACATGACATTAGCAGGTTGTCGGTCTAGGAAGCTTCGTACCTCTGGACTGGATGTGGATCTGAGGAGGTAAAACCTGTCTCTGTCAGTCATATGGGGTCTCACCTCTAGGTGGAAGTCGATATCTCGGTGGTAGGCCTGGATGTCGGGACCCTCTGTGGAGTTCGGGTTGAACTAAGTGATATTCTTAACCAGCTGGTTGAGATCTTTAATGGTCATCCCATGTGCAGCTTTGGAGTCTGCCTGGATGAGCTCTCTTCCGTTGTTGGCAGGGAAGAGCTTTGTGGTGAAGGCCGGTGACGTTTTGGGTTGTGGCCATTCACTTCTTTTACTGTATGCCAGTTCTTGGATGGAGGACTCTGTTCTGCTCAGCAGGGGTGATGCTGAGGGAGGTCTCTCCCTTCTTGGCTCTGGTTTCTGTTGGAAAATGTGCTGAAGTTCATCTCTGACCGCGTAGAGCTCGTCGTTGGCGTCGTCTCGCTGTTGGATCAGATGGTCCATTTCAACGCTGCACCTTTGCAGGTGGTCTTCCAGAGCAGTGATTTTAGAGTTCTTACTTTCAATGTCAGCTTTGGCTTTCTCTAACTGATGTTCAGCAGACTGGAGTTGGTTAACCAGGTGTTTCTGGACAGTCTTTAACTCTTGTTCGTCACGTTCAGTAACTGCAAGGGCTTCTTGGAGCTTGTCAACTTGTGTCTTTGTTTCTTGCTCCGCTTCATCGGACACTTTGAGTTTGTCTTGAGCTTCACCTTTGAGCTGGTCTTTGCAGTGTTGAGTGTGCATCAGCTCTCTCAGGAACTCGGTGGTCTTGGAGTCATCCTGGACTTTCACTTCCAGCTTGTCTATGCGGTTCTGGGCACGTGTCAGCTCCTCCTGTAGGTGGGTGACGTGCTGGTGGCTTAGGTTTAGCTGGGCTGTGAAGGCATTGCTTAGGGAACAGGTTATTTTGGTTAGTTCCACATGGTTTTGGTTTTGGCTTGAATCGTGTGTCAGGAATCTTCTCAGAATTATGATTATTATTAAAAATAATAACAGTTCAATTGTCTTTGGTGTGAGGCAGTCTGTAATGCCTCTGAGCCAGGCGTCCACGTCTTCCCGTTGGGCAGTGGGGTTTGTCGTCCACGACATGTTGGCACGCTTGGTGAAGAGACTGACACAGATCTGTGTGTATAAGCCTATATGTGGTTGAACGGCTAAGTGTCGTTTCAGTAATTGTACATCAATTGTGAAGTGTTGTGATGACTAATTGTTGGTCTAAGTGTACACAGTGAAGCTAGTGATGCGAAGATCTCGTCACTCAACTGGGTAAATGAAAGAGAGAGAAAAAGGTTAAAACAAATCTCAAATGGAAAAAGCATTTTTTTTTCAATGGGAGAAAATATTTTTTTATAAATATTTTCTATCACTGAAAAGCTGGTTTCAACTCGTGATGTGAGGACTTCGTTGCTCAACTGAGTAAGGGAAAAAGAGAGAAAGTTTAAAAAACCAATTTCAATGAAAAAACAAGAAAGAAAATTCTTAACTAGGAGAAATATTATTTTTCTCATAAATGCTTCCTATCAATAAAATTTTGTTTCCAGAAAGGTAAACAATATTATTGTTTATGTTTGTGAGGATAAATAATACAATAATGATGCTGATGCCTCTTCTCTGAGTTTGACAGGATTGACACACACACACCTTCAGTTCGACCGCTTACAGCAGGGTTTACAGCAGGGATGCTTTGAAGGCGGAGTTTGCTCAGTACTTGTCTCTGTTACTTGATCTTGGATAAGATGTCAAAGTTTAAATTGCATTTACAAATGCAGGGAGAGTATGAAGAACACAAGAGGGTTTGATTAAAAATCAAATACCTAATAATCTGTTTGTTGGGAAAGATTATCGGTAACCCTTCCTTTTACAGTCCCCTAATTACTAGGTATTTACCTGGTAATATTATGGTAAGTCATAGTTGGTTATTGGTAATTACCACAGGTAACAAGTATTTAAATACAGCTAAACTATAATCTAATTACTAGGTATTTACTTAGTAAATATATGGTAAGTTATAGTTGGTTATTAGTAATTACCACAGGTAACAAGTATGTAAATAAAGAGAAACTACAAACTATTTATTAAGTAATTACCTCATAAGCATATGGTAAATTATAGTATTTTAGTGTGTAATTTCTTAAGGTGATTAGTATGCAATTACAGAGAAACTACCAGGGAAAAAAACACCACTGTTAAATATCAACTCAACAAAGTACTGTGTACTTGTTACCTGTTTAGGTTGGTAATAACTCAGATTTAATTGAGTACTTCCTCAGAATGTAGGCAGCCAATTTTTAGAAACAATAAGTTACCTTGTCTTACATAGTCGTTGTTCATTGCTACACCAATTTATAGAGGGTATCAAATAATTTACCTTACACTTACCTGGTACTACCAAGCAGGAACAGTTTTCCCTAATGTCATGGCACATCTTAAATACTGGGTATGTTCTTGCAGATGTTTTTACAATTTACTTAGTAAGTAAAATGTAACTACCGTAAAAGGAAGCCTTGTTTATTTCCACGGTATTACCAGAATCGTAGCATATAATCTGATCATCCCCCTTTCCATATAGTCACATTTCTTTTTACCTCGTATGTCCTGCAACGTTACCAAGGAAAACATGACAATTTACTCAGTAAGTAAAGTGTAACTGTACTGTAAAAGGAAGCCTTGTTTATTTCCACGGTATTACCGGAATTGTACCATATAATCTGATCATTCCCCTTTCCATAGTCACATTTTTTACATTGTATGTCCTGCAACGTTACCAAGGAAAAAATGACAATTTACTCAGTAAGTAAAGTGTAACTGTACTGTAAAAGGAAGCCTTGTTTATTTCCACGGTATTACCGGAATTGTACCATATAATCTGATCATTCCCCTTTCCATAGTCACATTTTTTTTACCTCGTATGTCCTGCAACGTTACCAAGGAAAAAATGACAATTTACTCAGTAAGTAAAGTGTAACTGTAGGCTACTGTAAAAGGAAGCCTTGTTTATTTCCACGGTATTACCAGAATCGTACCATATAATCTGATAATTTCCCTTTCCATGTAGTCACTTTTTTTACCTCGTATGTCCTGCAACGTTACCAAGGAAAACATGACAATTTACTCAGTAAGTAAAGTGTAACTGTACTGCGGAGGGAAGCCTTGTTTATTGTTCATTGTATTACCAGACTCTTACCACATCCTTTGCTACTGCTTAAACATTTTTTAAATCAAACTTTTACCATGTGTTCAGCAACTTAACAAAAAAATTCTAAGTAAGTAAACTGAAAAAATACCGTAAAAGGAAGCTATCTTTTACATGGTATCACAAAGAATTTAAATAAAGAAATATTTACAAACTTAAATCGTATAACAACCCTTAATAGAAACAGTAGAAACTGGGTTCAAAGAAACACAGAACCCTTTACAAAAGTGCAAAAGTGGGCATTAACAATAAGGACAGCAGTGTGGCCTCTCACTTTCTAAATTTATATTTAATGGGGAGCAGCTCTGAATCTTCTTTCATTTTTTTTATTTTTTCCCCAAGAGGATTGTTGCCCTCTAAGAAGGCCTTGCAGGTTTTTGCATAATTGCCTACAGTGTCCTCCCCCTTGAACACTGGCAGCGGCCCGAAGTTTTCACCTTCTGCAGCAATCACAATTTCAGCAATGATAGCAGTCAACGCGATCGTGTTCCGGTCCACGTCCAATGTTACGCAGCTGAGGCTCATGCTCCTGGTGCGTCTAAACTCTTTTAAGACAGCACGGTACCTGTGCACAACGTCCTCTGGACTCTGAACTACAAGACAGATCATAAAACTACATTAAAACATTATATCATAACCACACAAAAATACAGCTTTGATTATATAAAACAGGACATTCAGGCATTAGGTGAATAACCTAAAGCAATCTAGTGCCATTACAACTCTTCTTCTGTAACATCAATAACGTATTCCAATAAAACACATAACTGATTCATAATTGGCCCCGACTTGATTATGGCATCTGTATATGGAGTTGTGGATTGTGTGTTGGCAGTAACCTTAGCCTTATGCTTAGTAAAATCTTTCAACACATGAGGGTGCTACATTGAAAATAACATTCTTATATTAAAGGGATACTCTACTGGTTTTTCATATTAAACTATGTTATTCCCTTAAAGGGTTAGTTCACCCAAAAATGAAAATTCTGTCAGTATTCACTCTCCCTCATGTTGTTCCAAACCTCTATGTGTTTATTTGTTCTGCTGAACACAAAGAAAGATATTTGGAAGAATGTTTTAATCACACAGATCTCATTCCCCATTGACTACCATAGTAGGAAAAATACATACTATGGTAGTCAATGGGGAATGAGATCTGTTTGATTAAAACATTCTTCCAAATATCTTCCTTTGTGTTCAGCAGAACAAATAAACACATAGAGGTTTGGAACAACATGAGGGAGAGTGAATACTGACAGAATTTTCCTTTTTGGGTGAACTAACCCTTTAACTAAGACGAGTTGATGCATACCTCTCTCTTCTCAGTGCGTGCACTAAATCGCTGTCTTGCGCGAACCTTTGTTAGATCTTATCTTAGCCCTGTTCATTCAATACCAAGAGTCTGCCAAGAAGAGAAGCGACCAAACACCTCCACGTTTTCCCTATTTAAATACAGTTACTAGAGTAGTGTAACTCGACCTAGAACGGTGCAGACTGATCTCATGAAATAGCGTATGTATGACACGCCAATTCGTATTTCCATTTTTGGCGTGCTATCAACACGCATAATCGCTTTTCAGCTTGTTTATGAACGCCGTTGACTTAACGTTACATTACTGTATATATAAATATATGACCTACCCCAACCCCGTCCCTAAACCTACCCGTCACTGCGGTTAATAGCATTTATGACTGTTCCTCTACCGTCCTAGGAAAAAAAAGTATCGCTCGCCAGATGTAGATCTAGGTTTTTCTTCGTTTCGCTCGTACATTTAACGGCGTGTACATACACGCGGAATCACTCGGACATTTAACGGCGTAGATATACACGCATACACGCGGATAGCTCAAAATGTGTATAGATAACACGCCACTTGAGTTGAAAGTGGCGTGTATGTTTTACGCAAAAGTCATGATGTCATGTTGAACGGTGAAACAAAATAAAACGTTGCGCTTTTCTAAGCGTGTAAAATGAATAACTATATTGTATGGCAGAATACCATAGCAAGTGTTTGGGAGCACTTCGACTCGGCGCAGTAATATCATCTCTCGTGAAAAGTCCGCTCCCCCCTCACCCTCTCCTCCTCCTCCCTCTCATTTCAACGCTCCCGTGCCGAGTTGAAGTGCTCCCAAGCACTTGCTATGGTATTCTGCCATACAATATAGTTATCCATTTTACACGCTTAGAAAAGCGCAACGTTTTATTTTGTTTCACCGCTCTTGGTCGAGTTGCTCCCAAGCACTTGCTATGGTATTCTGCCATACAATATAGTTATCCATTTTACACGCTTAGAAAAGCGCAACGTTTTATTTTGTTTCACCGTTCTTGGTCGAGTTACACTACTCTAGTAACTGTATTTAAATAGGGAAAACATGGAGGTGTTTGGTCGCTTCTCTTCTTGGCACGTATTGAATGAACAGGGCTAAGATAAGATCTAACAAAGGTTCGCGGCAAGACAGCGATTTAGTGCACGCACTGAGACGAGAGAGGTATGTGTATCAACTCGTCTTAGTTAAGGGAATAACATAGTTTAATATGAAAAACCAGTAGAGTATCACTTTAAGAAAATGTCATATATACATACACTTATAATTTAGTTGTGAGCCTTCTTTTTTCAAATGATATAATTCACCTCTTTTTCCAAATGCTGCGTGGGTTTTCTTGTTCTTCTTCTGCTTTCTCTTCCTCTTCCCTCTTTCGGAAGAGGAGTCTGACTCAGAGTCAGATGTTGAAGAGTCTGAAGAATCCATAACCCTCTTTTTGTGGGACCGTTAAACAGAGTAACAACAAATTGAAAGTAATTAAGTGTTCTCAGTGTTGAAAAAAATCATCTTCTTGTAGTATATTTCTCTTATTCATTTGCATAATGTGGGGATATCAATAAATGCAAAATAACAAACAACTTGAATAATTATGCATGTGTAAAAAGCTTTCTGTGTTGGTTATGGGAGGACCACAGTCTGGATACCTTTTGAAGTTGTTGAAGGTCCGGTCTTTACTGGGTTTAGAGTTTTCTCCCTAAGGAAATCCCGCTCCTCTTTTAGAAGCCGGTTTTCCTCTTTCAGAAGCCTGTTTTCCTCTTTCAGTAATTTAAAATCCTCCCGGAACTTATCCATGGTTGGAGCAGTGGCTTTCTGTTGAATCTCTACAACTATAATAGATGCAAAGTTGCAAACGGAAATATATTTAATGTTTAAGTATTTATTTTTCATTTTAAATGAAAATACTTTCATTATTAATCTTAGTTAATATTAATTTCAACATTTACTAATATGTTATTAGAATCAAAGGTTGTATTTGTTAACATTAGTGAATGCACTGTGAACTAACATGAACAGCTTTATTTTTATTAACTAACATTGACAGAGATAAATAAATACTGTAACAAATGTATTGCTCATTCTTAGTTTGTTAGTTAATACATTAACTAATGTTAACTAATGAACCTTATTGTAAAGTGTTATCATCATACCATGACAGTAACACTTTACAATAATAGTACATGAATAATCATGTTCTAATACCTGAATTAATAATTACTTTACTATGACCTAATGATGAGTTAAGACATGTACTAATGAGGAACTAACCTTAACTACGACATGAGTCATATGAATTACTGCATGAATATACCATCTTAACTACACATTAGTACATGATTGATAATTAATGTATTAATTAACATTTCAGGGGTAAACTAAATCAAACTTGCTCTAGAAAATGGACACATTTTGTGGCCCAAAAGAAGAGCAAGAACACAAGACTAACATCCAACTGCATTATGATATAAAGACAGTAAACCAATCCATAAAATAACCACATAAATAACCATCATCTGTGCTAACACTGGTTTTAATTTTGAAAATTGCATCTGTTAATGAATATGTTAGTGTAGGTATTTCACTCGATGTCGGCAGTTGAATCACTTAAAACAGAATGAGATTAAATTGTTTTTAATGATGAATGCATCATTTTGTGTTTAATGAGTAAGGTTAAATGTAAACATTGCAAGACATCTAGCAGTTAGTGTCATTCGCTGATGTTTGTGACAGTTGCTGGTGTCAAATTTATAAACAATTTTACATTGTGCCCTTTTATTACATCTTTCTTCTAATCTAGAACATGTTAGATTTAGTTTACCCCTAAATGTTAATTAATACATTAATTAACAAGCATGTACTAACGTGTAGTTAAGATGGTATATTCATGCAGGAATTCATATGACTCATGTCGTAGTTAATGTTAGTTCCTCATTAGTACATGTCTTAACTCATCATTAGGTCATAGTAAAGTAATTCTTAATTCCGGTATTAGTACATGATTATTCATGTAGCCTAACGTTACTATTATTGTAAAGTGATACCGTTTTTGCAGAGCTGAGATTGAGCAATCCACTAACTGTAAAAAAACGTAACGTTACAGTGAAAATCACAACTTGTAAGATTTTCTACCTTCATTATCCGACCGAAGCGGCTCATCTGGGGGGCTTCTGCTCTTATTGGTTCGTCTGGTAACTTGCGTCCTTGGCATGACTCTGGATTTAAAAATATTGTAGCCTATATGATAGAAAAAATGAAACAATAAAAATATCAAAGATAAAACATATGTTATTTGTCTGAAATTAGCACCTGGGATATAACCACAGACTGTAGGATGTGTAACCCGATATAACGTACCTTATCACAGTAGACTTCAGCGCTCTTTCTACAGCCACAACCGCGATTATCAGACTCTTCCGGTTTGACGCAGTTTCCAGTCTTTCCGCGGGCATTCGCTTCAGTGATTGCTGTGCCACGGAAGTGTGAGTGGAATTAATTTATACATATCTATAATATACATGTCTATGGCAAGCCGTTTTAACATTTAATCATTTTAACCTAATAGTCTCTATTTTCTATTATTTTTACTCATTTTTCTTAGATACTAGTATCTATTTCATTAACTAGTACTTATTCATTAGCTACTAGTGCTTATTTGTTATATACTAGTACTTATTCATTAGCTACTAGTCCTTATTCTTTATATACTAGTACTTATTCATTAGCTACTAGTGCTTATTCTTTAGATACTAGTACTTATTCATTAGCTACTAGTGCTTATTCTTTAGATACTAGTACTTATTCATTAGATACTACTTATTCATTAGCTACTAGTGCTTATTCTTTAGATACTAGTACTTATTCATTAGATACTAGTACTTATTCATTAGATACTAGTACTTATTCAATAGATATAGTACCTATTTATTAGATACGAGTGGTTATTAATTAGTTACTAGTGCTTATTTATTAGATACTAGTGCTTATTTATTAGTTACTAGTGCTTATTAATTAGTTACTAGTACTTATTATTAGATACTATTACTGATTCATTAGATACTAGTACCTATTAAATAGATACTAGTACTTATTCATTAGATACTAGTACTTATTTCGATAGTGACTAACTATTCTTTTGTTACTAGTAACAAATTTATTTTTTTGCCATTGACTTCTATGGGGATCTGTCATTTAGATATCAACTATTCAGTTCTGACTACTATGTATTCCAATTGTGACTAGTACATATATATTAGATACTAGTAGTTATTCATTAGATACTAGTATCTTTTGTAATTGTTACTAGTCACAACTGATTTTTTACTAGTCTTATGTTATGACTAGTCAGAACGGCCACTGTATAGTTCAATTAAAAATCTTACTAGTAAAATAAAAATTCCTACTAGTAACATTTGGAATAAATACTAGTATCTAATAAATAGGTACTAGTATCTATTGAATAAGTACTAGTATCTAATGAATAAACACTAGTATCTAATGAATAATACTAGTATCTAATGAATAATACTAGTATCTAATGAATAATACTAGTATCTATTGAATAAGTACTAGTAGCTAATGAATAAGTACTAGTATCTATTTAATAGGCACTAGTACCTAATGAATAACTACTAGTATCTAATATATATGTACTAGTCACAATTGGAATACATACTATCTAATGAATAAGTACTACTATCTAATGAATAAGTACTAGTATCTAATAAATAAGGACTAGTATCTAATGAATAAATACTAGTATCTAAAGAAAATGCACGAGTACCTAAAGAATAAGTACTAGTACTTAATGAAATAGATACTAGTATCTAAAAAATAAGTACTATTAGCATGAAAATAGAGACTAGTAGGTTAAAATGATTAAATGTTAGTCAAATTTAAGAGACTTTGCCGGATGGTTAAAACACAGACATGTTAGTACTATAGCTGCATCTAATGTTACTTCTCTTACATTTTAAATTGTCTGTATTTTTCAGAAATATGAAATTGACAAGAACATTACTTCAGAGGACAGCACAAGGGGGTAAACATTTAATAGAATGGCTCCAGAGGGAGAGGCTGTTGTCAAGAAAAAAGCGATGCTCTGTCTGCAAAAACAGAATGAAACTCAAAAGAACCAACACAACCAAGGATGGATATAGGTGGTAAGAACCAAGCATCACTGCCACATAGGCTACACCTGGATTAATTTGCCATTAGATATACAGTGTCTAGATTGGGGGAGAAGTGACAGTAAGCACAACTATGGGACAGTGATACTGTATTGGTAGCATCCTGAGTTAAAAAGGATGTTATGTTACATAACAAAAATAATTAACAAGTCAAACACCCAATCTGAATCAGATTTAAATATTTCACATACTGAAGAGAAAACAAAAGGCCTTTAAATTAGAACATCACCTGGAAAAATCTAGCTTCTGATGATGCCTACAGGTCACAGATTCAATATCGTTACTGCATGGAAATGATATGTGACCATCTCACAACAACTATTGTGCATAATGTTAATCTTTCCAAATACTTTTAGTAACATAAAATGAGGGGATCATGTACAAAAAGTGCTAATCTCATCCTGTATGGATGTCAAGTATCACAGGGTGTACTTTAACCTCAAGGTCACGGAATCCTTTCACACTGAAGGTGTTGTAGTACAGAACCAAAACAGCAAAAAATATCACTTCGCATAGACTTACAGTACTCACTCTAAGTTTAATTTTCAACAATGATCACCCAGTACCTTATTACAGTCTGACAAACTATGCAATGTTGGATATTTACAGATTATGTCATATGTTACAGGAGCTGTAGAAAGGCAAACCACAGGGGTAGGGGCATCACAAGGTCCATCAGAGAGGGCTCAATATTCTCCAGGTCACACATTACGTTAGCCTCATGGATGAAGATTATGCACAGGTTGGGAGCTCTCTCTGTTTCTCTATCTCGTGCTTTTTATTTGTTTTGGTTACACTGTAACAATATCCTGCAATATTGCCTAATATTACTGATTTATTCAATCCACATTTGCTGGTTTGTTGATAGGTAATTTAAAGGTGGGGTATGTGATTTGGAAAACGACCGGCAGATTTTGAAAATACACAATTCAAATGGTCCTACCTTCTTTCCTCCAACGCTGGCCCTGACTCCACCCACTCGAAGAACATGGACGCGCAATCATGCACGAGCGAAAACTCAGATGCGCGAGAGATTGTAATGACGATTTACTACTAATCATGGAACCGGCTTTACTTACGAGATGCGCATGCGTCACGAGCTTTGAGTATGCGCACGACGGGGGTCACACGTGCTGGGGGGAGGGGGGTGTGGGACGACCGTTTGATTGACGAACTTACTGTCCAATGATTCTAGTGGTCTTGGATATGATTGGCTGGAGTTTTTCGAGTCCTGGCCGTTCCACAGATGATTAAATTGATTAATTTTTATTTCAGTGCTTCTAACTCAGTGGCTGTAAGTGGGTTAGGAATAGGATTTTTAATTTATTTTGAAAAAATGGACAAAAAAGATAATCACATACCCCACCTTTAATTATTATGTTTAAACATTGTTGTATTATTACAATTAGGCTTTGAGGGTATTAACTGGTAATATGTTGAAAGTAGATGTCATGTTCAGTAGTTTTTTTCTCAGTTTGTCGCAGGGTTTGAGGAAGAGACAAGTGGACATGATCGAGGATGGAGTATGTGGGAGCAGCCAATCATTGACCAGGGTGACTACACTGTTAAGAGAGATCTGTGGTAAAGCAGTCAGGCGACTGGAGATTAGACGGAAAATGCGTATAGGAGGGAGGAGAGGCTTTTGTTGCCATAGATGAGAGCAAATTCAGACACAAAAGAAAGGTAAGGTCTGGTTTTGTAAGTAAAATGGTAATGACTGTTAAAAAAAAATGTACAGTGCATCTGGTAGGTGGATAACCATTAAGACATTTTACTTATTTTCAGTATGGACGTGGACGACGTGGACACACATGGAGAAGACGCTCGTGGGTCTTTGGAATGGTGGAAGTCAAGGGATGCCTTAGACGTCCCATCTTAAAGCTTGTAAAATATCGTTCCAGGAAGCGACTGCTCCCGATTATCCAGAAGTACATTAGACCTGGTAGTAAAGTGATAAGTGATAGCTGGAGTGCCTACGGCGGGTTATCACGTCATGGTTACATTAACTATCAGGTGAATCACAAGAGACATTTTGTCCACCCTGGGAGTGGTGCTCACACGCAGCATATAGAACGGGCCTGGCGAAATTATAAAGAGGACATTTACAGATACAGAGGAAACCTGACAGAAAAGGCATTAAAGATGAACTTGAGGTTCATTGAGTGGAACCACTGGCTTGGAAAGGAGCACAAGAAGGGTGTTCTTGGACGCCTTTGCAAAGACATCAGAGCGTGCTACCACGTTTAAGTGACAGTGATGGGGTAAATACTGCAGATTTCCTATCGTGTGATTAATAGTTTCAGTCTATTTAAAAATAAATAAAATGAAAAATAGACTCAGAGCTCCTCAGAGGCCACATTGCAAACCTATCACAAATTATAAGCGTCTGATCTTACAATGTGACCCCCCAAAATCAAGGCTTCCTTTTACTGTATATTTTCAGCTTACTTACTGAGTAAATACTGTTGATTTACATAGTAACTGTAAGATCCCAGTAATTCCATGGAAATAAAATTACTTCATTTTACAGTACAGTTTCAGTTTACTTAATGAGAATGTTTTAGTTAAGTTGCAGAACACATGGTAAAAGTTTGTGATTTCAAAAATGTTTAAGCAGTAGCAAAGGATGTGGTAAGAGTCTGGTAATACCGTGGAAATAAACAAGGCTTCCTTTTACAGTACAGTTACACTTTACTTACTGAGTAAATTGTCATGTTTTCCATGGTAACGTTGCAGGACATACGAGGTAAAAAGAAATGTGACTATATGGAAAGGGGAATGATCAGATTATATGGTACGATTCTGGTAATACCGTGGAAATAAACAAGGCTTCCTTTTACAGTACAGTTACACTTTTCTTACTGAGTAAATTGTCATGTTTTCCTTGGTAACGTTGCAGGACATACGAGGTAAAAAAAATGTGACTATATGGAAAGGAAAATGATCAGATTATATGGTACAATTCCGGTAATACCGTGGAAATAAACAAGGCTTCCTTTTACAGTACAGTTACACTTTACTTACTGAGTAAATTGTCATGTTTTCCTTGGTAACGTTGCAGGACATACGAGGTAAAAAAATGTGACTATGGAAAGGGGAATAATCAGATTATATGGTACGATTCTGGTAATACCGTGGAAATAAACAAGGCTTCCTTTTACGGTACAGTTACACTTTACTTACTGAGTAAATTGTCATGTTTTCCTTGGTAACGTTGCAGGACATACGAGGTAAAAAAATGTGACTATGGAAAGGGGAATAATCAGATTATATGGTACGATTCTGGTAATACCGTGGAAATAAACAAGGCTTCCTTTTACGGTACAGTTACACTTTACTTACTGAGTAAATTGTAAAAAACATCTGCAAGAACATACCCAGTATTTAAGATGTGCCATGACATTAGGGACAACTGTTCCTGCTTGGTAGTTACCAGGTAAGTTACAAGGTAAATTATTTGATAAACCCTCATAAATGTGTGTAGCAATGAACAACAACTATGTAAGACAAGGTAACTTATTGGAAACTACCGTCTTAATTTCAAGATAGTAATAAATAAACATGGACTGTTACCAACATAACCCTAGGATAACTACAAACCTAGCTTGAATTGATGGGTAATACTGGAGGTGTTTCTAAAAATTGGCTGCCTACATTCTGAGGAGGTACACAATTAAATCTGAGTTATTACCAACCTAAACAGGTAACAAGTACACAGTACTTTGTTGAGTTGATATTTAACAGTGGTGTTTTTTTCCCTGGTAGTTTCTCTGTAATTGCATACTAATCACCTTAAGAAATTACACACTAAAATACTATAATTTACCATATGCTTATGAGGTAATTACTTAATAAATAGTTTGTAGTTTCTCTTTATTTACATACTTGTTACATGTGGTAATTACTAATAACCAACTATAACTTACCATATATTTACTAAGTAAATACCTAGTAATTAGATTGTAGTTTCGCTGCATTTACATACTTGTTACCTGTGGTAATTACCAATAACCAACTATGACTTACCATAATATTACCAGGTAAATACCTAGTAATTAGGGGACTGTAAAAGGAAGGGCTACCAGATTATCTTTGTCTCTTTTTTTAGAGTTGATTGATGGTTCTTCCAGGTTTTTTCCCTACAAATGTGAAGAATAAGATGGAATAAAGCAGGACAGAACAGGAAAGACGTGATGAGGAAGAAATGAAGCAAGGAGGTTGGATCCCGCTACCTTTAGGTCTACCATGAGTATAGAATTGAGAGTTGAGGAACACTAAACACACAAATAAACTTTTGTAAAAGATGATTGTCTCTGGTTTATTTGAAACTCGTATGGAGATGGTAATGTCCCCTATTGAAGCGTCCCGAAAATGAATGAATCAAATGTAGTGGTTAAGTTTATAACCACAGGACGAAAGGATAAAACGCAATGACAATAATGAGCAAGTCTGAGTCTAACACTCTTTTTGTAATAGTAATAACAACTTTCAAATTTTAACTTTCAGAGTTCATAAGTTTCAAAGACTTATTCACCTAAAGTGATTAGATCTCAACGAGAAATTTAGAAATTATGAAAATTATGAAATTAGAATTAGTAAAAGTAAATCTAGAAATCGTTAGAAATGGCCTGTTTAGCAAAATAGAATTTCAGTTTTATTTTAATATTTCCTTTTCTTTAAAATCAAATTCAAAATTGACAATTAATAATAGTAAACCAGCATTTTCTTTTTCAAGTAAAATGCAGGTAAAGTAATTAACAATTGTAAACCAATATTTCCTTTTCCAGTAAAATATAGGTAAAGTAAAATGTGAGAGAGGTAAAAGGAAAAGAAGAAAGAATCAACAGGTGTAAAAGTCGAGGTGTCTAAATGGTTAAATTACTTTAAACAGACACTGTAAACAGACACTTTTTCAAACAGACACTGTAGTTAACCGCTGGGGTTAGTATTGATAACAGTAACTGATGCTAAAGGCTTTAGCACAGGCCTCAATGCAAGCAACTGCCTAGCTTAGCTTAGCGTAGCGTTTGTTTACACCGAGGTGTCACGATCGTAACTATAGCGACCAAACGAACGCTAGTGGGCGAACCGGGAATTGCAGACGGTTGGAAAACAGTTTGTTAGAGTTCCATTCAATATGGGAGCATTTCAACGATGTCCACAGAACAACAATAGATCATATTACGGGAAATGTCGGCTTTACGACGTGGGGCTTCACTCAGTTTGTCAAGAGTGATATTATCTTTAAGCAAGCGACAGCTTTGCGTTATAATAGATCGAACTAGGACGACCTCGGCGGACCGTCTCTGTGCAAGTTTATCTAAGCACATAAAACAACAGGGTTATAACTGTTGGTTCAGTTTCAATGTCAAGCTTTACTTGATAACGAATTGAAATAACCGCTATTCAAATTACACTCGGACATGCGCAATGTTACACGAGAATTATTTGAATGGACACAAACAGATAAGATTAGTTAAGCCTGTTTATCACGGGATCGCAGTGGGACACGCACTGAAAATCAGATAAATAATATAAGGCTTATGACTAACTTAGATGAGGAACACGCTCATCGCTCTGTGAGGAGAATATTAGTCCTTATAAGGTTATTTTAATTACTGCAGTTTGATTTCGTTCAGCTCTCTAACTGATATAAACACACACACACAACGTTATAGCTCTTCTGAAAGACTCTGGAACACGCAGACGTCGATCAGCTATAACGAGGTATTTCTGGAAATGAGGAACACGCTCAATTCTTACCTTATCGTAGTGTGAGGTTTCATATCTTATTTTAATTTACTGCAGTTAACAAGGAAACCAAATAGGGAGGCAGACTGTAACAGCTTTCTCTGGGAGCATTCAATCAAGCAGCAGCAGCACTCATTCAAACGGGGCGCGCGCTGCGCGAGTCACACACAGACTCTTAGAGGTTCGGATCTTGCATCCGAAACAAAATGAAAAGTTAAATCTTGATAATATGCTTACAATTTAGGTTGAACTGCCCGCATTCTCCACCAACTATGTAACGAATCACACAATAATAATATACATAAAATGTATTTAAGGGGGGCGGAAGGCCAATTTAGCTCAAAGGGAATGATTCATCGATTTGCAATAAATCTTGACCGAATCACTATGGAACCGAGCAAATGACTCGTTTAGAGTTCATTTGAACGGGCCGTAATTATAACCTTGGCACAGATATAAATATCCAATCTATAGTGAAACACTATGTATTAGCAAGGTAACTTTAGATCGACAGTACAAGACATTAAATGTGCAAGCACAACACAAGGCAAATATCTTTTCAAATATATGGACGACTGTTAACAATTCTAAACACATAAAACTATAAAAACAATCACACACACACATTCATACAAGGCGCAGAGGAAGAGAGAGAAAGAGTGAGTTTTCAGAGTGAGATGCACTTTGTAAGACATGACCTGAACGAACCACCAAGCATTAATTTAAACCTTCATTTCTTAGACAGGTTATTCAATTTACATTAAGCACCAGTTCAGCTAGAGTCTGGAGTAGCCTACTTGTCTTTGCGTTGCTCAGAGAATTCCCTTTTTGCGGTGCTTCGTCAAAGGGGTTTCCCGGCCGGGTCCGTGTGGTTGTCTTGGAAGTGCCTGGATGGAAGTTTCTGGACCGCCGGTCACGTGATGTGTTGGCGGATGGATGAAAGCCTTTGAAGTTGGAAGCGGGTTTTGCAGTCGAAACGTTAAACGAAACTTTGCAGCAATATTTAACTTAGAACCGAGACTTTTAACGGAAAAGAAAACAAAGGAAAAGAAAGGAAAGTGAGACAAGTTAGATGGCTTGAATGAGCTGTTTTAAAACCCCAATCTTGATGGGGTATTTGTCTGCTGGTCTAATTTGGTCTGGTCGATGTAGAAGCGTGCGAACACGCTCTTTGTTGTTTTCCAGAGAGAAGCACGAACAGGAACACTCTCTTGCTGTTGATAGAGAGAGGCGCAAACTTAATTCAACACCGAACCGAACTGCTCTCTGAACCGAACTGACTTGAACCGAAAACTGAACTCTGAACCGAACTGAACTGCACTCCTTTATTCGGGTCTTTAACTTAAAGTTAGTCCAACCTCTTTTGGAGAATTCTGACCAATGAGACAATGGCATAATTTAGGAGGTGGCTCTATTTTCTTCTTATCGTAAATCATGCGTTATCTGTGATCTCCTTGCCCCCAGCACTAGCAGAGAGAACAAGAGGCCACAGTTTAGACATTATTACTATTATAAGAATACAAAACATTTTACACAGATTTCATTCAAGCCATCTTTTGAATTAAGGGCATACGATTATTCTGATTGGAAGCACGATACTCTTTCATTCATACACACAGTTATATCACCATTTACATGATTTATATGTAATCTAAGCATAATACAAAGATGAATTGTAGGAACAACAAGAATTATGATGTTTGATTATAAGTCCACTGAGCATTGTTCTGTGTGAGTTTTAATATGTTTGCAGGGCTCTCAAGTTTTGAACTGAGTTCAGAGTGAGATTTTGGCGGCGGCGGCAGGGGTTTGGTGGGGACGGGTTTCTGATCTGATAGATGACACATATTCTTACAAATAAAATAATATTTATTTAATTCAGCATTTCTTTGTGTGTGTGTGTGTGTGTGTGTGTGTGTGTGGTGTGTGTGTGTGTGTGAGAGAGTGTGTGAGAGAGAGATAATGGTTAGTGTTGTTTATTGTAGGTGTTGGTAGCAGATTTTGAGGCCTTCAGCACAGGGGTTGGTGGCTCCCATTTGAAGCACTGTGGTTCCAGGCCAGCCATTTTTACTGTCATGATGGATGACAGGGTCCCATCTAGTGCCAAGCTGTTCCTGGTTTTGGTTTTGTTTAATCCTACCATGGAGAAAACCCTCTCAGCATCTGCATTTGAATGAGGGAGCACTAACACCAATGCAGCTATTTTTAGAAAGCCTCCCAAACTGGCTCAAACCGGTCACCTTTGAAATAAGGAACCAAGAGCCTCTATTACTCAAATGCTTTGCTTTTATGATTTCAGTTGTGTGTATGTCATGTGGTGCCAAATATTTCTTACTTTGCACTTGATTGAGGACATACTCCCCCAAAACTCCTCAACGTTAAAGGTGGTGGGATCTTGGGGCATGGGAATATCCATGAGTTGATACTCCAAGAACTCCTCACCCACCTTGTCCTGTTCCTCAGGCCCAATGAAAGGAAGTAGTTCCTGAAATCTAAAAAGAGCACCATGTGAGAACTGATTAAGGATTTGTTTTGTGACCATGGTCCAAATTAAACTTAACAAAGTATGTTCAAATCTTGGAAATTGTGAAACCCTTGCCTGTCTACAAAGTATAGGGCATCTTCCACCACACACTCCGTCCTCTGCTGCACATCAACGAATTGAGCGTGCTTCAGCAGGGCCTCCTTCAGGGGGAGTTTGTTCATCCCATACTCCACAGCCCTGACCAGAAACGCCAGTGCTGCCTGCTGGAATAGCTGCACCTCCTGAGGTGTGATGTCTCCAGCCTCAAGGAGCCTGTTGAGGGTAGCTCTGGTGGTGAAGCCAACATTTAGTTTTTCTCCTGACAGACAGAGAACGGAAAGAGATAAAGCAAATTAAGTCCAGGTAGTTTAAACAGTATCTCAGAATAAAAATCACTTTTTATTCACCAAATGCATCAGGTAGACACACAGGAATTTTACCTGGCAATCAGCACTTTAACTCAAAACTAGAAAAACAGTAAGTTTACATATATTCAACAAGATATGCACAATAAGTGCAAGTGGTTGAAGTTATTCCTCTATGTAAGCATGCTATTTTACCCATAGACTACATATACATTTGTAGGGTTTCCGGCCCATAAGCTCTTTATCAATTTTAAGTTTGGGGATAGATATTCAATAACTATTAATCTATGATCAACAAATTATTGAATACAGTTTGAACCGGGTCCTTACGTTAATAAATTCCCCACAAAGGGGTGTACAGCGTACCCGTCTGTTCAGGGTAAGTATATAACAATTAAACACAACGAATTATGGTTAATTATTAATATACATCCTACACAGAGGAATGGCTGATCTTCAACAATACCAAAGCATTTGACCCCTCCTCGCTCATTCACACGTCCGCCGTGTATTTAGGCTAAAAGGGTACAAATGACTTATGGTCTATTTTAGCTTAAATTAACTGACAATGTTTTGTGCACTTAAACGATTATCAGATTGTAGCTAGGATCTTTTATATTAAAGAGGCTTTGTTATATGAGCAACAACCACAGAGTCAATAAAGTATAAAATGAGGTTTAATGAATGAACTAGACTACATGTAACAGGATATAGATTAAACAAAATGAAATAAAACAATAAGAAAAGAAAACACAAGGAAAATACAATTGCTAGCACAGTTTAGAGTAAACCCTTTAGAGACAGCCACAGGAGATATACTTTACAACGTCTAAAATTTGGTTTGAACAAGTTTTGCATTCAGACCTGTAAGTTCTTGGTGTGCGGGCGGCGTCCAGAGAGATGGAGGGGGGTTTCTTTTGACTCCAAGCGTGGTTGATTCGCGGGAGATTCAAACGTTCTGTATGCGTGAAGAGAGTCTTTTCACCGGAGTGCTGACAAGACTTACGAAACGCACGTGGAGGTCTCAGTCGGGAGACGAGAACACTAAGATCGGACTGGCTATGCGCAAAATAAAACGAAGTTTACAATAAAACAGGAACATTAAAATAAAACACGAAGATTACAAAGAATACACAGGAACAGGAACATACGGACAGAGAGAGCGATTGTCTCTGTGTTGGAGAATTTAAAGATGAGCTGGGCACGCCTGGGTAAGGCGCGCCGGCCAATGATAATGGCCCATCTCGAGGAGCGCGTACGCCCCCTGAGTGGGTGTTGTTCGGAGTCAATTTGCAACTTTATGATCAAGAAGAAATTAAGCTTGCTTTGGGAAATGGGATTATACATGTGATTATACATTTCACGATATTGATATACAGCTTAATGGATAGATCAGATTAAAAGGTCACAACCGTATCAAGCATCATACGTTAAAAACATACACGTGCAGAATTACATCTCAAAGCGTATTTTCAGGCACTTATAAGTATTTTACATTCATGAAAACATTCGTAATACAAGTTTGCACATTTACAGTTCGTCTACATGTACTTTAACACACTGAAGATATTTTAGTAATGACTTAGGATGTAAAAGTCCTACGTTTAGAGTTTCCTGCGTGTGTAAGTATGTGCGTAGGTGTATGTGCGTGAATGTGTATTGCTCTCGGCGGGAAACAGACAAAGCAACGTATGTTCTGCGCTTCCCCCCCCCCCTCGTTTCCGTCCGGGGTGGGGAGAAGAAGGCCTGTTTGTTGTCTCAAGTGAAAGAAACCGCTGTTTGGGGAACACTTAAGACAATTTGTCAGCGTAGATGACACCTTTAGGGTGTACTCTCTAGACGTGAAGACGCCAGTTCGGGAGATAGAGGTTCCGAGGGCTGACCACATGGCCTTTTAGGAATGTCTGTTAAAGTTAGGTCCCTTTGTTCTGGATTTAAATTGGTTGCGAGTTCGTGACTCAATAAAAGAGAATTAATGAAAGCTCCAGAGTCTCTACAGTTTTCCCCCCTTTCGGGAGATGATGTCCCTGCGGAGAGATCGTCTGCCGACAATCATTGCATGGGAGGATGGAAGGTGAATCATGAATTCGGATAACAGGTGATTATCAGGGCTGAGGGCTTAGCTCAATGAGGTTACCGGCGGCTTCTTGCGTGTTATCCTCCTTTCGGGGGTTTCGTCGGAAGCCTCCGGACACGGCTTTGGAGAGCCTGACGGTAGATGCTCGGGTCTCGTTGAGTCTCTTGTACAGGATGAAAGCCAAGCCCAATGTTAGGATGTGACTGACTACCATAGAGAGGCAGAGCGCAGTGTCTGCTGCGGTCCAGGCTCGGGCAACAGGTGAAGCAGTCAAAGTGGGCTGTCGAGACAAAGCTTGTAGGGCGGAGTCAAGAGGAGCAATGTCAATTAGCTGTGACCCCCCTGTCTCAATTTCCAGTTCCAGCTCTGGACTCAGGGTGAAATTGTGGTCTTTGAAGAAAGAGGGAATTTCCAATTCTGTTTCGTACTCGTGGCTCGGAAGATGATACAATGCCAGATCGTCTACGTGGAGGATGGCACCTTTAGGTACTTGAATCCACATGCTCTGGTTGAGTAGGCTGACACGGGTAGCGGTGTCATGTTGGTCATAGGTGAGAGTGGCAGTGAGTACCGGAGTGTTGACAAGCCACCGGTCACCGATGATCTCTGCTCGGGTTTCTTCCACTTGTATGCGAGGCTTAGCTTCGGCAGGGCAGCGGTTGTCGCTGGACATGGTTTGCAGTCCGCAAATTCCATCAGTGTTGTCTCTAAGGAATGGTTTGCTAGGGCACAGATAATGAATGTCTTTCGTCAGGTGCACATGTGCAGGTTTGGAGCCAGGTACAGCTGAGGATCGCTGTCGTGGTAGGCTACCACTTCTGGAGTGCGGATCTTGATGTGCGTGTTACCTTTCCAAAACCCGACGTTGACAATGTCTTTGAGTCTGTAGATTCGGCTTGACTCGATGATGGGTAAGTTCAGGAGGAATCCCATTTCTCTCTGCTCTGGGTCGACATAGAGTGGGATGGCGCTGCCCAGAGAGTAGGCCAGGTGTACTTGGAGCGGATCAGCTGGCGTGGTGATGGCGGAAGCCAGCACGTTCTGGACAAGGCTCAGAGGTATGAGGTAGGGTGGGATCCTACCCATGGCTAAGCTGTCAATAGATGAGCTCACCTCCCTTAACATGTCCGTCATCAGGGCGGTGACCAGCTGAGTTTGGGCAAAGTCATTTTGGAAAACAGTGAACAGCTGTTTCATGGAATTCACAGTCTGGTTCAGCATGACGCTGTGGGTGTTGAGAATGACCACAGTTCCCTTTAAGGTCCTTCCGATGGTCTGCAGAGAAGCACTCTGCACGGTGAGCTGCTCTTTTAACTGGGGAATCTCTGTCTGGATTTCAGCCACATGTCGTCTCACGGTGGCTAGGTTAACAGCGTTGACGCTTGACATACCAATGTTGAACAGAGTTCCCACTGCAGCTGCGGCTCCCAGGAGGGCTCCAAGGAACCGTTTGGGGCGGCGGTTGTGTCCGCCTAATTCCGCTTGGGTGACGGTCATCTTTTCAAGTTGGTTTAGCATGTGTCTGACGTCGGCCTCGGCGTGGGCGATGGCATCCTCTGTCCACCGGGCTCCGGCCCAGCTGTACTGGGCTACTGCGCTGGGGTAATGTGCTCTGTACACGTTGCGGGGGTCGAGTCGAACGTACACCTTCTGGGTGTGGGTCCGACAGTTGGTGATCAGGAGGCCTGGTTGTTCTCTCAGCACGATGCCTGTCGACGGGCCAGGTGTGATGACGTCAGGTGGCGGTTGTCCTCTGGTCGACTGAAGGCAGAAGATTGCAAACCATAGCAGCATCCTATTAGAGGTGAAAGGGGAGATGTGGAGAGAGAGGGAGAGAGAGAGAGAAGCAGTGTGTCAGCGAGAGTTGTCCTTGGCGTTGGCAGGACAGTCGTTTCGCTCCTAGGATGGTAAGCAGTTTAGTTTGCATTGGCCCCTCCCCGCCTTTCTCTGCCAGCAGCAGAATGTCTCTTAATTTGGTTGCGGTGAACCCATTTGAGCACTGGGTCTTTCTGTCCCCGGCTCACTTGGATTCGGTACGCCACTGGGGACAGTTTGTCAACAATTTCATGAGGTCCTGTCCAGTGGGGCAGGAATTTCTTTGACAGCCGCTGGGAGGCTGTGCGTGGTGGCTGTGCGAAGCTGTAATACCAGACTCTGTCACCCACGGCTAGTTCCTGGTGTGACGCTTTCCGGTCATAGTAGGCTTTCTGGCCCTCTGCGCTCTTTTGAAGCTGTTGTTGGGCGAAAGCAAAGGTTGATTTCAAATGCTGGTGCAGCTCATCGAGGTACTGATGAGTGGTGCAGGCTGTGATGAGACTGGAGTCCCCTGGCTGATACAACAGGTGCAGTGGCAGTGTCATCGGTCGTCCAGTCATTAGTTCAAAGGGAGACACCTGAGTTGAGTCCTGGGGAGTGGCTCTGAGGGCCATTAACACCAGCGGGAGTTTCACATCCCAGTCCTTCTGGTTGGCAGCCACATACTTTCTCAGCATACTGACCACAGTCCTGTTAGAACGTTCAACTTGGCCAGATGAGATCGGTGAAAAACTGATATGTAGTTGAACGTGGACCCCCAGGAGTTTCCAGATCTGCTGCATAATCTCAGCTGTAAAGTGGGTACCTCTGTCTGAGTTGACACTCATTGGCAGTCCGAATCTGGAGAAGATGTGATTCATCAGAAGGTATGCCGTGGTCTGGGCGGTGTCATTGGCTGCTGGAAGACATTCTACCCATTTTGTGAACTGGCACACGACTGTGAGGAAGTACTTGTTGCCCCTTGTTGACCTTGGCAGAGGTCCTACCCAGTCGATTTGGAGGTCTGACCAGGGGAATGTGACTCTTCTGCGTTGCAGTGGAGCTCTGTGATTCGGATTTGCAGGTTGGAACTGACAGCAAATTAGACAGTCTTTGACATATTCCGCCACGTGTTCTTGCATGCGGGGCCAATACGCTACTTGCTTCAGTGTCTTATAGGTGGCACGGGTACCGTGGTGTCCAGCACATGGCGCATCATGAGCATACGTCAGCATCACCCCCCTTAGGCACTGAGGGATCACAAGCCTTGGCGCTGTGTTGTCCTCAGGTGCATACCACAGAATGTTGTGAATGACACGCAGCATGTGCTTGATGTCATGCAGCCGTCTGAGGCACGGGTCGTCAGTGAGATCAGACGGTGTGAGTGGGTGGTTGGAGGGGTCAGAGAGGTGGTTTAGAAAAGTCTTTATGGACGTGTCAGAGGCTTGCATGTCTGCTATGTCGTTGTTTGACATCTGCGGAGTCAGAGTGAGAGGCTGGGAAGCAGGCAGTGCGGCCGGAAAAGTTCGTTTGCTGCGGGTTAGCACTGACACATCAAAGGCTGGTGGTTGGGCTGGAGGTGACCATATGTTACCGTGCAGTGCGCCAGTCTTGGCAAGGGCATCGGTTTGGTCATTTAGGTCCTTGTCGAGGCCCGGTTGCTTGGAGTGGCCTTTCACCTTCTTCCAGTAGACAATCATGTCATGTTGTCTAGTCAGGTCGTCACATGCCTGAAACAAGTGTTGGTGTTTGACAGGCTTGCTGTTTGACGTCTTAAAGCCATTTTGTTTCCACCCTGGAAGGTGGCATGTGAAACTTAGTCTGGCATAGTTCGAGTCTGTGCAGATAAGGAATTCTTTGATGTTATGTGTCGCTGCGATTTGCATAGTTATGAGAATCGCTGCCACCTCAGCATATTGTGATGACTGAGGCCCCAGCTTAAAGTGTTGTGGTGGGCATGGCAGATCATTTACCCATAACACACCCGCACCAGCTTGGCGGATGCCCTCTTGGTTGTAGGAACATCCATCGACGTAAGCTGTGGGCATACCTTGGCACGTGTTGTCATCGAAGTATCTGTGACATGTCTGCTGTTGTGGTTCTTCCACATTAGCCGTTACAGGTGGTGCGTTATCAGTGCAGTTCTGGCAGGCAGCCAGGCCGTTGCCTAGCGCAGATTTGTGGTTCTGGGCATACCGTGCTTCGACATTGCGCCCTTGGAGGGCCATTAACCACGTGGCGATGCGGGAATTGGTGACCACGCCATCGCGGATGCGTTGGCTGTTGAGGAACATGACAGGCTGATGACAAGTCTCTATGATAACTTTCTGAGCTCCAATGTAGTTGGAGAACCGTTGTATGGCCCATACAGTGCAAAGCAGCGCTTTTTCACAGTCTGAGAATTTAGTCTCTGGTGGAAGGAGTGTCTTGCTGGCATACGCTACAACTCTTTTGTCTTGATCGTGTCGTTGGTACAGACCAGCGCTGAGACAGTGGTTGGAGAATCCCGCTTCAAGTAGAATTCTTTTTGTGGGTCAGGGTAGGCCAGACATGGAGCTGTGCACAGATGACGTTTCAGCTCATTCATGGCATTGTCCTGGACGGGTGTCCAGACAAAAGGGCAGTCTTTTTTCAGCAGGGCAGTCAGTGGCTTTGCAATGTCTGAGTAGCTTTCTATGAACTGCCGTGAGTAGTTACACACTCCCAGAAAGCTTCGCAGTTCTGAAAGGTTGGTGGGTGGTTTGATGTTTTGAACAGCTTGTATGCGGCTGGACTGTGGTTCGATGCCTTGCGACCCGATCAGCAGTCCCACGTAGTTGACCTTGGTTCGACACCATTGACCTTTGTGGAGGGCGATCTTGGCGCCTGCAGCTGTTAACTGGTTCAAAACATAGTCTATTTCTGCCAGGTGCTCGGTAACTGTTGTGCTCTTCATCAGCACGTCGTCCACATAGATGAGATTTCCTCTCATTCTCGCATCAGGGCATGCTTTGTTCAGGAAGATGTTAAACTCAGCGGGTGAGTTGGCATAGCCGAAAGGGCACCTGGTGAAAGTGAATTGTCTGTTACCGAACGTGAAAGCTAGCTTGTGCTGGTCTTCTGGATGTACCGGCAGGGTCCAGAAACCTGAAGCTACGTCGAGCGTAGAGAAGATTGTGGCTCCTCTGATTCTGGGGATCTCCTGCTGCAACTGCGTCATCGGCCATCGTGACAGTGGTACCTGTTGATTCAACTTGCGGTAGTCGATCGTGGGGCGCCACCGGCCATTCGGTTTAATTACCGGCCAGATAGGAGCAGAATAGGTGCTATTGCATGGGCGAATTACACCTTTTTGAAGCATAGAGTCAATAATTTCTTGCACCGGTTCATGTGATGCAATGGGGATCTTGTACTGTCTGACAAAGGTGGGAGGAGCGTCAGGGTGCGTTGGAATGCGCACGGTGTGAAGGTGAGTGAGACCACAGTCTAGAGAGTCTTTGGCAAATGACGCTTTGAATTTGTAAAGGACTTGTCTGAGTCTTTGTCGATCTGCATCCTCTTTGATTGCGTCGGCGTCTTTTAGAATTTGCTGAACTTGAGACTCAAATCCTGGATATGGCTCCTCTGTGGGTGAACCGCTCGTGGTGTTTGCAGGCGTGGGTGCAGCAGGTGTTTCAATCTGGCAGATAGGCTGTTTGGAAACTGTGTACACGGCAAGGTGTTGGTCCTCCGTCAGTTCCGTTCTGCAGACTTGATCTTTGTCCATCGGCATGACTGAGGCGATGGAGATGATTTTGAAGGGTGCTGTGTGCAGTGTGTCGCCTGTGCATCCTTCTGGTATCATTGAAGCTGGAATAGGCCCAATGACAGGTAAAGTCAGTTCAAAATCAGGAAAATCATAGCTCACGAGCCATCCTAGCCGATAGGCTTTTGGAATTGCAATGTCCACTGCTATGCAGTTGTTGAAAAGGATGTAGACTGCACGAGATGACAATTCAGTGACGGGTGTGGCTTCAAGTGTGAGTCCAAGTTCAACGCATTCGGGTGAAGGTTGAAAGAAACCCAGTGTGTTGTTTAGGGTTTGGCCACGTCGTATGTTGAGCCGCACAGCGACCCCTTTGGTGTACGCAGGTACTACAGTTGCCTGTTCGCTGATTAGAGTGCAAACCTCTGGGATGGTTTGGCCTGACAGAAGATTGTCAGTGCGTGTAGTAACAACAGCTGTTTGTAAAGTCAGTGGGGCCCAAAGTACCTCATTAATAAAATCCACATGCGCCTGGAGGCGAATCAGAATGTCTGCTCCAATGTAAACATCGTGGGGCAGGTCCGGAAGGATCAAGAAGTAATGAGTCAGGCACCGATGGTTCCAGTTCAAGTTCAAAGCACAGATACCTTTTGCAGTCACCAGGTTTAATGGGCATGAGTTCAAAGGGAAACGTGTGCGTTTGCTTGCAGAAGGAAGGTTTGGTGTGACTTTAATTAGCTCGTTGAAAAGTGACAGGCTGATAGCACAGTTGTCGGCCCATAGGGCGAGTACAATGTCAGTAGTGGTTACACCATTCAGCTGCAGGTCGGTGGTGACCTTGGGGCAGAAGGACTCAGAGTCTTTGGGGAGTTGAAAAGTGCAGAGTAACGAACTTGAATCTCGCTCCGGTGCAGAGCCTGTGTTCCCATGGCTGGCGGTGACAGTTCCCGTGACCTGACAGTCTGGCTCTGTTGACCTGGGTGGCTGACAGGGGAGAGGTTCTCGCACTTGAGCCCAAATCTTCAGTTGTCTGAAGTCCAGCAGGGGCTCGAAGCGATCTAGTAGATCTTTGCCGATGAGAAGGGGAAACGTGTTCATCTGTGAAATGTACACGGGGTGTATCAAGCTCATGTGACCAAGGGTTAAGTGAAGGGGAGCTATTTGTTCAAGCCGGATGTCAGTTTGGCTGTAAGATCGCACATTCAGCTCACAATTCTGAGATTTCAGAGTTCTGTTCTGTCTGTTAGCTTCAAAACTGAGTCTTTCAAAGAGTTCAGCTGATATCAAAGTGAGGTCCGATCCGGTGTCGACCAGAGCTTCGAGCCTCACCACATTTTCCAATGTGATAGAGAGATAAAGTTTGCGTGCTAGTCCTTTTTCGACCAGGTTCCCCAGGAGTTTTAATGTGGGGGCTTGTGTGGCGATCGATAAACAGTTAGGGTCAGTGTCTTGGGATTCGTTGGGGAGACACACGACCAGAACAGCACTTTCTGGTATCTCTGGGGTTTTCTCACTGGTATGCTGTGTTGGATTGTCCGCTTCTGGATGTGCGGTTGTTGACAGCAGTGAGTGGGTGTCACTGTCACTTGGTGTTATGACAGTTGGTTCTGTGGTCTGTGTCAGGAGAACAGTGTTCGTGGTGCTTGGTTCAGTAGGAGGGCTGTCAGGAAGGGTTTTAATCCTTACCCTTAGTCACGCAGAGTCTGGCTTGTCCTCTTTGTCAGTTTTCTTTTGAAGAAGCCCTTTTAGGATCTTCAGGATCTCTGCGGTCTCTGACGTGGACTCACTGTTTTCTTTTTCAGCAGGCTTGGATTTGGGCTTGGATCTGTTAGAGGCCTGCCGAGAGGGAGTTCGCTGCGGGCTGTCTGGACTGGACGTTCTTGTCGCTGGAGTCCGGCTCTGTCTGGGCCGTCGGCTGGTTTCCCAGGTGGCCCCCCCTTTTTGGGTGTGAGGGTGCCGTGGGCTGCTGTATGATCTTTCAGGGCGCTCGCCCTGATGCTTAGGACGAGCACCCTCGTAGCTGCGTCGCCCTCTGCTGGCCTGAAACGGTCTTGGCTCGTTATTAGAAAGTCTGTTAGGGTGGTGTCGTGTGGTGCCCTCTAGTGACAGCTCTGGATGCTGATCAGTGATAGGGCAGATAGAGGGAGTTTTTACAGTCTTTTCAGAAACAATTTTCTGCTTGATAAACGCCTTGTGGGCGAGGTCCCTCAGTTGCTGGGTAGACATTGTGCGAGGACAGGCCAGGACCCCTAAGTGATGGCTCACAGTGGGATGCAGGTTGCGGAGAAACAAAGTTCTGAAGTTAAAGTCCTCCTCCATCCCGGGTCATTCCGTGCCCCGAAGTATGCTTGTCGGAGGCGAGTGTAAAAGGCCTGCGGCGTTTCCAGTCTTGCCTGCTTGAGGCTCATCGCGGTGATGAGTCCTTGATCGGTGTCTGGATCAGAGAATTCCCTGATGAACGCCTGTCGCAGCTGTTGGTAATCCGCTTTGACGGTATCTGGTTGGCGATCCAGAAAACTGCGTACATCCCGACTCGAAGTAATCCGAAGCAGGTATAATCTGTCCCACGGGGTAACATGGGGAACAGTGTATAAGTGGAAGTCAATGTCTTTCAAGTAGGCGTGCACATCGTGGCCTCCAGCAGGATTTGGCGTGAAAGTAGGAATGTTCCTAGCAAGCTTGTCAAGTTCTTTAAAGGCCATGCCGTGGTAAGTGGCAAGGGTTGGCTGTGACGCACCTCCTTTTCCTGAGGGCGAGGGCTCTTGCAGGCTGTCCATTGATGTCTGGGACGGTGGATGTCCGTCTTCTTTCACCGTTCTGTGTTCTTGGCTGAAGTGTGCAGACTGACCGGTCAGGGAGAACTTGGTAGTGTGTGTCTCCCTTTCCCGGTCACTCTGAAGTTTATAAGAGTGTTTTAACTCACGGTGGACAGCGTCGAGCTCATCTTTATAAAGTTCTTTTTGCTGGATAAGTTCATTAATTTCAGCTCTAGCCGCCTTTAAGTGTTTCTCACAGGCTTTGGCTTTGGCGTCTCTTTCTTTTAGTTCATTGTTTGCTCTCTCAAGGAGAGCTTCACCTTGTTGCAGTTTTTCGGTGAGTGTCTCTCTGGCTTTTCTCTCTTTCAGTTCCTTTTGGTCGGTGTCTAGACGAAGGTTTTCCAGAGCAGTTTGAAGTTCTTCTACTTCCTTCCGTGACTCTGGGTCCGTTTCCTCCTCGTCCTGCTCCTCGTTCTCGAGTAGTAGCTGGTCTAGCCGACTTTGGGTCTTTGCTTGGTCGCGCCGGGCCTCCTCCGCTTGGAGACGTAGAGTTGCTGTCTCCTGTTCCAGGTCGATGGCGTGTCTCTCGTGAAGGCGGGCTTGTGCGACGAGTGTGTGGGCCAGGTTTCCCACGATTCGGGCCCATTCTTTGTGGCTGTAGCTTTGTGTTGGGTCGTGCCTCATCAGCAGGTCCAGGTCGGTGTCCAGCTGCGCCTGGTTCCGGGGCTCGGAGTCGCCGGTATCCTCGGGCAGGACGGTGGCTGTCATGGCCTTCAGCCATGTCTCAAGGCTGTCCCAGTGGGCTGCGGGGCTGGGAGACCGGGACATGCTGGCTTACTGCAGGCGAGAGGAGCACAACACACACAAACACAAACAGACCAAATGCAAATTTGTTCTACAATTTATGCGCTTATACCCTTAATACGGCGATGCCGTTTACGGTACTTTGACTAACTGATGCAGACAGTTAGGTAGGGACAAATTGTTTAGGTCAGCGCAGGGCCTAAATCAAGATTTTGACAGGACCGGAGCCTAGTAGGTCACGGTTGGTGCTAACGGCTCGGCTGTCAGTCTGTTATTTAGCTCTCCTGGGGTGTCTCTGTAGGCTCTGTCTCTGGTGACCTGGAAGGCACAGTTCACACAGAACAGAGAGAAGTAACAGAAGAATAGCAAGAAAAACTTAAAGTGAGATTTAGATAATGGGAATTAATGGATCTGTTAAGACAGAGTAAACGATAGTACAGAAATGGTTACGGGGACTAAGAGGGCTTGAGCCGACTATGTGTGGTTTTCTGAGAAAAAGGGGTGGACACTCTTAAATGTCACGGGAGGATATCTAATATTCTTGTGGTTTATACTAAGTGGATGTCTTTGCTTTACCTTAATTTAGCTTGTCTGGGGTGACCTGAAATCACACTAGCGGGAGCCAGCGTCGAGGACAATCTTTCCGTCGCTCCAAGCACTTAACCGAGATGTCCACGGCCTCTCCTGTGCGTCAACCAACGTGCGCCCTCTCAAACAACATAGACTTTAACACAACTGGCACGCCCAGGAGGTCACCTGCTTACGACACTGCAAAGGGGACTTTTCCCCAGAACCCTCTTTCGAGTGGCCCCCTATTAGGCCCTGGTTTGTGTACTAGGTCCGAAATTGCCTTGTGTCTTATCGCGTGGTGAGCCTCCCCTTATTGGGAGCGCCAAATTGCTGATGTCTTATTGCGTGCCGCACCAATGGAGAGACAGGGAGGTCCGCGACTCACCCACAGCAAGCGTTGGTTACGCCGGTCAGACGACCCCGCCCACTGGACACCAACCAGATATGACGGTCAGATCACACCAGCGCAAGAGAAATCTACCTGTAGATAACAAATGTGATAGAGAAAGGTGACTCTAGAATTACTTCAAAGCTTACTTTGTCTAAAACAAAATTGAGTATCTGTATGTGTAGAAAATACAAAACCTTGTTACCTAATGGGAGAGAGAGAAGCAGAGAGGGAATTGTGACACTGTTAGTTGTCAGAATAACCTACGGAGAAGGGTCAGTGAGTAAGGCAGGATAAACACAGGAGTAAGTAGGCTGTAGTGGCGGTTTTGGGCCACAAGAGGGGGTACTTTCCAGTGGTTAGCCGGCTAGGGAAACAACTTAATCGAAATTGTAAGTCAACTGGTTTGAATTCAATTCAAATAAGCATAGACGGTGATGTTGAATAACACCTAAGATAGTGTGGGTACCGTCGTGATAGAAATATCACTTTAAGAGACGGCAGGGTTGAGTGCGAGAACGAGAGAGAGAAAAAAAAAATTAATAAAAAAAAAATTATATATATTTTTTTTTTTGGAAGAGAAAAATTAAAAAAAAAAATTTTCTTAAAAAAAAATTAAATTAAAAAAAAAAAAATTAAAAAAAAAATTAATAAAAAAAAAAATTATTAATTAATTTTTTTTGGAAAGACGATTAATAAGAGTTATCAATTTATTAAAACAAATTATCAAACTCATTAATTTATCGAGAAGGAAAAAGGTAAAGAATTTAATAAGATTTATTGATTTATCTGAGGGACAATCAATAACCTTATCCGGACAGAAAACGAAATCAAGTAGAATTATTCGTAACCTAATTCATAAAGTGAAGTGAGAATTTAATTCAGTTTTACCTTCAAAGTTTTCTTTAGACCAATCTGAATGAGACTCTGAAAATTAACGGATGGATTACTTCTAATGCTAATCACGACTGCTGTAAGGTAATCAGTGACAGCCTTAGAACAACCCAACTGAAAATAGGCTGGAATCTCAAACAGAAATCGAGAATTACAAAGAGCTGACTCAGCGTTGAAGGCCACAAGGGGCGTTCCCCGTGAGTCACTTCCTGTGAAGAACTACAACTGACTTAGAAAGGAAAAATTCAGGAGAGGGTGACCTTATCTGGAGCGTCCACACGGTGGCGCTGTTACGCTCACGTCGAAGAAGAGGGTGTGGCGGTGATTTGAGACTGAGGCGCAAGGCTGCGCTCTAGTGTTCAGCAACAGAATCACAACCACACGCTTCAATTGTACCTTCTTAGGGCACGCGCAGAATCCTATATACTGCATATAATTTAGATTCAGGCGGATTTACAGTGCTATGTTCCACGGGTTTAGTAAAGCAGATTTAATTCACTGCACTTACATAACAATACCAACAGGAATTGACGTCTGTGGTTTAACTCTCAATACATTTATCATTTAGCACTTTAATGATTTAAAATGTTTTGGTTTAACGTTTGGTTAGCTCAGCCAAAGTTGAAACCAGGAGTTTTCGTTAATCTAACGATTATATATATCAGGCCTTATAGGTTTGAACACAGGAGCCTCGCTGTATTCAATTCCTCTATCGCACTGCTCAAAAGATTCTCGTTTTGAAAACAGGCTGATTAAAGACAATATCTTAACATGTAAACGTCTTTACAGAGGTAATATCTCTTTTGTTGCGAACTACAGTTTACATTCAATACTTTAACCGTGAATATCAGTATTACGAACTGTAATTCATTTTAGCAATTACAACGATTACACGCTTGGGTGAATTTAGCCGTTTGTAATGTGCTCAGCTGAAACTTGGCTTTCCGCTTGCAACATGCGCGGCGCGCGGCGCGCTCGCGTTTCTTAATCAAAACTCAACAAAATATACAATATTGCCCCTGCATTAATTGCTCACACAACAAAGCTTAAAATATTGCCTATCAATTCTCCACCAAAAATTCCCTGTAGGGTTTCCGGCCCATAAGCTCTTTATCAATTTTAAGTTTGGGGATAGATATTCAATAACTATTAATCTATGATCAACAAATTATTGAATACAGTTTGAACCGGGTCCTTACGTTAATAAATTCCCACAAAGGGGTGTACAGCGTACCCGTCTGTTCAGGGTAAGTATATAACAATTAAACACAACGAATTATGGTTAATTATTAATATACATCCTACACAGAGGAATGGCTGATCTTCAACAATACCAAAGCATTTGACCCCTCCTCGCTCATTCACACGTCCGCCGTGTATTTAGGCTAAAAGGGTACAAATGACTTATGGTCTATTTTAGCTTAAATTAACTGACAATGTTTTGTGCACTTAAACGATTATCAGATTGTAGCTAGGATCTTTTATATTAAAGAGGCTTTGTTATATGAGCAACAACCACAGAGTCAATAAAGTATAAAATGAGGTTTAATGAATGAACTAGACTACATGTAACAGGATATAGATTAAACAAAATGAAATAAAACAATAAGAAAAGAAAACACAAGGAAAATACAATTGCTAGCACAGTTTAGAGTAAACCCTTTAGAGACAGCCACAGGAGATATACTTTACAACGTCTAAAATTTGGTTTGAACAAGTTTTGCATTCAGACCTGTAAGTTCTTGGTGTGCGGGCGGCGTCCAGAGAGATGGAGGGGGGTTTCTTTTGACTCCAAGCGTGGTTGATTCGCGGGAGATTCAAACGTTCTGTATGCGTGAAGAGAGTCTTTTCACCGGAGTGCTGACAAGACTTACGAAACGCACGTGGAGGTCTCAGTCGGGAGACGAGAACACTAAGATCGGACTGGCTATGCGCAAAATAAAACGAAGTTTACAATAAAACAGGAACATTAAAATAAAACACGAAGATTACAAAGAATACACAGGAACAGGAACATACGGACAGAGAGAGCGATTGTCTCTGTGTTGGAGAATTTAAAGATGAGCTGGGCACGCCTGGGTAAGGCGCGCCGGCCAATGATAATGGCCCATCTCGAGGAGCGCGTACGCCCCCTGAGTGGGTGTTGTTCGGAGTCAATTTGCAACTTTATGATCAAGAAGAAATTAAGCTTGCTTTGGGAAATGGGATTATACATGTGATTATACATTTCACGATATTGATATACAGCTTAATGGATAGATCAGATTAAAAAGGTCACAACCGTATCAAGCATCATACGTTAAAAACATACACGTGCAGAATTACATCTCAAAGCGTATTTTCAGGCACTTATAAGTATTTTACATTCATGAAAACATTCGTAATACAAGTTTGCACATTTACAGTTCGTCTACATGTACTTTAACACACTGAAGATATTTTAGTAATGACTTAGGATGTAAAAGTCCTACGTTTAGAGTTTCCTGCGTGTGTAAGTATGTGCGTAGGTGTATGTGCGTGAATGTGTATTGCTCTCGGCGGGAAACAGACAAAGCAACGTATGTTCTGCGCTCCCCCCCCCCCTCGTTTCCGTCCGGGGTGGGGAGAAGAAGGCCTGTTTGTTGTCTCAAGTGAAAGAAACCGCTGTTTGGGGAACACTTAAGACAATTTGTCAGCGTAGATGACACCTTTAGGGTGTACTCTCTAGACGTGAAGACGCCAGTTCGGGAGATAGAGGTTCCGAGGGCTGACCACATGGCCTTTTAGGAATGTCTGTTAAAGTTAGGTCCCTTTGTTCTGGATTTAAATTGGTTGCGAGTTCGTGACTCAATAAAAGAGAATTAATGAAAGCTCCAGAGTCTCTACACATTGTATGCCTACACACGTTATGCCTTTTCCATAACATCAGAGATATCACCCAACTCGCCCAATAACAATCTTCCCAAAAAGTATATAGGTCTATCTCCTTATGTGAGACTTGGAAGTTTTACCTGACAGTTGGTTTAGTGGGTCCTTGTAGAGGATGTCTTGGACTTGTCGGCCATGTAGTGCTAACGGCTTAATGAACCTTGCACACAATTTCATGATGAACTTTGTCATCTGCAAATTTGTAGTTCATAAAAGATTTCCATGTATTACTTGAAAAAGGACATATCAGCCCAGGACAAATAAGCAGCAGGGTTGCCAACCCTTGCATTTTACCTCTCCATGGAGCTGGAAGATGGAAGACCTTTCTCTCTGGAGGAGGAGGTTCAGTGTGGAGAACATTGGCAGCATAGCTTGAAAGAAGAGCAGATAGACCTCAGTCAGGGGCTTGGAAAAAGCATCCACCAGCCTTCTAAATCTTGGTTGTTTCTCATCTGTAAATAAAAACAGATTGTGCTTAAAAATATATATTTAGTTTGGTGTAATGCACCTGTACTACTGTCAATGAAATAAGCAGCATACTTAAATATTTAAAATAGCTGGTAAGTGGCCCATACTGCCGCAGAATTCGGGTAATACACCTCTCCAGGCTTAACCATCGCACTGAAATGTGCAGCAGCATTTCCATGTACTCACTGTCATGGAAGTCACAAAATTCTGGAAAAAATATATATATAACATATTATATAAAACAAATTAAAAATGTCTGCATTTTGTTGTATAAAAGTAGAGCTGGTTGAATCACAAACCTGCCAGGTAACCTTTACGATTGGTGCTTCCCTTAAACCAATACCCAACATCCACTGCCATATCCTCAGGATCAAATCCGGATACCTGCAATACATGAATTCAACACAAAATATTTATTACAACACTATCAGCAAACTGTTTTACTTGGCATTGGACTTAACAGATTGGTAATATAAAGTGTACATGTTTGAACTTACATCCAAAAACTTCTGCCCTGCATGTTTGGCAGTGTTGTGGATAATATGACAGGGGCATCCATGTATGTAAATGCTGCCATTTTCCCTCAGCATTCTGGCTGCAATTGAATTGTTGGCACCTGTATTTACAGGAGCATTGTCAATAGAGAGACCTACACAGTTTCTCCAAGGGATGTTACTTTCCTGCAGGGTGTCATTGATTTTTTTATAAATCACTTCAGCAGTTCCACAGCTCCGCCCACTTGTGGTGCACATATCAAAGAATCTGTGCACAACTTTGTTGCTGTCAAATATTCGTACTGTGAGGGGATTCATCTTCTCTAGACCTGTAACAATAAAGTGCATAATTAAACCAACCATGTTGTTCAAAAATTGTATGAGTGAGCATGTAGAAATGGATAAAAAATACAAATAACTGGTAGTTGTTAAACTCATACCAGTATCATTTGAGCCATCTGTGACAAGTGTGAAGGGATTCTCTCTCATCTTCATCACCAGTTCCTTCTTGAAATGAGGTGCCACTGCTTCATTTATGATGCACGTTGTTTTGGTGCTTGCGCTCTTAAAGCTCTGAGCCGTGGGGGCGTCTCTAAAACATTCTTTGTACAAGGGGCTGAAATGGTCAGCAACGGCAAATGGAACATTGTGCTGCACCATTGCAACGGCAACCTTCACCTCAGCTCTCCTGGTCTGCAACAGAAACAATTAATTAATTAACTCATAAAGCATTAGATAAGTGTTCAGTGTAATATAACCGACAATTTAAAGGGATATTCCACTTTTTTTGGAAATAGGCTCATTTTACAACTCCCCCAGAGTTAAACAGTTGAGTTTTACCGTTTTCGAATCCATTCAGCCGATTTTCTGATATTTAGAAGAATATCAGTAATCAGACAGTTTCTGGTCTCATTGACTTCCATAGTAGGAAAAAAATATACTATGGGAGTCAATGAGACCAGAAACTGTCTGGTTACTGATATTCTTCTAAATATCAGAAAATCGGCTGAATGGATTTGAAAACGGTAAAACTCAACAGTTTAACTCTGGGGGAGTTGTAAAATGAGCCTATTTCCAAAAAAAGTGGAGTATACCTTTAAAAGGAAAATGCAATTCATCAAACATTGCCAACAGCCTTTTGGTTTTCCTTTGCTATGTACCTTGGCCTCTTGTACACTCATGCCTCCAACAGAAGTTGCTGGCTTGTAGAACTGTGCAACACTGCTGGCTGATTTTAGGGCCTGTTCTTTTGCTCGATGTCCCTTGCCTTCCACATGCCTGCTTATGTCCCTCACACCTTGATGGACACAGGAGTGCTCTTGACTGCAGACTGAGCACCAGTAAAAAGAGCTGGTGGTTCCCATTGTGATGAATGGCCATCGGGTTGACCACTCCTTCTTAAAGGAACACCTATAGGTGGCTGCTCCACTTAACCCTCTCTTTTTCCCTGTTTCCAGTGGGTTCTCCACTGTTTCTGCTATGGTGTCCTCCACAATCTCTTCCATGGACCCATCCTCTACTGGTACCCTAGCTGTCTCCTCCACTGCCTCTTCCACAGTGTCCTCCACTGCCTCCACTACTGTCTTCTCCTCTGACCTAGCCACCTTTTTAGGGAGCTGATCTTTTAGAGCAAAGCATGAAAGAATGCTCCTTTGCCTCTTCCCTGACATATTGAAATGGACAAATCTGAAATAATCAATATTATTATACTTTGTGAATAATGGGTCCAGAACGAATACTAAAACAAGTGTCAGAATAGCTGCTGAAACTAGCAGGGATTCAACCGGCTAACGTTAGTTAGGCTAGTTCACATGATACTCTGGTCAAACTGTTAGCTAACATACCAGTTGTCTGGACACATATATTCCCAGCAATGATGAGATGACTTACTGTACTCATATGTTCTTCTCCCACGTTGATCAGTCTGTAGAAAGTTCGGCGAGATGTAAATGTGACAGCCACTGTCCTCTTCTGTACCTACTTCAGCGAGCATCCGAATGTGTCGCGCGACTCGGCGCAAGCCTGTGAAAATCTCACCCAGATACAGCAATGCTATTTTCTGATTGGCTGTTCGGTAGCTATATTTTTTTATTTGATTAGCTGGTGTGTGGCAGGGCATTTAAAGATCTATGGGGAACTCACTTCACTGTTTAAAAAATAGCGCCCCAACTTGGTGTGCGTTATCCTTGTAATGTCTATGCGTGAGAAATACAAGGTGTGGCGTGTGAGCGTGTGAACGGGTTGAAAAGCGTGTGTCTCACGCCAAATGCGTGAGACTTGAGAGCCCTGCATCTGCACCTCTGACTACTGCATGTGATTAGGCTATAATGTGGGTTATCTTTTAGTTGTTATATACTGTAGAGTAGCCTACTACTGATGGGTACTAAGCGTTAGTTATGTTAATAGACAGGTCCCATTTTAATGTTTGCTTTCTTGTTCCCTTTTACAGGCACTGGAGAGCTCTGGAAGTGTGAATCCATAGAGGCCCCACATTATTACACTGCTCAAAAAAATAAAATAAAAACATATCAGATCTCAATGTGTATGTTGTCAGTCATTGTACATTTAGGTTGAAATTGAGTGATGCTTGACATTGAAAATATATTAAAATATGTCAATACATTTTTATGTAATTTTCACAATGTTTGATGTCACATTTATGTTGATTTGACATCGAAGCTTGATATTGAATGATATCAAAATAGCATCAACATCATGACATCCTGACGTCAAATAGATGTAGAATTGACATCAAATGCCAACAAAGCATGACATTAAAATAACATCAAAATGACATCAGCAGAGGTCAAAATTTTGACATCAAAATGACATCGACACTTTGACGTCAAAATGACATCGACACTTTGACGTCAAAATGACTTTCATTTTTGACCTATTTCGTGACGTAATTTTGACATCAATGTTTGACGTCATATTGATGTTAAATTGACATCAAATGCCCACTGGGCAGTGAGATCGTCATGACAGAGCTTGACAAAACAATGTCTATCAGGGCTTTTAGCTAAAAAATTTACAGATTCTGAGAAATATTGATAGATTCTCATTGGTTTACATCAGATTTATATAGACAGGAGTCATTGAATATGTACCCAAATGCGTGGATGTAATCATTATTAGCGCTGGAGACTCTGATGTATTGTGTTTTCAATACATACTGGCAGCCTGAGGGCGCCCTGTGCACATATGCACTCCATATTTCGAACACGAAGAAGAATCATATCATGTGACAGTCCAGGAACTAACTCCATCATGACATCAACACTAACAGAGATCGCTGTAACATGCAGATAAAGATGTTTTAAAGACAATAAACATGATTGCAATGATATTTGATTTACCTGTGTTCTTCGAGCCATGTCAGGTATTTTCATAATAATAGATTATATTTATAATGTAATGCTAATCGATATAGACTTTATCATCGTGCAGAACACCATCCACCATTTCTTTCTTTCTGTTTTGAACCATCATTTACTATCATTTCTAGTTGTTTATACTACTAATTACAGTTTACCAAACATCGCTAGCTTCCGTTATTGTTAGCAAAACACGCTAGTATCTCGCTAGCCTGTTAAGGCGCCACCCATGCGCTCAGTTATTTATTTATTTTTCTCGTGCGCGCCCGCGCATCTGAGTTCATAAAAAGCCCAGGTGAGTAAGAATCAGTCAAGAAACACGGTGAGTAATGTCTTGTCCTGTTATTGTCACTTGCACCTCATGCCATATGTTTACCATAGCCTTCCTCGTCGGCATAGGGTTTATATGTGATAAATGCAAGGAGACAGTCAGGCTGACAGAGAAGATTTCAGAATTAGAGACATGCATCCAAACTTTAATTGAGGATAGTAAGTGTGCTCGAGCTTTAGATACTACTTTGGATGCGCCTAGCATAGTGAACCATTTACATGATTCGGTCCCCAGTTATTGCCTGTGCAGCCAGGCAGATGGGTGATGGTGAGAAATCGCTCTAGTCGCGGATCAAAAAACCACTCTTCTGTTCCGGTTACCATAACAAATCGATTTGCCCCTCTCAGTGAAACACCCACTGAGAATGCTGTTGATTGTGCCCTGGTAATTGGCGATTCTATTACACGGAACGTGAAAATAGAGACACCAGCCACCATAGTCACATGTTTGCCGGGAGCCAGAGCGCCTGACATCAAATCAAATTTAAAAGTGCTGGCTAATGCTAATCGTAAATTCTCTAAGATTGTTATTCACGTCGGCACTAATGATGTTCGACTTCGCCAGTCGGAGATCACCAAAATTAATATTAAAGAGGTGTTTGAACTCGCAAGTACGATGTCAGGCACTGTAATCTGCTCTGGCCCCCTTCCTGTTCGAAGGAGTGATGAGATAGTTAGTAGATTGTGTTCACTCAATGGCTGGTTGTCTAATTGGTGTCCGCAACATAATATAGAATTCATAGAAAATTGGAAAAGTTTTTGTGGCAAGCCTGACCTGTTGAAAAGAGATGGTATTCACCCCACCTGGGATGGTGCTGCTCTTCTCTCTAGTAATTTGGCTCATAGTCTTAGAGATAAAACATGACAATCTGGGCTCAGGTCAGGAAGCAGACAAACTGGCTAAACCGACCGTCTGCTAGCGGCCTCACGTCACCAAGGTCAGATAAATCCCATCACATAGAGACTCTTTCACCTAGATATCATCATATAGAGACTGTGTCTGTTCCCCGAATTTGGAAATCCAAAAAACTGCCAAACCTTTCTAAGGTTAAAAATCTAATTGATGTTCAACAAATAAAAAACAGATATAATACAGATGAGCAAACGATAAAGCTTGGGTTGCTGAATATTCGATCCCTTAATTCAAAATCGCTCATAGTTAATGATAAGATTAAAGACTATAACCTAGATGTGCTGTGTTTGACAGAAACCTGGCTAAAACCAAACGATTACATTACTTTAAATGAGTCCACTCCGCAAGATTATTGTTATAAACATGAGCCTCGCCCGAAAGGCAAAGGGGGAGGTGTTGCTGTAATTTATAGTAATATTCTCAAAAGCACTAAGAAATCTAGTTTTAAATATACTTCTTTTGAAGTGTTGGTGCTTAATGTAAAAATTTATAGTGTAAACAATAAATCACGTTTGAGAATTCTGCTGGCTACTGTATACAGGCCACCAGGGCACCATAAAGATTTTATCAAAGAATTTGCTGACTTTCTATCAGAATTAGTATTGGCTGCAGATAAAGTCCTAATTGTTGGTGATTTTAATATACATGTAGATAATGAAAAAGATGCATTGGGATTGGCATTTAAAGACATTATAAACTCAATTGGAGTGAGACAACACGTGTCAGAATCTACTCATTGTCGTAACCATACTCTAGATCTAATATTATCACATGGAATAGATGTTGATGGCGTTGAAATTCTGCAGCAGAGCGACGACATCTCCGATCATTATCTAGTCTCGTGTAAATTACATTTAGCCAAGGCTGCAAAGCCGACTCCGTGTTATAAATATGTTAGACCTATCACTTCTGCCACTAAAGATTGCTTTATCAATAATCTTCCAAATCAGTTTCATAATCTCAGCATCTCAGATAGCTTAGAAGAACTTGATATTGCAACAGAAACTTTTAACTCTCTCTTTTCCAGCACTTTAGACACAGTTGCTCCGCTGCGCTAAAAGAAGATTAAAGAAAATAGTCCAACGCCGTGGTACAATGAGCACACCCGGGCCCTTAAGAGAGCAGCCAGAAAAATGAAGCGAAACTGGAAGATAACAAAGCTAGAGGTATTTCGGATTTAATGGAAGGAGAGCTCGATTGCTTACAGAGAGGCCTTAAAAGATGCTAGAACTAATTATTTTTCAACCCTATTAGAAGAAAATAAACATAATCCTAGGTATTTATTTGAACAAGTGACTAAACTAACGAAAAAGAAAGCTTCAAGCCCAGAAGTTTATAAGAAACACAGCAGTAATGACTTTATGAACTTCTTCATAAAGATTGATAATATCAGGGACAAAATTATAACTATGCAACCGTCTACTACAGTATCGCATCAGGGAGTATATTGTAGTCTCCGTGAGGAACATTTTGATTCATTTGTTGCTATAGGAGAGGAAGAATTTTGCAAAATTGTTAATTCATCTAAATCGACAACTTGTATGCTAGACCCTATACCGACTAAGCTACTGAAAGAGATGCTTCCAGAGGTCATAGATCCTCTTCTAGATATCATTAATTCATCTTTGTCATTAGGATACGTACCAAAAACCTTTAAGTTGGCTATGATTAAACCGCTTGTTAAAAAACCGCAACTTGATCCTACAGAATTAGTCAATTACAGGCCAATCTCGAATCTGCCTTTTCTGTCAAAGATACTAGAATAAGCAGTATCCTCACAACTGTGTTCCTTTTTAGAAAGAAATAATATCTGCAAGGATTTTCAGTCCGGATTTAGACCGTACCATAGTACTGAGACTGCTCTCATTAAAGTCACAAATGATTTTACACAAATGAGCAAACAAGCTTTTTGTACAGAAAAATAAATCAATTCTTAAGGCCCTGAAACACAAAACCGACGTCAAAGAACTAGCAATGACTAAAGCCGACTCTAGGGTTGGCTCACGTCGCCTGTGTGAGGGCCTTAAAACCACTGCATGAAAAAAAAGTATCTAAATAGCCTATTTTTTTTTATAAAAACAGGACAAAATATCATGCCTGAATATACGTTCACAAAAATGTCTAAATGTTTAATGAAATAACAAATAAAGGAAAATAAACCAAACATTTCAGAATATCTCAAATTGTATAGTGAAGTTTTACAAATAGCAGACAACATTTGTCGCCATTGGCTTTGCTTAGTTGGGGACATTTAATTTAATATTCAACAATGTTATTGGTCTGCCTGCATTGACACCATTATATGAGATCTGAACTGAGATGGACAATGATGACATCACGGTTTTCTCCAAAGTGGCTATAGCTATATATAAATATTTTTTTTTGTTGCAGATTTAATCCATGCCTCATTGGAAAAAAAAAAATGCATGTGAAACATTGCAGTGGTCGCAAAACCACCGAGCTCTCTTTCTCGTGTTATTGTCAGCAGCTGGTTGTCCTTCCATGTTGAAAGGTAATATGTCCAGCTGCATCATATTTATTGACAAAATTAACTAGATACACTTGCAACGCGTCATACCGAGGGCGTGGTTTGAGTGAAAAAGTACTTCCGCAACCAAACAAGCTGCAAGAAAAGGGGGCATTTTGAGGTTTGAAATTCACCACTCACAACCATAGACACAACAGATGTGGTGACGTAATGGAGGTGCAACCAATAACATTAGTGTATTGCTTCAAGCGCGCGAAGAATACTTTAAAATGACAGCATTCTTCCCCGAGGCAAAGAGAACGGGTCGAGGTTTGGAAACAGTTTTCTTCTATTCACCTTATTTTCCACGACAACAAGGGTGAGTCACCCTGGGTGACGCCATTGCGTTCGTTTTGTCATCTTACTCCCGTCTGCTAAGGACTTAAACTTCCGGCTGATGAGAGGGATCTGCGGATTCTGCGCTAGTTGAGACGAACGGTAAACTATGTCAAGTATTAAATGCTCAGTTAGGTGCTGCCATAACAATTGGATTAAGAGGAGAGAACAACATTGACAACGGTGTTACGAACATAATGTGAAGCGGTCAGAGTGTTGTTGTGGTGCACTTTACGATTTACACCCAACCCCTAAAGACAAGGAGCACCTGAGGCAATGGCGGAAGGCGCTAAACTTGGAAGTGCCCAAACAAGGACGGGAAGCCGATTGACGAACACCCTTACCCGAGAAATGGCTCGGCAACGATGTTACGATAAAGAAGTCACGCCGGGTGTTGAACAGGTTGTCAGATTCAGGTAAGCTAACTTACCTAACTGTTATGTGCTTGTTAGCCTAACTTTAGATTTGTGAAGTCCGTTCTATGAATGCATTTAAGATTAGTAACAAGCCGTAAACAAAATACAATGAATCTTGCATGATTACCATTGCCCACCTATACATGATGTTTATTTAACTTTGTGATATTGACCTAAGAGTCTGAAAGAAGAATGAATGAATGAATGAATATTCACGATAGTACAAGATAGTATGGTAACTTACATTACAGTCTTACAATAGCTCACATTAACGTTATTCCTGTAAATTACAGAGATTGCTGATGCTAGCAGGCCAGCTAGCTACATCTCTCATTCAGATATTGATATTGACCTATGGCGAGTTAGGAGATTGTGTATACTGTTTCGTATTTAATGTATCTTTCTCACACTATTCTGTGTAACTATGGGTGCCATCATAAATTAATTCTCCATGATCTATTTTAAGTAGCTACTAATGTAAAAAATGTTTATGGTTATAATTTTTCCATAGACGCATCGATGAGAGTCAGCGATGCAGTGGATAACTGAGGATGACCACATCCACATGCCCCACAGCTGTGATGCAGAATCACAATGGGAGGATCCATCTGTCTCTGACCACAACGATGCTTCAAAATCTCAACTCAACCTGAAGCCACCTACATCTGAAATGGGAACACAATGCGTTGAGCCAGCGTCATTGTATTTAACTCTGCTGAGAAACGACCACCTTTGTAAGCTCTACACGGGGTTGACATTGGATGCATTCCATTCAGTTGCTGAGCACCTTACCAATGCTTACACCAACAGCTTTCAGCTACACATTTGGGATCAGCTCCTAATGAAGCGGTGTCTTCATTTATTGTGTGTTGAAGAAACCTGAGCTTTTCTACTCCACTGAATAGAGGCGCTCAAGCCCAGTCAGCGTGAATGACATGATGAAGCAGCAGCTGATCTCCGGCCAGAATGCCATGTCTCGTCAGCTTAATGTACTACTATGATGGCTGCACAGCATGCACAGACTGATCTTCTCAGAGAGACTCTCCAGCGTCTTGATGCTCTTGAGCGAAAGTATGAGCAGCACAGACTAACGTTACATGAAGAACCTTACAACACTTCGAAAAGAATAAAAAGGGCACATGACGTGAGCATTGCGGTAAGTCCAGTTATTGTTCTATAACGTGGTTGTAAACCATAGTTCACTTACAATTAGCCTGATATGTGTTTTGTCTCTTTGTGGTTACTGTGATGGCCAGCTTATTCGAACTGAAAATTCAGTTTTGTGGTTCTTGCAGATTGTGAATCCATTTAATCGCTTTTTAATTTCAAACTTTACAGGAATCTGTAAGGCGCCTCCATAATTCAGAGAACAACCAACACAATACGATCCACAAACCAGGTAAGACTGCTTCTTCTATACTATAGCCTAAATGTTAGTTTAATCTACTACTATATGGATTTGGAATGCCAAAACTGAATTTCATTAATGATACCTGAACTTTCCCCCCCAGAATAAATTCATCACATAACCTGGCTGTGACCACTTACCTCTTCGAAGAATTAAGGACAACTTTTACAGACGTTGACCCTGAATGTGTAAAAGGTAATCTTAAAGATGTTGTAATCATTTTATTGTCCTCTTTTTTTACTTATTTTTATTGCCATTACATTTATTTATGATATATTTAGCAGGTTGGAATATGTATTTTGAGACTTTGCGGAGGAAGTATTCTTTGGCTCAGCCTGAAAAGGCCCAGGAAAGAAAAACTATGAAGAACATTGCAAAGAACCTTCAAAGAAAGAGACTGGTAAGTTAAAAAAAATGGTTAAGTACTTTTTATTTTATTTTTTTCTCTTCAGAATGTAACTATCCTCCTCTCTGTGTTTTAGTGGTTAAGTTGCTGTCATGTTTTGCAGTTGCTGGAGACCAGGTCCAGGGTTGTACAAACCAACACAGAAAAGGAACTTTGGAAGACCGCAACAATAGAACTGATGTCTGATGAAGAAGATGCTATTGTTGATGGAAGGCCAGTGTGAATGGTGAGGTCTCCACCAACCTGAAACACAGAGTTATCTGGCTCTCTGCCAGGTACTATAAACCAGACTAGAGGATGACTATATATAATCGTTCAAAAGTTTGGGGTCAGTAAGATTTTTTTTTTTTTTAGGGGGTATACCTCAAATTAAATCAATACTTTTATTTAGCAAGGATGCATTAAATTAATCAAACGTGACAGTAAAGACATTTATAATGTTACAAAAGATCATATTTCAAATAAATGAAATATAACTTTCTATTCATCAAATAATCCTAAAAAGTCTACAACTGTTTTCAACTTTAATAATAATGAATATTTATTGAAGGATCATGTGACACTGAAGACTGGAGTAATGATGCTAAAGCACCATTTAGCTTTGATCACAGGAATAATGTATTCCAATAGAAAAGTTATTTTAAATTGTCATAATATTTAACAATATTACTCTTACTTTTTTTTTTTTTTTTTTTTTTTTATTAAAAAAAAAGCAGCCTTGGTGAGCATAAGAGACTTCTTACCGATCCCAGACTTATAAACGGCAGTGTACACCTTGAATATTTTATATACACTTTAATTTCTTATTTATTGTTCTCATTTTATTTTGTATATTTGTTCCTTTTTTGTTGTCCATGTTGCTTATCTACATTTTGTTTACTTATTTATTTTTCCCCATTCATTTTAATGTATGTTTATAATGCTCTCTGGAATGTTCTATTTATATTGTTTACTTGGAATATCTACGTATATTTTATATACTTTTATTTTATTTTTTTCTATATTTCTTATACATTTATTGTTCATTTTATATTGTTTACTTAGTGTACATAAAAAGGAACATCTAAATGTATATATACAGTGTACTTTATTCCTTTACATCTCTGTCCTTTAAATAAATTAACTTTTTTATTTTCGTTCATTTCTTTTACCCAATCATTTTAATGTATGTTTATAATTTTCTTTGGAATGTCCATGATATATATATATATATTTTTTCTTCCTTTGAGATGTTGTTACATTTTTTTTTTTATATATATATTTTTTTTCTTGTTTTTGTTCCCCCATTCCTTTGTAATGCTAGTTTATAATGCTATTTGGAATGTGTTATATACCTTAATAAAAATGTCAGACTTTCCCATTGTTCTTTGTGTGTTTAAAAAAACATTATTATCAAATTTATTTTAATGAATATATTAAAATTGGGGGAGGAAGGTTTGGTATATATTTGAGCAATATCTGCATAGCTGGTATATAACCAATCAAATCACTATGCTAAAAGGCCTAGGGTGGGCTATGTTTAAAAGTAACCAATAAAGTCCCTTTACTGGGTTTTCAATGTGTCCTGTCCTCCAATAGTGGTCTGGGTGTTGGGAGTGGCTTTAAAAGAACAACCAATCCAGTTTGGTTGGAAGGCAAAAAGGTGTGAATGTCTCCTGCAAAAAACTTTAATGGGATTACTTGCCATGGCAACAAATGGCTCTAGCACGGAAGTATACGTCCACAACATACATCCGATTTGGTATCATTCCGGATGTATGCGGATATATACGGACCCATGGAATTTGACCTATCCGGCCACTATATTCCTGGATTCTTCCGAATTTCAGCAGTGTATACAGGAGTATAATGGTCCGGATACACCTATTTTCATGCAGTGTACAGTTAGTTCAAAACGCAGCCGCTAGAGTTCTTACCAGAACCAGGAAGTATGACCATATTAGCCCGGTTCTGTCAACACTGCATTGGCTGCCTATTAAACATCGTATAAATTTTAAAATATTGCTTATTACTTACAAAGCACTAAATGGTTTAGCTCCCCAGTACTTGAGCGAGCTCTTAACGCATTATAGTCCTTCACGTCTATTGCGATCTCAAAATTCTGGCCAGTTGATAATCGACTGCTGGCGGTAGATCCTTTTCCTATTTAGCACCAAAACTTTGGAACAATCTTCCTAACACGGTCCGGGAAGCAGATACAGTCTGTCAGTTTAAATCTAGACTAAAAACACATCTCTTTGGCTTAGCATACACATAACACATTATAGATTTCTATAATTCAATGTTAGGCTGCATAGATTAGATCAGCCGGAACCGGGAACACTTCCCATAATTCCTGATGTACTTTGTACATCATAAGAAGGATGGCGTCTACGCTAATATTAGTCTCTCTGTTTATCCTGAGGTTTACCGCAGACCGCCGGATCCAGGGCATATCCAGATCTGATGAAGGACCATCACCTGGACACGACGACACACATTATCAGGGCTGTGAAGGCCCATGGACACCTCACCACTCATCTCCTCACCGGCCGGATGACCCTACCCAACCAGATGAACTGGATAATATCGTGAAAGTTCTGATCCCATCTGACTCCTGACATTATGCTGCCTAACTCATAATCATACACTGTTCATTCGTTGGCCAAAGGAGGACTGGCCCCCCGACTGAGCCTGGGTTCTCCCAAGGTTTTTTTCTCCATTCTGTCACCTGATGGAGTTTTGGTTCTTTGCCACTGTTGCCTTCGCCTTTTGGCTTGCTTAGTTGGGGACATTTAATTTTCAATTGAACAATACTATTACAACATTGTTTTCCTGTTATCTCTGTAAAGCTGCTTTGAAACAATTTGTATTGTAAAAAGCGCTATATAAATAAAGGTGACTTGACTTGACTGACCATCAATAATATATTTTCTGTCCGATTTTTTTATCTGAAGCCAAATCAGAGCACAGAAGGTTATTAAAAACACTCGACTTGTGCTATAAAGTAAGTTTTAGAGCACAAACATGGTTTTAATCTCATAAATTGTCGTGTATTGATGGTGTGCTAAGCTAACATGCTAGCTAGCCCTAGGTGCACCTGCTACCTAGCTGTTATATTTATGAATAGTTTTTAAATAGGACTGCTTGTGTCACGTTTTGATGTGTTCTGTTAATGTTTTGAGATCTTGTTTTCCCCCTGTCTTTGTGGTTTTTGGTTTAGTCCTGTTAAGTTTTCCCGCTCCTCGTTTGTGTCCAATTTTATGCACCTGTTTTCAGTTAATTATCTTGTTTGGTTCAGTGTATTTAAGCCCTGTGTTTTCCCTCAGTGTTTGTCGATCGTCGTCCTCGTATGGTTGTGTGTCTTCTGATTTCCTGGAGTTTTGTTTCTGTTTAAGTTTGGAAAGTTTTCATTTTGTTATTAAAACATTTATATTGAAGCTTTCGTGTCCTCGTCTTCAGCACCTGCACAAACCCTGACAGAACGATCGACCGTTAACAAATATGGGCCGAAGGAGGAAAAGCATGGTGGTGAGCCCCTTTGAAATTCCAATCCTCTTTCAAGAGGAGCTCTCTCTTGAGGAGTATGCGGGCGTTACCTAACCCTCTACAATGATGGGTCGATGGAGGAAGAGGAGTTAATAAAGAGTTTCTGGGGTGGTCTGAAGGACCCCTTGGCCCAGATAATTCTAGTCAAGGATCTCCATCTATCCTTCCTGGAGTTCGTGGATCACACGTTGTGGGCGTGTGGATCCAGCTACCTGGTAGAGGATCTACCACTCCAACCAGCTCCAAGCCCGCCAACGCCTGAGCCCATCACCTGCACGCCAACGCCTGAGCCCATCACCTGCACGCTCACACCAGAGCCCATCGTCTGCCCACCAGAGCCTGCACACCGCATCAGCCCTGCCGCCAGATCGGTCCCTGGACTTCCCCGGATGATATCCGGTATGACTGATCCCCCACTGATATCGGTGCGATTGGCCAAAAAGAAGGCTCCCAAGGCTGGGGTTCACGTCAGCCACATCCAGCCAGAGCCTGAGCCCGTCGCCTGCCCGCCAGAGCCTGAGCCCGTCGCCTGCCCGCCAGAGCCTGAGCCCGTCGCCTGCCCACCAGAGCCTGAGCCCAGCCCCGAGTTTCCTGATATGCTGGTCCCGTCCAGCCCCGAGTTTCCTGATATGCTGGTCCCGTCCAGCCCCGAGTTTCCTGATATGCTGGTCCCGTCCAGCCCCGAGTTTCCTGATATGCTGGTCCCATCCAGCACGGAGCCCGTTGACCCAGAGCCAGAGCCCGTTGACTCAGAGCCAGAGCCCGTTGACCCAGCGCCAGAGCCAGAGCCCGTTGACCCAGCGCCAGAGCCAGAGCCCGTTGACCCAGAGCCAGCGCCAGAGCCCGTTGACCCTGACCCAGAGCCCGTTGACCCAGAGCCAGAGCCCGTTGACCCAGCGCCAGAGCCAGAGCCCGTTGACCCAGCGCCAGAGCCAGAGCCCGTTGATCCAGAGCCAGAGCCCGTTGACCCAGAGCCAGAGCCAGAGCCCGTTGACCCAGCGCCAGACCCAGAGCCCGTTGACCCAGACCCAGAGCCCGTTGACCCAGACCCAGAGCCCGTTGACCCAGAACCCGTTGACCCAGCGCCCGTTGATGTCAAGTCAGTTCCCGATCATGAGCCTGTCCTCCCCAAGAAAATTTTGGGGGGGCGCCATACGCCTTCGCCGTGGCCGGCCAAAGATCCACGGAGGCCCGAAAAGATAACACCGCCATGGCCACCTGAAGGGTCTGCACCGCCATGGCCACCCGAAGGGTCTTCACCACCACGGCCACCTGAAGGGTCTTCACCGCCATGGCCACCCGAGGGTCCCACAGCTCCGCCCTGGACGCCCGAGGGTCCCACAGCTCCGCCCTGGACGCCCGAGGGTCCCACAGCTCCGCCCTGGACGCCCGAGGGTCCCACAGCTCCGCCCTGGACGCCCGAGGGTCCCACAGCTCCGCCCTGGACGCCCGAGGTACAGCCTGCACCGTCGTGGCCACGCCCACAGCCTGCTCCGCCTTGGCCACGCCCACAGCCTGCTCCGCCTTGGCCACGCCCACAGCCTGCTCCGCCTTGGTCACGCCCACAGCCTGCACCGTCGTGGCCACGCCCACAGCCTGCACCGCCGTGGCCACGCCCACAGCCTGCTCCGCCTTGGTCACGCCCACAGCCTGCACCGTCGTGGCCACGCCCACAGCCTGCACCGCCGTGGCCACGCCCACAGCCTGCTCCGCCCTGGAGGCTTCCTGGACCTACACCATGCCCTCGTCAGCCTCCAGGGCGCCCACCCTCCCACCCCTTTGGATGTTATACGGCGCGAGGACGCGCCTTCGGGGAGGGGGGAGGTACTGTCACGTTTTGATGTGTTCTGTTAATGTTTTGAGATCTTGTTTTCCCCCTGTCTTTGTGGTTTTTGGTTTAGTCCTGTTAAGTTTTCCCGCTCCTCGTTTGTGTCCAATTTTATGCACCTGTTTTCAGTTAATTATCTTGTTTGGTTCAGTGTATTTAAGCCCTGTGTTTTCCCTCAGTGTTTGTCGATCGTCGTCCTCGTATGGTTGTGTGTCTTCTGATTTCCTGGAGTTTTGTTTCTGTTTAAGTTTGGAAAGTTTTCATTTTGTTATTAAAACATTTATATTGAAGCTTTCGTGTCCTCGTCTTCAGCACCTGCACAAACCCTGACAGCTTGCTGAAATGTTTTTTTTTTTTCAAGAAGGTCATTTTATATAGTTTCAAATGTAAGGTGAGAACTTTGAGAACTTTCCCTAAAAGAGATTAGGGGTTGAAACATTGTGAATAGCCAGTCAATAGTAATTATAATGCAGACAAAAGAAAGCATATTTACAGCCATAATCAGGCTGGAGAGGTGTGAATGTGTGCAGGGGAGACTGACACTGAATAGAGATTGGTTACACCACATAAACAATAGAGACAATAGACTGAATAGATGCTTAGAACATGACAATAAACATCAGTTTGCATTTTAGAGTCTAATCAAAATAAAGTCGTGTGACATGATCTTGAAAAATATTTAACTAAATAAAGAGTTTTAGACATATCATCTTCAGATTTCAAATATAAAATGGTCAGACATGTGGCTTTAGCTGCAGTGCATTTCTAGATTGATACAATGCCATTTATAACTATTTTTTTTTCATTATGAAAATAATTAATTCTACATTTGCAATAAACTGCCAGGTGTCAGCTTTCAAATGAGATCATACTTGTACGTTTAGAACAAATGGTTCATGAACTGTATCTGTTTCAGTTTGGGTATGCCTTTTCTGGGGATTTTTCAAAAGTGGGGTTGAAGCTTAACAGGTTAAACAGAGATGGATTTCCAAATGCTCTGTCCCCAAGATTGGACTGCAGCGTTCAACCTGAGAAACATGTACTTCAGATCTCTATCCTTACACACCACAAGCCATCCTGTGTTCATGCATTTGAAAGGTGTGAAGTACAAAGTCCTACCATTCAAGTGCTCATAGCCAGTTGGGTCCTCAGGTCAACTGGGAAAGAGTAAACTCATCCACGGGCTGAGGATCTCGTTTCTAGTTTGGAGATGGATTCAGTCAACCGCATCTCTGAAAAAGAGTATGTGGATGGTTAGTGCTGTATAGAAGTGAGAAAGGGTCCCATTGAAACTCTTCAGAGGCTCCTGGAGCATATGGTAGACACAGAGGCTTGGCTTCCTCCATATGAAGACCGCTTCAGCACTGACTTTACGGCCAAATCCCGAGGTGGCCGTGGCAGAGCGGCACGCTCCGTGTGAAAGCACCCTGGCCTGCCACCAAACCCTCAGTCCTTAACAGACCTTTTGATTCTCCAGGTCAATGGCTAGAACAAGTGTCCATCAATACCAGCTGAGAGGCCACGTACAAAAGTCATGCGGTCTGGGTGGCTCTCCGACTTACTTTGAGTTGCTTTCAGTTCACCTTGCTTTGAGACATGCTCAGCGAGCATGTACTGGTCTGACAATACAACAAGGCGACTGTTGAGTTACGCTCCCCTCGCATTATGCAACTCGCCCGCCACCTCCTCCTTGGAGTCAGAAGCTTCTGAGGTCACTTCATTCCACTTATTACTTCTGACCTGATTCAGATTCATGAGGGGACCCCCCTGGGACTTATCTCTGGTGCTACTGCACTGCAGAGACCTCCCTTGAGCCCTGCAGGCAGTGAGTTAAAAATCCTGTTTTTTAGAGAAACAGATCTCCTGCTTGCTTGGTCTCTATTTAGAGGCTAGAGACTTAAAAGCATCGGTCAAGTCAAGTCATCCTCATTTATTTACATTTACATTTATTCATTTAGCTGACGCTTTTATCCAAAGCGACTTACAATTGCTATATTTCAGAGGTCGCACGCCTCTGGAGCAAGTAGGGGTTAAGTGTCTTGCTCAGGGATATAGCACTTTTAACAATGTTGATTGTTTCAAAGCAGCTTTACAGAGACAAACATATAATTTAAGGTAACAGAGAATGGTTTGGTTTTATAGCGGTTCTTGAATAATGTTGTTTCCAGCTAATGTTAGTTTTGGTTGATTCACTTCCGTCGAACTGATAATTTGTTATTAAATTAGAGGCCGCAAACACGACGCCGTTCTCTCTAAAGAGACTTTAAACGCAAACTTGTGATAAACGCTGATGGCATTCACATGCACATTAAGAATTGATCTTATAGTTATGTGCGTTTGAATAAATGTTGTAATTCCCTACAAACCATGACTAAACAAACTACTTGTCTTGCCTATAAATTTTGATGCAGAATTTTTTTATTTTATCATTTCGGGTAGGTACGCGAAACTGGAATTTCCACAGCGCTTTATCTGTAGAGTGGAATAGGGATCCTCCATAGGGAGAGGCTAGTTGGCACTTCAGCATTGCATTGTGTAAGGATAGGATCTAAGGGTGAATCTGAATAATTAAATATATCCTTGCTAAAAGTCCCCAAAAGCCTTCAAAGGCCTGGAACTTGAAAAAACCCTGGACACATACACACACACACACACACACACACACACACACACACACACACACACACACACACACACACACCACACACACACACACACACACACACACACACACACACACACACACACACACACACACACACACCGTGTACCGTAGTAAATATATATGTAGTTCTGCCTTATTAAATTTATTATATTCATGTGATTGATTCATTCTCTTTGCTCAATTTCAAGTCCCTTAAGTGCCAAAAAGATCTTATGCTACAAGCTTTACAAATCAAAGATATTTTAAAGAGTATTCGTTATAGGGCAGGAAGTCCAGTTTTCTGGCCAGAGAATTGCGTATCCTGAAATCCTATAAAGTAAGATGATATTGGGGATCCCCACAATATTATTCTGACAATTGAGCTAAATTAATTTTGCCTGTCTTGTAAGACGTGATTCAGTGTAATTAACTGCAATCAACTTGTAGTTACAATACAAGAATACACATGTATGCATGCAGGTAAAATCACATCCTCCCTTAGAGGGAGATTTATTAACATGTAAGACTGATCTAATCCAAACATGTATGAATAATTATTAATTACCAATTATTAATTAATTTATGCGAATTCCACACGGATTAGATCCGCCCCATAGTCTTTACATAAATGGTGGAGAATGCGGGCACACTTTAAAATTGTTTTTGAGCAAATTCAGTTTTCAATCTATGTCTATATTGTGATGTAATATTGTACGTGCACCTCGGTTGAGCGAACGCATTGCGAACTCACCATTGACTGATTAAAGGCAAAAAGCCGTTTCAGTCCAGCGAAACTAAGAAGTAAACTGCAGTTTCATAGTTTCACAGTATTAAATTTGTCCTATAAAAGACGAAGAAACCTCTTTTGAACGACGACATTTTTAATATTAAACTCCCCTGTCCGAACGATGTTCTTCTGTCAGGGTGAAGACAAGATTTAGTGAAACGACGCTCTTTCACTATTCTTAAAAGGCCTTATATTAAATCGTTAAATTAACGATAACTCCTGGTTTAACATTGAAGTAGCTACTCAATTGTAAAACCTAAAGCATATTTAATCATAAGTGCTATTTGATAATATGTTATGGGAGTCGAAAAAACAGATGTTATTTGGATCCGAATGACAGACGTATAATTCCTGTCTTCCATATTAATATGCGGAAGCGAAGAAATCCTTCCGTGCACACGTGTGTCGAAATAGAAAAAAACCCGCCGAAGTTTAAAATTTATAAGCGAACACGTATGAATCATAGTGCTAATTGTTTGTGGGAAGTGAAAAACAGATGCCTAATTCCTGTTGTCCCTATCTGTGTGTGTAGAAAAAAATCCTGCCACGCTGTTTTGTGAAATATAGCACAGAAAAATCCAAAACCTAAAAACATTTTAATCATAAAATGCTATTTAATAAATGTTATTTGGATCCGAATGACAGACGTATAATTCCTGTTGCCCCTATGTGTGTGTGTGTAGGAAAAAATCCTGCCACGCCGTTTTGTGAAATATAGCACCGGATAGAAATCCGTCGAGATTCAAATTCCGCACTATTTGTGATTTATGCAGCAATTGATTAATTAATTCTTTGCATGTCCTCTGAGACAGTCACATTTGAAAGCAGGCGGTTGCAATGCTAACTGCCAACGCTAGAGTTTCCAGTATCAGACTGCCTCCACGTCTGACTTTACCCTCCATGAGCGAAATGTCGCCATCGTGTGGACACTAGTAACAAGGTCATCCTTCCTAAATAATTTTCTCTCATCACCATTTCAGATTGTTCCAGTGAATTCCTGAAATTGTGTCTCTAACTTTCAATGCATGTGCAAGTTCCAGTGCAACTAACATGATTTCACTCCTGACTGTGTACACTTATTTGAATTTGGTTCAAACCAATTGAATTTAAAATTCAAAAGTAAGTATTAGCAGTTTCTGATGACACTTAGGAGGAGTGTGGCCCCTTGTGGCCTTCCCCTGCTACGTCAGCTCATCTCTTATGTTCTACTCTCATTCTGTTTTGAAGTGGCTTTCTCCCAGTTGGTTTTATTTTGGTTATTATCATCATCATACATAATGCCAACCTTTAATTTCCTACACTTATTCAAATTTGATTTGAAACAAACAAATTTCAAGATTAATTTGAATTAAGTCTCCTTCCCTGTGGGGAATGGTTTTCTGGTTTTATTTCTATATTTCCTTTTTCAAATTATTTTTAATAATTTTGATTTGATATGTTATGACAACTATTCTAGAAGTTACTTAACATCTACGCATACGCCCAATTTGAATTGAATTCAAACCATTTGAATGCAATTTAAACCAGTTTGAATGCAATTTAAACCAGTTTGAATGCAATTTAAACCAGTTTGAATGCAATTTAAACCAAGTACTCTGTCAGACAGGTTGACCACTAAGAGGAAGTGGCCCAAACCCTTTTGGGGCCCAAACGCGCCACTACTGCCTGTCTTCTCCCGGGGTCCATCCTACTTTATTACTTTTAATTATTAATTTTTATTAATAATAAAAGTAATAATAATAATAATAATAAATAAATAAATTAAAAAAAATGTTAACATTTTTTTTTTTTAAAGAATTTTTTTTTTGGGTTAAGTTATTTTGATAATGAACATCATTTTCATAATTTCCCTTTTACCATTATTTAGTAAAACCTTTGCTTCTATTTTCTACATGCATAATTACTCAATTCAGTTTAAACAAGAAAGCTTTCATTTACTGTTAAGCCACTTGTTCACACTGTTCTGTATTTATAGGTAGAATCCACTAAAGAGCTGTGGTGATTTGACAGTCATCTCTGCTTGCAGTCCAGCATGCTGGTTCATCTGACCTGCGTCACCAGCACTGACTGGCCGCGAGTCTCAGACTTTCCTGTATCTCTCCGTCAGTGTGGCCCGCAACACGACATCACCAATTTGGCACTGCCGGTTGTGTTCACATTCGAGTTGCGTGAGAGGGCACACATCGGTACAGATATAAGGAAGGGCCCGGGACACTGCTGTCAAGCGTTTGGGGGCGACAGAGAGACCAACCACGATGCTGACTCCCGAATGACCTCATTTCACCCCAGGCAAACTAGGAAAAGGTATTAAACCCATCAACTTAGTATTGGCCACAGAATCTAGAGATTCCCCCGGGCATTGAAGTGTCTGGCTCCCTCCTCCTCTCCGAGCCACAAGCCGCAGGCTTAGGCCTCCTCTTCCCCTGTAACACTTCTGTGTACTATTAACGCCATTTAATTTCAGACCTTCCCATCTTGGATGGTTGCATGTTACTTCAAACTCTGCTATCTTGCCATTGCTCTTTTCTGTCGTGCTCTGTTCCTTTTAGTTCACCTAGAAGACAGAACCTATATGAGACAACAAGGAACGCTGAATAATAATTAGACAACAAGCCGCTAGCATCAACAGGTGACCCCTAAGCTACCGCCCTGTTAAATTTTATTCAGGCCCATGCTGACCTAACCAAATTGTCCCACCGAATGATTTAACTGTCTGCATTAGTTAACCACAATTTGCATATGCGGCATAGCCCGTATTATAGCTCGTTAAACATAGAACATACTTGCTTGGTATCTCTGTGTGTGTTGTGTTCCTCTCGCCCACAGTCGAGACCAGTATGTTCCGGTCCTACAGTCCCACAACCGCTGGGACAACCTGGAGACATGGCTGAGATTCATGACACCTCCATTCCTGCCCAAGGTCGCCAGTGACTCAGAGCTCCAAAGCCAAGAGCAGCGCCGACGTACAAGCTGATGGCGCACAAACCAAGCCAAAGCTCCCACGACAGAGACCGGTCAGAGGCGTCCAAAACCTCGCTTGCCAGCTCATCGTGAAAGGAGCCGCATAGCCCTGGAGCACGAAGTTGCAACGCTAAGGATGCAAGCCGAGGATGACAATGACCCCGGGCTACAGAAGGAAGAGGAAAGACTTCAAACTGCCCTGTCTGATCTTCATCGGCACACAGACCGAAGAGAGCAGTCAGAGAAAAGAACCAGAGAGGAACTCAACGAGAAACTCCGACAAAAGTGAAGCCCCTTTGCAAAGAGCAGAGGCCGAACTTAAAGAGACTTGAAAGCCACGGCCTGGAAAAAGAAAAAAACTCGCAAGAGGCCCGTGCTACCAGCCACAAGCTTGTTCAGCAGAGACTGAACTAAAAGAAAGAGACACTAAAGCCAAGGCCTTTGAAAACACTTACACACGGGCCGAGCTGAAATCCATGAACTTACTCAACAGAGACACGATCTCAAAGACGAACTTGACATTTTTCACACAGAGTTGCAACACTCTTATAAACTGCCGCATGACGGGAAAAGGGGAAACACACACCACAAGTTTCCCCTGACCAGTCCGCACCTTTCAGCCAAGAACCCAGAGCTGTAAAGAGGGGTTGAACGCCCACTGTTCAAAACATCACCAGCCGCTGCGGCAGGCCTTCATTAAAGAATTCTCTGATCCAGAATCCGAAAAGATTCCCCACAACATCATAGCCCTGTTTACAGAGAGTCGAGTCCGTTCCAGACCACTGGTAAAGAATAAGTCTGAGCACGCATCAGACAAACACCGTGCCGCCACGTCCGGGACAGCCGAGACCCTGAAGTCGCTGGAAAGCTTCTTCACAAAAGACTTTCCAAAATTCAAGAGGTACGAGCCTTACACCCTATGCCTGAGCGTAAGACCCACAACAGGCACACAGAACACTGCTCGTCAGCCACAGACCACAGAGCAAACTGTCACATCACAAAATGACAGCAGCACACAGCCACCACAGCTGACAGCTGCACAGCCTGAGCGAGACAGCACAGTTTTCCACAGCTGGGTCCAAAACCCCAAAAGACCAAAAGGGGGTGGGCCCGGAAACTCTACCTACCCATCACTCTAGACCATGAGGTGAGCCTTGAAACCCTGGTAGACACCGGCTTAGACCTCACTTTAATGTCAGCTCAACTCTTTGAATGACTCAGTGCTAAAGCTAAGAGCGAAGATCGAACTCTTATACTCCAAATGTGTGAATTGAACGTGCAGTCGTACAGCCAGGGCGACCTCCGGCTCGAACAGAGAGCTCCCACTTACCTGACAATTGGTCTTTTGCGGCCTACCCACGCGGTGTACACCTCACAAATGGACACGTACCCCTTTCTGAGGGGCAAAGACCTGCTAGAATGCTCTGAGCTTTTATTAGACTTCAAACACCTGACCGTCGGGGCCCAAGTCCAAGAACCCCGCCCCCTCCAGTCACACAGGTCACCAAAGCCAGACTCCAAGGTCATAGAGTTCCCAGGAACTCCAGCAGCCGTCCATGGGTACACAGCCTCAGCACCAAGTCAAGGTTCAAGTTCGCTACCCTGCACCTTCCAGCTCGCCAAAGACCATGCAATGCTCACTCAACGATGCGTGACCTAATGCAAAAGGCCTCTAACACAGAAGGCCTCCTCAGAAAGAAGTCCAAAAACCCCAATGACTTTGAACTGCAAAACCAGAAGACACTGCACGAAAAAAGTGCAAGACTCTGCTAAAAAGGTCCCTGATCAGCATAGGACATAGAACTTTTAAAAGTAGATGAAAATGTCTGCTCAAAGAGCTACAAGACTCTGAAGTAGGAAAAATTAGAAATTAACTAATTTAAAGAAAATCTTGAATGGACGTGTAAGCCTCACCTGCCAACAGGCTATGCACGACTCTTTTAAAACAAACATGTTTTACAAACATGTGCTACATGCTGGTTGAAATGACACTGCTAAACATTAGTTTATGCCATCCCCATCTATGACAATGAAGGGCTACAGAAAACGCTAGCTCGCCGTAGGGCATACGTCACTGCGACGTCAGAGTTTAGTAAAACCACCTGAGCTTTGAACTACTGTTAACCTACGGGCCTGCCTTTAATCATTGCGATCCAACTAAAACACAACGTGCAATACGCATTTTGATCGCTGGCTTGTCTAAGTGCAGATAAAACAATAGCTGAAATTGACATCTCTACTTTAAATGAAAGAGTCTTAGATTTCCAACTAAAATTAGCATGTTCAGCAGTAAAGCGTAAGTCTGTTTGACGAAGAAACCTCATCTCAGCAGCTTGTAAACTGTACCGATGTATATTCTGCTTTGCTTAAGAGAAATCCAAATTGTAGTATGACTAAACCTGTGTCTAACAAAGTAAGCTCAGGACAAAGTTATATCTAGGTAGACCTGGGCGATGCTCCCCTTTCTACAAATGTAAAGGCCTTATAAATTATTGTTAGATTGATGTAATTCACCCAAATTTTAGCTGCATCTACAAGCAGAGAGCTACCTAGCGATCAAAACTGTTTACTCGCTGAAAAGTCAGCATTCGTGCACGAAAAGGACGTAACTATATATGCTTAGACAAGCTTTGACTAGCAAACCTATTTCCTTACTCTGTAAACAAATAGAATAAGTTGCATAAAATAAAGAGAAGAGTTCCATGAGTAAAATTAGCTAATGCCAAACAACATCTGCAGTTTACTTAATGTAACACCGAGTCCTAGAAAGAATTAAAATATAGGTGCATCCGTTAACCCGTTTAAACATTCATAATTCATGTAAAATGTACAGACATTCTTTTGGGACTGTTGAATTGTCTGACATGCTCTGGTTCCCATGACAACGACTTGTCACAGGAAGTGCTAACTTGTGATGTCACTTTGTAAACAAACCAGCCTAGGTGGCTACGCTAACTTAGCATCCTTCCAGCTTACACTAAGCTAAACTAACATAGCATCCAGCTAGCTTACGCTACGCTAAGCTAACCTAGCATCCTTCCAGCTTACGCAAAGCTAAACTAACATAACATCCATCCAGCTTAGGCTAAGCTAAATAATAACTTCTACAGTTAGCAGTTAGCAGTTAGCATAATTTACTTGAACCCTTAATCACCGCTTGTGTTCACACAATGCAAAGTATTCTAGACTTTCCGTAACACCAGTTAGGATTTCTAATCATTCACTTCCCGTGGTTTTGATCACGTTTATTCCTTTTTGCTTTTAATTTTAAAATTGTTTTTTTTTTGCTCTTCTTTAATTTTTTTTTTTTCTTTGACCTTGATAATAATAGCACTCAGCTATTCCCTTTACTTTTCGGTCAGCTATATGATTTAATTTTATTTTATTTCCTCTCTTGTTCAAATGTGGTTCCATTTCCCATAGGGCCCAGAACGGAAAGAGAGACACCCTTATTTGTAATTTTGCCTATTTTCAACAAGCGCACTCATTTTGTCACCCTGTAACACGTAATCTTAACAATTTACTAGGGCACAACTAGAGTCCAGAGAATTGATAATAAGCATAATTTGAATAGAAAAGCTGTCCTTTTTCCCCCTATCATTCACTTCGTCAAGCCGTAGTGAACCACTAGTTAAGTCCAGAGAAATAATTTAGACATAAGAACCATCTTAAGTCATTTATTTCATCTAGGCTATGCTCTTTCCAGGGAATAATCTCGGAACCACATAACTCTTAGCCTCCTAACATCCACAGCTAAGATAAGGTACAAGACACACTTCACTAGCTAGCTACATGTGAAACACCTAGCTTTATGCTACATACCTAGCGAACCAATTAAACCGTGGTTCTGAACTTTTAGGGTCATGCATTAGGCTCTCACCACAAGTATGACAAAAATGTCACAGAGCCCCTGCTTCACCTGACCTTAACCTTCCAGCTTACCAAAGACTATGACAAAAACAATGGACACTATGAGAAACCACCTCTCATACCCCTCCAACCACCCACGAACGCCGTCTGCACCCACCGACAACCGGTGCCCCAGACAACCTACGTCAACAAGCACATGCTACGTGCATTAGACAACATTCAGCGTTCTGCACCTGATGCCATCACGGCGCCACAGCTTGTTCTGCCACAGTGCAAAAGGGGGGTAATGCCAATGCCAATGTATGCCAATGACGCACCATGTGCTGCACACCGCAGCACCAGAGACACTTGCAAGACACCGAAGCAAGTGGCATACCGGCGTCCTCACAGCGAAAAGACTGTCCTAGCCAACCAAGGACGACACTCGCTGAAATTTTTCTTCCCTTTCTCACTTTCTCTCTCCCTTTCACTTTTTACCAGGATGCTGCTGTGCCTCCAGCCAACCAGAGGGCAGCCGCAATCGGACATCTCACCAGGTCCGGCACCAAGCATCGTCCTAAGGGAACAACCAGGACTCCTTTTCTGCCGGACCCGCAGTCAGAAAGTGTCTGTGCCACCTGATCCTCGCAACGCCTACAGAACGCACTACCCCGGCGTAACGACACAATACAGCTGGGTAGGTGCCGACGGACAGAGGACGCCCTCACGCACACTGAGGCCGATGTCGAACACATGCTCAACCTGTCACGGTCGGTTGAAGCAGACAAAGGCGTTGGATCCATTTGCAGCATCTTTTATTAATACAAACTCAAACTATACAAACATAAACTCAGGAACAAGGCTCAGACTCAGGAACAGGACAAACACTCAACCGACAAACATTAAGCACTGACAAAGACTGAACCAAACACACAGGCTTAAATACAAGGACAGACAAGCTAAACAAGATAACGAGGTAAAAAGAGGGTGTGGCTAAATGGAAACACCTGGGTAACTAATAAACATAACGAGGAGAAGCAAAACATGAACAAAGACAGAAACACAGAACAGACTCATGACATTACCCCCCCCCCCCCCTTAAGGAACGTATTCCAGACGTTCCCCAGAATAGTCCAGGGTGGTGGTGACGCGAAAGCGTTCTTGGGTGAGATGGGAGGTGGGAGGTGGGAGGGCCAGATCAATGGAGCCAGCTGTGCAGGCAACCATGGTGGAGCAGACAGTTCAGGGGTAGACTCGGGAACGCCCTCCACAGCATGCTCAGTGACCGAATCCAGTTCACCCTCCTGGTCAGCACTGACTTGCTCAGGAACAGACTCTGGAGTGTCCTCCGCCACGATCTCAGGGACGGCCTCCTCCGTCACGACCTCAGGGGCGGCCTCCTCCGTCACGATCTCAGGGGCGGCCTCCTCCGTCACGATCTCAGGGGCGGCCTCCTCCGTCACAATCTCAGGGGCGGCCTCCTTCGACACGATCTCAGGGCACGATCTCGCCTCCTCCGACACGATCTCCGACACGATCTCTGGGATGGCCTCCTCCGTCACGATCTCAAGGACGGCCTCCTCCGTCACGATCTCAGGGACGGCCTCCTCCGTCACGATCTCAGGGACGGCCTCCTCCGTCACGATCTCAGGGACGGCCTCCTCCGTCACGATCTCAGGGACGGCCTCCTCCGTCACAATCTCAGGGACGGCCTCCTCCGTCACGATCTCAGGGACGGCCTCCTCCGTCACGATCTCAGGGACGGCCTCCTCCGTCACGATCTCAGGGACGGCCTCCTCCGTCACGATCTCAGGGACGGCCTCCTCCGTCACGATCTCAGGGACGGCCTCCTCCGTCACATCTCAGGGACGGCCTCCTCGTCACGATCTCAGGGACGGCCTCCTCCGTCACGATCTCAGGGACGGCCTCCTCCGTCACGATCTCAGGGCGGCCTCCTCCGTCACGATCTCAGGGGCGGCCTCCTTCGACACGATCTCAGGGGCGGCCTCCTCCGTCATGATCTCAGGGACGGCCTCCTCTGTCACGATCTCAGGGACGGCCTCCTCCGTCACGATCTCAGGGGCGGCCTCCTCCGTCACGATCTCAGGGGCGGCCTCCTCCGTCACGATCTCAGGGGCGGCCTCCTCCGTCACAATTTCAGGGGCGGCCTCCTCCGTCACGATCTCAGGGGCGGCCTCCTCCGTCACGATCTCAGGGGCGGCCTCCTCCGTCACGATCTCAGGGGCGGCCTCCTTCGACACGATCTCAGCTTTGATGGGGTGAACAGACGAGACTCTAGACAGACGGTGCTGGTAAGTGGTGAAAGCAGAAGGGGTTATCAACATCCTGGTGGGCAAGACATAACTCAGAACAGGTTTCAGGAACATAGTGAGTCTGTGAGGCTCCTCTTGTGCCAAGTCCACAGTGAATGGTGAGCCGGTTAAGAGGAGGGCGAAGCCGACATACTGTGCCAATGTATATTGCGGGATATCCACCGGCATGAGTGAATAGAGAAATTTGTCAATTCCCCGACCAAACATCTCCTTCAAAAAGGTCTCCTTCAGATCCACCGCCTGGCAAAACTCACAGAACTCCCGCACATATTCATCCATCGAACGATTCTCCTGGCAGGAGCGAAAATCTGCTGGATCCATGAAATGGTCAGTGCTTCTGTCACGGTCGGTTGAAGCAGACAAAGGCGTTGGATCCATTTGCAGCATCTTTTATTAATACAAACTCAAACTATACAAACATAAACTCAGGAACAAGGCTCAGACTCAGGAACAGGACAAACACTCAACCGACAAACATTAAGCACTGACAAAGACTGAACCAAACACACAGGCTTAAATACAAGGACAGACAAGCTAAACAAGATAACGAGGTAACAAGAGGGTGTGGCTAAATGGAAACACCTGGGTAACTAATAAACATAACGAGGAGAAGCAAAACATGAACAAAGACAGAAACACAGAACAGACTCATGACACAACCAACTTGAGAAAATGACTGTCACGCTAGCGGAGCCAGGTGGCCACAACCGCCGCCGCACTGCCGTCAGAACTCTGTTTAACACTTGTATGTCCAGCATGAATGCAATAAACCTCGCCAACGTTGGACGGCATGCAGCCGAAATTCAGACTGAGATTCCACATATAACAGAGCCACTCACAACAGAGTGCATCCCTGCAGACCATCGACAAGACCTAAAGGGAACTGTGGTAACTTTCAACACTCACAGCGTTCTGCCGACCCCGACAGTGAACTCCATGAAACAGCTGTTTACTGCCTTCCAGAATGATTTGCTCAAACTCAGCTGGTAACAGCCCTGATGACAAACCTGCTGCAGGGGGTGAACTCCTCCATCGACAGCCTCGCCATGGGTAGAATCCCACCGCACCTGATACCCTTAGGCCTCGTGCAAACCGTGCTGGCGTCTGCCATAACCACGCCAACTGACTCTTTAAAAATGCACCTTGCCTACTCTCATGGGTAGTGCCATCCCACTCTGCATCGACCATAAGCAGAGAAAAGGGGACTTTCTCCTGAACTTACCCATCATAGTCAAGCCGAATCCACCGGCTCAAGAACATTGTCCATGTCAGATTTTGAAAGGTAGCACTCACATCAAGATCCGCATGCCCTACGTGATTGCCTTGCATGACAGCGACACGAAGCTGTCCCCAGCTCCGAATCCACACATGTGCACATTGTTGCCCTGCTAAAGCCAAGCCTTGCACTCAAGTCTCCGAGACCCAAGCAGAGACTGTAAGTGACAGGCGGCTCGCTAACACCCCTGTACGCACAGCTGCACTCACTTACGACCAGAAGGACACTGACACCTGTGTCGCCTTGCTCAACAAGAGCATGGCATCCAAGTACCAAAAGGTGCCATCCTTCACCATGACGACCTGGGATCATACCATCTTTCAAGCAAAGAGTTCAAATTAGAACTGGAAGCCCCATCCTTCTTCAAGAACCACGCGTTCACCCTAGCTCCAGAAAGGGAATTGTGGTTTGTGGATCCCAGCTAACTGACATTGATTCTATCAACACAGCCCTCCGAGCTTTGTCTCAACTGCCCGCCTTAACTGCCACACCTGCTGTCCAATCCTGCGGCCGATCCTATGCTGGGTACCTCTATCAGACACACTCCGACACTCGACAGTCATCCTGCACAGGAGGCTCAACGAGATGCGAACATCTACATCCAAGCCCACGGGACCCTCAGGAAGATGGTACCACGCTGGAGGCTGCATCGAACTTCATCCAGCTAAGCCCTCAGCCTCAGCCTAAGCCTAACAGCCACCTGCTACGTGACCATTACGATTCACCTGCCGCCCATCCATTGAGAGGGGTGTCGGCCTATGAAGTCCAAGCAAGGACTTCATCCGCCGAAAAGGGGGATATGTAAGGATAGGATCTAAGGGTGAATCTGAATAATTAAATATATCCTTGCTAAAAGTCCCCAAAAGCCTTCAAAGGCCTGGAACTTGAAAAAACCCTGGACACACACACACACACACACACACACACACACACACACACACACGAACCCTTCCCTCCCCCAACACACGAGGGAGGCTCCTGTGACAAGACTTTATAACTCATCGGAATGTCGCAGAGTGTCTCTGAACGAAGATACGGACATTTCTGTTGTTTAAAGACATAAAAACCATTAAATATATTTTATTAAAGGATTAGTTCACTTTTAAAAAAACTTTTGCTGATAATTTACTCACCCCCATGTCTCCAAGATGTCCATGTCTTTCTTTCTTCAGTCGAAAAGAAATTAAGGTTTTTGATGAAAACATTCTAGGATTTTTCTCCATGTAATGTTATACACTGGTAGGCAAAGGGTTCAAAGTCCAAATGACAGTTTCAGTGCAGCTTCAAATGACTTAAAACGACACCAGACGATGCATAAGGGTCTTATCTTGTGAAACGATCGTCATTTCTAAAATAAATAAATAAAAAAGTAAGTTTATGCCTTGCTCTGTTCCGTGATGCGTGGTTGTGACTCTCCTGTTCAAACTCGTTCATTCAAATGAACGAGTCTTTTTTCGAGTCAGCCTTTCTGAAACAACACGAAAACAGTCTTTTTTCGAGTCGTTTCGTTCATTCAACAAACAGAATGAATGAAACGACTCGAAAAAAGACTGTTTTCGTGTTGTTTCAGAAAGGTTGACTGGCTAGGTGAATGTAACCCCCTCTCTCTCTCTTCTCTCTCTTTATCTCACACACTCACTCGCGCACATTCGATGTCTTATTGTGTTTGTCTTTCGTGTTTGTACATATGTATATCCCGTGTACCGTAGTAAATATATATGTAGTTCTGCCTTATATCAGCAGGTTATACAGATATTTTTGGTTATACAGATAGGATATCATATTTTAAAACTGTAAAAGGTCTACTTTTATTCATGTAAAGTAGGCTACACTCACAATAGGCTAACAACAAAACGTTTTCTCACTCATTAACAAACACTGGAGAAACAAACGTTTGGGCTTTTCAGTGAGCTTCGACATGGCCGAGTGGTAGAGCTTACGGTTCGATCATTCAGAAGACATGCGTTCAAATCCCGAACAATCATTGACTACTGTAACAAATTTTTATTTTTAGGCTATTAATGCAGATATGTTTAGTTCTAAAACTCTGTTACACCATATATTTGTCTGCTTATATTTATAAAATAAAATTACCATGCATTTCCATTTTACACTAAGGAACAAATAGTAGCCTTCCTTCCTTCTTTCTTTTCCTTCCTCCTTCTTTCTTTTCCTGTCATGATTCTGCCTCAGTTGTGAGTTCTAGTATTGTGCAGATCATGACAGACCCATGTTCTGTGTGCAAGCACATGGCCTTGTGTTTTGGTCATGTGCTTGTGTTCTCGTCTCGTTACCCCGCCCCCTTGTTATCCTGATTCTGTCATTAGTGTTTCACCCGTGTCACCTGTTATGTTTGATTAGTCTTCCTATTTAATCCCCTTGTGTTTGCTGTCTTGTGTCGGTTCATTGTTATACGTTGATCGTGAGTACCCTGTGTACATCTAGTCATTGTTAGCATCTCTTGAAGTCTTGTTTGTTTTCTTGTTATTCGTTTCCCAGTTTAGTCTAGTCAGTCTGGTATTCTGTGTTCCATCTGTTTTGCCCCCTCGTGGGTTTTGTTTTCCTGTTTTTGTCATTAAACCGTGTCTTATTTTATACTGTCTGCGTTTGGGTTCATCTCCGTGTCTCACCGTAACAGAATGAACTGACCCATTCTGAACCCAGCGGACAGTATGTCATCCCCACTAAGACAACAATCAGCTGACCAGGAACTATGGTGACAGTCAGCTATCAACGACAGCAAGTTGGGCAAGCTTCCTTTCCCTCCCCAGGGAGAGAGGTCCCTGAGAGAATATGCTCAGGCCGTGGAGGCAAAGAGAATTTTTTTACCGGAGAGCCTGGTTAACCATTACCTCATCGCGGGTCTCAAAGTTCCTCCACCTCTGGTGGAACGGGAGAGGCTGGCCCACCGCCCGTTCCGGGACATGGTGGACTGCTTGGTTTGTCGGAAGTCACAGGGTCCCATGGTGTCGTTACCTCCTGCCTGTCTCCCGGTGATCCCGGACGGTCTGAGGTTAGGCTTCGTGAGGCTTGGAGAACAGACTCGTCCCAGTTCGACTCCCGAGGCATCATCGGCTCCGCGAACCAAGAAGAAGAGGAGGAGACCTGCGTCTGCCCAGCCAGAGCCAGTTCACGTCCCGTCTATCCAGCTAGAGACTGTTCACGTCCCGTCTGCTCAGTCAGAGACTATTCACGTCCCGTCTGCCCAGTCAGAGACTGTTCATGCCCCGTCTGCCTTCCTGAGCTGGGACTATCTGGAGCGTCTGACTCGGATCTTAGAAAGGCCAGTGTTCGGTGTTTCGGAGCTGAACCCAGTGCCTGTTCCAGAGCCCGCTACGGCAAGCGCTGTTCCAGAGCCGCTACGGCAAGCGCTGTTCCAGAGCCCGCTACGGCAAGCGCTGTTCCAGAGCCCGCTACGGCAAGCGCTGTTCCAAGCCCGCTACGGCAAGCGCTGTTCCAGAGCCCGCTACGGCAAGCGCTGTTCCAGAGCCCGCTACGGCAAGCGCTGTTCCAGAGCCCGCTACGGCAAGCGCTGTTCCAGAGCCCGCTACGGCAAGCGCTGTCCAAGCCGGTAGCCTGAGCGCCGCACCCAGTCCTGCCCCGTCACCAACCATGTTCCCCGTCAGAAGTCCCCGGAGTGTCTCCTCGTCTGTCCAGTCTTCACTAGTCCCCGGACTGTCTTCCCGTTTGTCCCTGTCTCTACTGCCCCTGGACTCCCGTTTGTTTCCCCCGTCATGGTTCAACCCAGGACTGTTTATCCGTCTACTCACACCACTCTACCCAAGTCCGTTCGGGTCCCCCGTCCTAAGCCCACACCCTGTAGTCCCAAGATCACCGTCCCGCCCACCCACCCTGGACCCTCGCTCAAAGACTCTGTTGTCCTTCCGCCTCCCCTTCCTTGTTTATTTTTTTCTGATGTTTCACCCCAACCCGGTCATTGTTCACGCTTGTATGCCCCTGTTATTATTTGTCATGTTTTGTCGGGTCTATGTCTCAGTCAGTCTTGTCCCGCATTTAATGTCTCCTTGGGGAGCGTCTGGTAGCCGCTCTTTAAGGAGGGGGTACTGTCATGATTCTGCCATCAGGTCTGTGAGTTCTAGTATTGTGGCAGGATCATGACAGACCCATGTTCTGTGTGCAAGCACATGGCCTTGTGTTTTGGTCATGTGCTTGTGTTGTCTCGTCTCGTTACCCCGCCCCCTTGTTATCCTGATTCTGTCATTAGTGTTTCACCCGTGTCACCTGTTATGTTTGATTAGTCTGCCTATTTAATCCCCTTGTGTTTGCTGTCTTGTGTCGGTTCATTGTTATACGTTGATCGTGAGTACCCTGTGTACATCTAGTCATTGTTCGCATCTCTTGAAGTCTTGTTTTCTTGTTATTCGTTTCCCAGTTTAGTCTAGTCAGTCTGGTATTCTGTGTTCCATCTGTTTTGCCCCCTCGTGGGTTTTGTTTTTGTCATTAAACCGTGTCTTATTTTATACTGTCTGCATTTGGGTTCATCTCCGTGTCTCACCGTAACATTTCCTTCCTTTTTTTTTTTTACAAAACTGCTTTTGAATGATTGGTATTATTATAGCTACAGATGTAAAGTCGTTCTGTTGGATAGCCTAGGAAAATAAAGAAGGAAGGAAGGAAAATGAACTTCAATATTTCGTTCAAAAAAAAAAATATATATATATATATATATCTTTTATTCCCTATAGCCTACATAGAGTTTTTAAAAACATGGTTTTAAGTAAAGTTTTCGACAAACGAGGCAGTGCGTTCATTTGATTTATTTTAACAGCTAAAATAACTTAATAGGCTATACGTGATTTTTTTTTTTGGTCATACAGATAAGAGTAGAGTAGCCTACATCGTTCAAAACTGTAAACTTTTTTTAGGCTAATGACAAAAGTTTATCTGTCGTCTCTCTCTGTCTCCGGGAACTGCGCGTCACAAAAATGAACCGAAAGCCACTTGCCTCAGCTCAGTCACGATAGGAAATCGGCTATGTCTAAAGCCTTTAAATGTCTAAATATTTAGGCTAATAAATGTTATCTGATTATGTAATCCATATGAAAACGAGAGGTAAAGAGAATCTGCTGAAATATGTTTATGATGCTGGCGCCTCGCAATGAGAAAATGACAAGGTGAAAATCTCGATCTAATTAAATGTAGAGACTAAATCGCCCTGAATTAAAATGTAAAAACAGATCAAATCATTTATTCGTCGAAGGGTTGCTATATTGTTTCATTTAAAGTTCATAATTATTATCTAAATGTTATTTAGTTTATCAGCAGTACCACGAAGCACCGAGATATTTGTATTTGAATATTTATTTGAATAATAATAATTTTAAAAAGAACTAATTCACAATTTGCATGCCTGGATCCAAAGATCCCTGTAGAATTTATTATTGAGTTGAGCATTTTGTTCATGACAACAAAATGAACATGCGTTTGAAGATTATATTTAGTTTTGCTTGGAAAAAGCTGGCCCAAACCAGTTTTATTTCTTAAATTATTTAAATAATGAAATATTTAGTAATAAACTTTTATGACAGAAATATCACTACATGTAGCTTAAATCATTTAATTCCTTCATTATCAACACTTTAATAGCCTAATGGTAATGTATAGAAGAGCGATTTAAGTGTGAATTGCGACTTCTCTTTATTTTAAGTCAGTCTCAGACTTAGAGAGCCTGTGGGGGGTTTGGAGGGACAGTTCAGCGTGATGCAGGACAATAGGAGGTGTTAATGTTCCTCTTTCATATGGAGAGTGTGGGATAGCCAGCCTGATGAGCAGGCAAAGACAAAATTATTTTAAGGATACATCTCTCTCTCTTATTTTGGAGAAAACACCAGATCACCATGCTGATTGCGTGAGCAAAGTGTGCACTTTAAATCACGCAGCACAAACAGAATGGCTATATAGGCTACTTGCAGTCTTGTGCTGTTTTATAAAGGCACAAAGCAATATCACGGTTTTGGTGTTGGGAAAAGGGAGAAGAGAGAGTTCGACAAAAGGCGGATTCGAACTCGGGTCGAATGCGTCAAAAGCTGCTCTCAAACACCTCACGCCCTCGCCCGACGCCACTGTAAATATTAAATTAAATTAATCTATTTGCTAAAAAGACAGGCACGTAGTGCAAATGTACGCTCTCAACTCACGTTCATTTTATTGTAAAGATTCGGTCCATAAGCTCTTTATCAATTTTAAGTTTGGGGATAGATATCCAATAACTATTAATCTATGATCAACAAATTATTGAATACAGTTTGAACCGGGTCCTTACGTTAATAAATTACCCACGAAGGGGTGTACAGCGTACCCGTCTGTTCAGGGTAAGTATATAACAATTAAACACAACGAATTATGGTTAATTATTAATATACATCCTACACAGAGGAATGGCTGATCTTCAACAATACCAAAGCATTTGACCCCTCCTCGCTCATTCACACGTCCGCCGTGTAAACAGGCTAGAGGATACAAATGACTTATGGTCTATTTTAGCTTAAATTAACTGACAATGTTTTGTGCACTTAAACGATTATCAGATTGTAGCTAGGATCTTTTATATTAAAGAGGCTTTGTTATACGAGCAACAACCACAGAGTCAATAAAGTATAAAATGAGGTTTAATGAATGAACTACACTACATGTTACACAAGGATATAGATTAAACAAAATAGAATAAAACAATAAGAAAGGAAAAACACAAGGACAGTTTAGAGTAGACCCATTGGAGACAGCCACAGGAGATATACTTTACAACGTCTAAATTTTGTATTGAACAAGTTTGCATTCAGACCTGTAAGTTTTGTTGTGCGGGAGCAACGTGCGGCGTCCAGAAGATGGAGAGCGGGTTTCTTTGGTTCCCAGCGTGGTTGGTTCGCGGGAGATTCAAACGTTCTGGCTTAGTTCTGTATGCGTGAAGAGAGTCTTTTCACCGGAGTGCTGACAAGACTTACGAAACGCACATGGAGGTCTCAGTCGGGAGACGAGAACACTAAGAACAGACTAGCTATGCGCAAAATGAAACGAAGTTAAAGTAAAACAGGAACATTAAAATAAAATACGAAGATTACAAAGAATACACAGGAACAGGATACACACGGACCGAGAGCGATCCTCTCTGTTTTGGGGATTATAAAGATGCGTTAGGCACACCTGGGTAAGGCGCGCCGGCCAATGATAGCATCCCATCTCGAGGAGCGCGTACGCCCCCTGAGTGGGTGTTGTTCGGAGTCAATTTGCAACTTATGACCAAGAAGAGAATTAAGCTTACTTTGGTAATAGCATATGCATGTAGTTATACATTTCACGATATGGATATACAGCTTAATAGATGGATCAGATTTGTAGGATTACAACGATATCAAACATTTCACATCACAGACGTACTATTACAGAGTTACATCTGGAGGCACACATTCAGGCATTCATAAGGATCGTACATTCCTGAAAACATTCGTAATACAAGTTTGCACATTTACAGTTCTTCTACATGTATTTTGACACATTGAAGATGTTTTAGTGACGACTTAGGGGAGAAAGTTAGAGTTCATCTGTATGTGTGTGCAAGAATGTATATTGCGTTCGGCGGGAAAAACAGACAAAGGGACGTATGTTCTGCGCTTCCCCCCCCTCGTTTCCGTCCGGGGTGGGGTGAAGAAGGCCTGTTTGTTGTCTCAAGTGAGGAAACCCGTTGTTCGGGGACCGCTCTAAACCATTTGTCAACATAAACGTCCAAAGTCCATTTATTCCCTAGACTCATCGGCGCCTATTTGGGAGATAGGAGTCCCCAGGCTTGACCACATGGCCTTTTAGGAATGTTTGTTAAAGCTGTTGCCCTTTTAAATTTGTTGCGAGTTCGTGACTCAATAAAAGAGAATTAATGAAAGCTCCAGAATCTCTACATTATTGTAACTGGTTTTGTTTGTTTGATAACAATGTGGACGGAGCGTGGTACAGATAGTTCAACGTGATCTCATGAGAATACGTGTGTATTTTTACGTAAAGTGTAGTTCTATCATACGTACATTTATTTACGTTTTATACACGCAGAAACGTATAATACTGACGTATTTACAGCACTAAAACGTAAAATATTTACGTATTGACAGCACAAAAACGTAATTTGTTTACGTATGAACAAATCTACCGACGTAGACATTTGTACGTATTGCTATTTATGCATAATCGCGGCATTAATGTTTTGAATATTGCATTCAACTGTCCTATCAATTACGTTTTCAGTCGCATTTATCAATATAATAGGCCTAAGAACGTTAGCCTACTCATAAATATTAACATTTCGCTCTGTTTCGTGCCTTCTGCAGCAAACTCGTTTCGGAGGATTAGCCTGTGGTGTTAAAAAGGAATACACTTTTAACCTTAAAAATACCTTGTTTAATCGTTTAAACCATTTTGTAGTATTTAGTGTATTTACACAAAAAGCATTTTCTCCAATAAAACACAACATACTGATACATTCACAAAAGACATACATTTTATTAGCTTGATGTAATCCAAATCCTAGAATCCATACGTTGTTTGCAAGAAACAGATCCAAATTCAGCCTTTTATCCAGTGATCTTCATCTTCATTTCTCAGCAGTGACCGCAAACGTCAAATCTATCCCGCGCATGATCGGCATGATCCCGGCATCATTCAAATTAAAAAAATGCGCCTTCAAGAAGTGTTACGTTACGACATGTTTTACGGCCGTGATATCAAACGCTCATTGGCTCTCGCCTGCTTCGTCACAGATTGCGACATGCCGTGTTTCAGTCGGTGTACATTTGAAATGGAGAAGCCCTATGGGAGAAGCGCGCGCCTTCAGAGAGCGAACCGAAATCGGATTAACATTTTCATGGATTAACGTTAATAATTTAAATTCTGATCTGTACCTCATACACAACTACTACAATACTGCCAAAGAGGACTGCGACTGCAACGCATCATCATGTGAACGACTTGGTAATGTTAACGTTACCGGTTTTGAAATTTTCGCAATAAATAAATTATTGTGAAATGTAAACTTGTCTGTCTGCAGTGTTGGGAAAGTTCATTTTCTACATGAACTAGTTCAAAGTTCAGTTCACACATTTTAAAATGAACTAGTTCAGTTCATAGTTCATACTTCAAAAAATGAACTAGTTCATAGTTCTTTTTTTCTAGTTCATAGTCCATATGTTGCTGCAACTTCTTTTTTTTATTGCCACAGCCCATATACAACCACAGACAGCAATTATTTTATCGACTGGCAAAGTTTGCACAGAAATGTAAGATTTTACCATCCTCACCGACCTTGTCATAAAACTCGTTTAAATGATCATACGACGCCTCGCTCGCTGCTTTGTCGACTACATGCTGCTTTTTGTTTTGATGACGCATGCGGCAGTGCGTGCGACACTGGTGGCTGATGTTGCCAGATTGGGTGTTTTTTTCGCTACATATTAAGGCGTTTTCGCCTGGAAGTCTTTATAGAAATCTGGCACCCTATTGAACGAAGTTAAACTGAGAGAGCGTGCGTTCACAGACACCAGAATGAACGCGTTCACAGTAACGTTCATCAGGCAGTAATTCAGTACGTTCAGTTCACGTTCGCCCAAAATATGAACGAGTTCATGAACTATCGTTCATTGAACGCGTTCAGGCACAACACTGTCTGTCTGTTATGTTTTTTCTTCTTCATAATTGTGTTAGTCTGACATAGTTTTAAGAAATGGTTATGGGTAGGTTAAGGGGTAGGTATAGGATTAGTGGCTCAAAATATATTTTAATGCTATATTGTTAATAAAACTGCCCTTTTACCTACACATCTCTGTCCATTAACGTTATGTTTTATCCTTTTTATATTCTGTATAAAATGGATATGTTTAGGTTTTGGGAGTAGGATTAAGGGATCTTGTTACGTTTATCTTTAAAAGTGAAAGTATACAGATATCTTTATGATGTGAAAAATATACGTAAATTGGTAACGTTTTGTAGCTGTAAAAACGTTATAATGTTTACGTTTAAATGTTGCAAATACGTCTATATTATACGTTTCAGCATCTATCCAAACGTACAAAAACGTACGTTTTCTATCTTTGAAAATAACGTATTAATACCTACGTATTAACAATGAGACCAGGCTGGATAGTTGCCCCGAATTTGATTGGTGAATAAAACTCAAGTTGTTGTGATGCCAATCGCCTCCGTGATTCTGTCTGGCCTAATAAGCGTGAGCTATCCCTATTTTCTTTCCCTCCTGACACCCTCCTGACACCCTCCTGACACAACGCGTTACAAGTTAACAGTGCTTTGTGCATTTTGTTAATGTGAGGTATATCGTTCAGTAATGTCGTTGTTCTATGTAATTTAACGTTATGCCAGAGGGAATGCCATACTCTAGGTTTTTGTGAAACACCGCCACTGGGCAAAACTCATGTTTTTAATTTATGTTGCTTTGGACTATTTTCGATGTGTAGCCCACCGTTTCGTTTAATTTAGCTGCAATTTCTTTGGCAAAACAAATTTAAAAATTAGCAAGAATAAGATTCTGTGTTTCTTTTTTGCATGGAAATAAAGTCTAAATGCAACCCTGTTTTGCATTTTTTTTAAAACTGTTCCACCACTTAAATTTTTAGTGTTTTTTACATTACACAATAATTTAGCAGACTAAAGACGAGCTTCTTCATTTTCATTTTCTGACGCAATCGGCTAACAATCTTCCTTCAACAGTTTTGTCCTCTGTGTAGCGGCTCTACAGGAATGTAGCAATGTTGTAATGTGCCATTGATAATTAAACAAAACGCTTGACTTTAAATAAATAAACAGTTAATAAACTCGCAAATAAACAGTCACCTATTTAAGCATCAAGAACGGTTAAAGATTAATGCTGTCGGCCAACATAATGTTATATTGAGATTCAATCTCGGGTGTCCTGGATCTCGGTGTCATTGCGTTAACCACAGAGCCACCGCCTTAACGCTGTTACGTCACTCTCTTATACTCTTGCAAATGTTTGATGTAGCCTAATATGTTTCTATTGCAATGTTTTATATGGAAATGTTTTCATTATTTATTCAATTTAATTTAAGTATTGTGATGAATTATTTTAACTACATTTCACTTGAATTCATCTGCTAGCAGCTTTCAATCGCTTTGAATGAGCCGCGGCGCAGGGGCAGATTACGCAATAGAGAGAATAAACGGACACTTTTCAAAGTCTGTGATTGTAGCGCCTCTTAGCGGTTAAAGGCAGCAAATACACCCCGAATTTCACCGCCGCGGCAAAGTGGCGGCGGTGAAAGTATTATTCTGGTTGGTAACCTACTGTATACTGAAAAAAAAAAAGTTATAATGACGCAAACTTAACAAGGTCCACCCAAAATTGGCTAAGAGGCTGTATCTCGGCCAAAGTTTGATCAATCGAAACAAGAATTGGTACACTTCATCGGAAGCATGGTCTGAGGGTCCATGCCAAAGTTGGGAACAGCGCCACCTATGGGTCATGAGATATGAAAAATAGCTATTTTGGCCAATAACTTTTAAACAGTTTGTCAGAAAATCATAAATGTTGTATCTATGGATTCCTTGTGTCATGTTGAATCCGTGGATACCAATTTTGTCAAGATCGGATGAACCATGTGTCCGCCATTTTGAATTGTGTCATAAATTGCAATAACTTTTAAACCATTTGACATATCAGCAGAAAATTTGGTAGGAATGATCGACAACATATCCTGAAGGGACATGAGAAGTTTGATCACAGCGCCACCTAGTGTTCCAGAGATATCATTGTTTTTTTTAAAAAAAACACTTATAACTTTTGCTAACATTGCTTAAAAATGTATTTCTTTATGTCAATATATTCCTTGGCTTATGCCGATTTCAACGATATCTCACATGCTATTTTTCAACAATGTGACTGGCTGCCATATTGGAGCGAATGTGAAACAGTTTTTTCGCTACTCCTCCTTCAAAATTTGTCCAAAATTGTCCAAAATTTTCTCAAATGATCTTTGGACCGAGCTGCACAGAAGTACTGTTCACGAATTTTTTGCTATACTGGAAAAAAAAGTTATGATGTCGCAAATTGAACAAGTTCGACCCAACATTGGTTCACAGGCTTACAGTGAACCCTCTCCTCTGTGGTTTCTGCTTGTATGTCCTCTGAGTGGCGCAGTCTGCTAAACCATGTGTTACTGATCCTGAGCCATTCCGGTTGTGGGTTGTACAACTTCAAATCATTGTGTAATGTTATGTAATTTGGAGACAATTGTTGCAGTTTTACCTTTAACAACTCACGCCTCTGTAAGCAAACCACAGTGTATGAGTGTAAAGCAAAAGACTATAACTTTGAAGATTGTTTCATCAAATCTAATGTGTAGCAAGCGTTAAACCATAATTGTGCAATGTGCAAAAGATTCCTAGTAAAAAACTAGATTAAAAAGTTTATCGAGACAAACTTTAAGTTGGCTTGTGAAAGTTTGGACCAGAGGTTAGAAGTTATGAAGTAAGAATACTTTGAATACTAAAGTTTCTTACTAAAGTTACTAAAGTTTTGAAAAAAGTATTTTAAGTACTTTTTGAAGCCAAGGAACCATTGAAGGCTTGGCCCCTTAGAGACTGCTTGCAGCTTTAATTATTATTTGGAATTAAAATAACCCCACATCATCACATACCCTTCACCATAGAGATTAGCATGGGGTACTTTCCATAAGATCATCTCTCAATGCAAATCAAACCAGCTATTAGGCTAACTGAAATAAAACCATGTCTATATGGTGAAGGGTATGTGATGATGTGGGGCTATTTTAATTCTAAAGGTCAAGATAGCTTTATCAGGATTCATAGTATCCTGGATGCGTGAAATAACTGGCCTTTAAAAATAAAAATCTGCCTGCCTCTATGGGAATTTAACATATGGGGTGTCCAGACGTATGCACCCTGTCTTTTAAGGAAGAACATTTAATTATTTGCGATAAATTATTCATTCACAAAGAAAATTGGTGTCCCTAAAGTTTGGAGTTTTCCTCCATTTTTTGAATTAAGGCATTAGGATGATTGTTTTATTCCTCTTTTTAGTCAACTTTAGCATGGGTGTGTTCACTTATTCTAAGCACTGTGTTATATATATATATATATATATATATATAATATAATTAATCACAATTTTAACTAGAAAAATCCACAATGTATGCCCAAAGTCGTGCAGCCATATATATCTGTTACAAGACAGAAGGGACTGAAACAAGGATGCAAGTGAAAGTTTATTGAACAATCAGGTGAAAGTTCGGCAGTGCTGGTGATGGGTTGATGAGAAGAGATTCAGATGATCAACTTTGGATAACACAGTTTGAATACTTGCAGTTGATGAATAGTTGAAGACAAACTGGAATTCGAGGAGACTCAGGAGTTTGTACTGGAGTTTAGGATCAATGAAGAAGACTCAGAGAAATCCCACGGAGACTGGATTGCAGATATTGGCGTCCAAGAGATAAGCACAGAGTTAGCATCTTGATGCAAACGATACCGGACAAAGAATGAGAGTGAGAGTGAGGTTTAAATGCAGGAGGTGATTGCAGTACTGATGATGTGCAGGTGTGTGATGAGCAGGTGTGTAATCAGTACTCAGGAGAGGGAGTGCGCTGTGATTGTGTGAGGGTGGAGCCTGGCGTGATTGTGACAATATCAGCATGTTCACAGGTGTTTGTTTTTTGTTTGTTTTTTTACAGGGACCAGGGGCCTGTACCATGAAGCCGGTTTAGGTGGCTAGCCAGCTATGTTTCAGCTTAGTTTCCGCCAACCCTGGGTTTTAGGTACTATGAAAGTAGCTCGGCTTTAATCGGTGTTCGTTGCCATGGTATCTTACGCTGCACGGCTAACCTGCTCCGGGGCAGGTTAAGTTCTGGATTCGAGATCTCAGACTGAAGTTTGACCAATCAGCTGTGAGCAAAGAAACATATAGGTGACGCAACTAATTCCCAGTGTTGGTTGCAATTTCTTTACATTTTCTTTCAAATCCTGTGGACATCTCAGCGCAAACTGTAAGACGAGCACATCGTAGAGAAAGAGTTTTTAGCCGGACAAAATCCCCTTGCCTTTCCTGATAGTTAGGCTACTTGTATCAAAGATACAGATTTTCTGCGGAAGGAATATCTTATCTTTGCGAACTTATTGAGCCGCTCATAAATAATTTAACACGTCGAATTCATGCACTTACTTTACCATAAATGGTATTGCTTTGCGTTTTTTTTGCAAGTGCTTGCATACTTGCACGCAATCGCAACACGCAAACATACTTGCGGTGATGCACAGAATCTAGGAGAAAACACGGTTTGTCGAACCATTCGCAAGGTGGTCCTCGCTCTGCAGGAGTACATTAATAGTTTAATAGTGTTCATTTATTGACCATGTCCATAAGAGAGGCTTTTTATAAAATTGTCAGTAATATTGATAGGGTGACATTTTTGTTTTCTTCCAAAAAGCAAATTTCACAAATGTACTATACAATACAGTACTTGTTAAGCATTATTTTACTATTTTTTTATTCGGTTAATCTTATGATAGGATTCCCTATAGAGTCATTGAAGCAATATCCTGCACACATGTTGCAATGTCCACTTCTCTAGGAGAACATGAGGCAGATTATATTAATAGAAAGTCCTTTCACAGCCTTAATGTTCAGGTAGATTATGTGAACATGTGAAATTATTATTTTCTGTGAGATGAATCTTTAAATTAATAGTAAAATTAACAGATAACAATCTACTTTCCGTGAGTATGTTGTGTCAGCGCTTTGAGGAAAGCTAGTTAAATTTGGTACAGTACAAAACACTGTTAATTTGAATTGGGACAGCAAAACCTACACAATAACCCCCTATCATGACCCTCATGTGTCAGTAAAACCATAGTCAAAATTAGAGATGATCTTTGGCATCCTAAAGGCACGTTTCAACTGTCCCAGAACACAGAGTGTCTTCATCATTTCCTCCTCCCTGATAAATAAAAGTAGGCCAATATGTTTCTGGTGTTCTGTCTGCTGCATACTGACCTCTGTGAGGGAGACTGTGTGTGTGTGTGCTGGCTTCAACAGGGACACTGCATTTCCCTCTACTGCAGAACATACAGTCAGCCATATTTAAAACTTAAAATATTAATGTATCGCACACGTACCCAGTGTTACTTGCTTAGAGGAGCCAGCCCCAGGGTCAGATTGTACAGCACCTGTAATCCCATCCATAATCGGCCGTCCCTTATTCCTATCAGAGCCAACTCAGTGTATTCTGGAGGAGTGGCCCTCCACTGGTTTTCTGAATTTCACTCTTTTTTTCGGTTTGCCTCAAACAAATAAAAAAATAATAAAAGGTTGTGTGTAAATAAATACTTACTAGGCTACTTTTAATTTTATTTTTATATTTTGTCTTTATCAGCTGCCAAAAACGTTTGGAGTTGCATCTAAAAATCAATGAATATTAATCCTTACAGGTATATACATGCAATTTTTTTTATATATTATAAAAATATAGGCTATATTTTACACACACATACATTCATAGCCTATATATACATCATTTCACATGAATAAAGAACGTATTTATTTAGCTTACACATTAACGCATTCAGCAATCTTTCTCCAACAGTCTTCTCTTGCTTTGGCAGCAGAGACCGTATTGTTTCGAGCTTGTAGCCTAATACATATTTAAATTAATCGTAATTCTGAATGATTATCTCTTGCTCCTCCGCGGAAAGAAAGTATCGCTGTCGCTCTATCCATATCGAACGCGATTGGTTGTTCGGTGCCAACGTCACTTTGGTATGTGCACGCGCTCGTGGAGTAATCATAGCTTAAGATCAAAGTTGACAGAGAAAGTTGATGAGCTGCTTCATGGTACCAATAAAGCCTGATTGCATCGGTTTGGTTTTGTCAACTCAAAACTAATCCTGTAACTCTGAGTTTGTTCAGCTACCTTCATGGTACAGGCCCCAGGGGTGTATTCCAGAAAGCAGGTTATGTGACATACCCGGGTATGTTTAAGAGTAAGTAAGCGGATAACCTCAACTTTCGGTTCCAAAAACGGAGGTAACTTTCAGGGTATGTTAGTAGTCATAGCAACTCACTCTCTGAACATAACCTGCTCCGGAGCAGGTTATGTTGCAGAGTTAGTTTGTTTCAGAGAGGTGACAGAGCATGGCGTGCCCTGACCATTTTAATTAGCACTATATATCCCTACTTTATACAGTCACAATAATTTTTAATTATTAAATAATTTTTAAATAATTATGTGCACATTAGACTACTGACTGCCTACTGAGAATTGTTGCTTGCTAGCAGATTGTCTTGTGTCAAACTTGGTTATCTATCATTTTTTAGCCTATGTTGTGTGATGATGTTGCTCGTTACTTATTGTTGTGTGTTGTATCTGTCTTATCATTACTTTTTTATGCTGTTATTATGTGTGGACTGTAAAAAGTCATTTTTTGTTTTTATATCTTGATTTTAGGTTGCCCTTATAATAACTGGCCAGGGACAACAGATGAAAATTAGCCTGTTGAGCTAACTCTGGCTCATTTACAGTTATTTTACTGTTAATTAATGAGCACTGTCCCTGTAAAATAAACATATAAATGAAAACGAAAAAAATGAAATGTTTCTAATGATATAACTCCTCATATAACATCATTACTGGTCCCCACTAACTAGTTAATATGTGGCAAAGAGTTGTCATACCCCCCCAGTGAACCCAGTAGACCAAAGAGATGGCAGGGTGGTACAAGACATGATTTGCCAAAATCACTTTAATTAAAACCAGTTAACAGTCAAGTGTTGTTCATTGTTTCTTTATTTCTTGTAACAAAAGACACTTTTATTTATTGCTTTAGATTTCATTCAACAACAAATGACAGATTAATGTTCACATACTGTTTCCCACCTTAAGCTGGTGCTCCAGCAATTCAATTTCAAGTCTGGCCTTTTTTAGGTTAAGCCTTTTCTCCTCCATTTGAAGCTGTATAAGGTCCATCTCCATGTCACTTTTTCTGATTTGCTTTTAAGGGGGACCTTATACAGCTCTTTGGCAGGCAACTAGAAAGACTGAAAAAGACTGTAATATAAACACAGACCAAATATTTAAATGAGGAAGGAGAACTGCAGAACATTTCTTACACTGCTAAGATTCTGTGTGGAGGTAGATGGACCCTCATTTGTATTAAAATCTCCTGCCATATTCTGTAAAATGACAATGGCAATATATTTATTCTCTTATGTAAAAAAGGGGGAATGCATTGTATATATCATACCTCTATGGGCCTCCCCACATTTTCTGTTTCTGTCACAGCAGAAGTGGTCTCTTCATCGTCATCCTACAGTGAAAATAATGAAGGATGCTTGGTCTAGCTAGCAAACAGATACCTAAAGACGATCATCACTTACAACTGTGACTTAGTGTGGTGTTGCAGGATGATCCAATAATACAATGTGGCCATCAGCAACTGCAAGATAATTAAACCAAGATAATCATGCATATTCAATACTCAATGTATATTCTTAAACAAATACAACTAATAAAGAAGGGCATTAGGAACATCTAAGAGTACTAGTAATACGATTACAGTATACAGCATATGCAGTCAAAGCAGCATGCACACTGCACAATGAATCAATGACTGTAAAATGCATTCAAAATGCCTTTTTAAAATGGTGACAGTGATGATGATTTTCTTTATTAAAATACTGACAAAAACAGTGAAAACATCAATAAATCAATAAGTATTAATATGGCTCAACTACATTTTACTAAGCCACCTGTCTTGGTAGCAGAGTCTGATGAACGGCCCCCTGGAATCCCATCGCCCACAGGTCGCCCTTTATTCAGGGACTGTGCCAGCTCCTCAGCTGGGGTGAGGGGAGGTGGAGGACCCCCACCTGTTTTACGGGCCTCGGCCTTCTTTCTATTGGCTACATAGAACACTAAATTACATTAGATACTAAATTACATGGCGTCACTAACAAGTTTAGTAAGTTTAGAAAATATTACCTTGCTGGAGAAGGTTTTTGACTTTCATTTTCATTTTGACTTGGCTCACATTTCTTCTGGCTCCAGAAGGATTACACCTTATAAGAACCTAACATATAACTAGCCAATTATGTGCATTACTACTGTAATATTAAGAAATGTATGGAGGCCAACAAGTAAATAGGCTATTTGTCTATTTTTACATGCCCCAAATAATTTTTGGCTAATGACAGGGGAAAATAGCCCGTTTATAATTTTCTAAACTCACGCATTTACTCTGTCCGTTTTTTTTATTTATTATTTTTTTATTATTATTATTTGTATCCGTTTATCAGTATTGCTTTTTTTTAGTTTTAACGGGCTTGTAGTCTTCATAAGCCAGCATTAAAACCTCCAACTCAGTTTCACCGAAGTATGTCGCTCACTTTTTTTGTCCCTTGGTTTCCATGGTGACTCCTGAAATCTGCGATCCATTGAAAATGTCTTTATGTACTCGCCGTGTGCGCGCATTAACTCTGGGTTACCAATAGGAGGTTGATTAAACTAACTCCTCACAGGTGTTTTGGAACCGACATACCCAGAGTAAGCAAGTTTGGGGTTAATCAACCAAGAGTTCAAGGTTTATCTGACGGTAAGTTAACCTTGCTTTCTGGAATACACCACAGATGCCTCACTGATGAGTCCTGCTAACTTCAACATTCATTGTGTGACTGTTCAAGCCTCTGTTTTTAGATCAGTATGTTTATGAATGTGCTTTTCTGTCCTTTGTTGTGTATCTTTAGATTATGTTGTGTTGTAAATAAATCCAAACAATCTAAAAGCCATTATTTTTTAAGGCTCTCCTCATTCTTTGTGCAAGGCTCCCCATAATGATAGGGCCTGATAGTACCTACTAGGGCCATTATGGGAGGGTCTTTGTCTTTCTCAGTTGTGAAAAGCAGTAATATTAATGAGATCACGCCTCCTTCGCATAAAGCTTTCTCACACAAAACAAGTCATACAAATTTTAAGAGACTTTATTGTCTTATCTGATTGAGTAGTCAGGATGATTTTAATATAGTTTTGGAGCAAATATTCTAGGCTATGTGATACAATTTTCAAAAGTCTTGTGAAGAAATAATCAATATGGGTTTCATGACCTTATTTTTTTTTTCACAAACCACGCATAAACGTCATTATCTCAAAACTACAAACTTTTACCTACATGCTGCTGACATTTTATTGTATGCTATGAGCACCTATAATGAGCTCTCCCAGGATCAATTTAGCACTTGAGATTATTGTAAACTGCTATAGAGTTGGCTGTTACAGAGAGTAAACTTGAAACGGTTAAAGAAAGATAGTAGGATGTTATGCTTGTGTATGTGTAAATACTAAACCAATTTTTGGGGACAATAGTTTACCATGCAGTGAGCTATATCTGACAAAACCTCCTTTTGGGGACACCTGACACCTTGCTTGAGAAAGTGCTCACCAGTGCTTAGGAGGATATAATTCTCACCCTGGAGCGTCGGTCAGAGCTTAGGACAGGAAGCAGGAATAAGTTTGAACACTTCACTGAAGTTTCTTCAGCAGCACAGACATACATTTGATGGCAATGATTCCACTTTTATATTATAGGTGCAGATATAGATGCCTCACTGCTTATATTGATGGAGATGGTGAATTTACATTAAATACTGGAGTGTATGTATGTAGCTGCAAATAAACAATACATTTTACATAAACACATTATTTGAAGTCTATCAGCCCAACATCTTATAGCACAAAACAACAGCTTAACTAGGTGAATCATAACTTCAAATCATTATATGTCATTTCTTAACATATTAATTTGTACAGAACAAATATTATATATCTGTTTCATTAATATAGAAGCAGCACTTAAATAACTTACCAACAACAGGCATTAGCATTCTACAATGACGTTCATCATTTGCTAACGAAACGGCATAACTCATAATTTCTTTCGATTTAATTTCTAGATTTTCACATACACTACCGTTCAAAAGTTTGGGGTCAATACGATTTTTTCTTTTTTTTTAAAGAAATTAATACTTTTCTTCAGAAAGGGCGCATTAAATTGATCAAAAGTGACAGTAAAGACATTTATAATAATGCAAAATATTTTTTTAATTAAATGCTTTTCTCTTGAACTTTCAAAGAATCCTGAAAAAAATGAATCACGGTTTGCACAAAAATATGAAGCAGCACAACTGTTTTCAACTGTAGCTGCTTTTACATGGTTCAATCGGAATGAAATCAATCCGATTGATGAATCCAAACACGGTGTTTACATGAACGATAAATAAAGTAATCGGGTTGATGTCCGCGTTTATATGTCACAAGATTCAAATCGGAATTGATTTTTTGACATGCGAACACTGCATGCCACTGGTTGCGCATAACTATTCTCCTCTATTGGTTCTTTATTTGTTTTAAACAACAGACTTCATATTTATCCGTCTCTGGTCATGATTTGGAGACGATGAGCATGAACCGTTTTGCCGTGCTGCACCCAAAACCAGTCGTGTGTGGATGAGAATTTGAAACAAGCACTGGTGGGTCGTTGTCCTGCCTCACTGGTAACACTTTATTTGAAGGGGTGTGCATAAGACTGACATGACAATGTCATAAACATGACATAACACCTGTCATGAACATGAAGGTGTCTTTATGAATGTTTATGACTGTTGTCATTAAGTGTCATTCGGTAAATTATGACACTTTTAATGCAAAGTTGACATTGTTTAAAATGTCTTTGTTATGACAACTTGACATTAACAAAGACAAAAATGTCTTTGTTATGACAACTTGACATTAACAAAGACAAAATATGTCTTTGTTATGACAACTTGACATTAACCAAGACAAAAATGTCTTGATTATGACAACTTGACATTAACAAAGATAAAAATGTCTTTGTCTTTCTTCTTCTATTCCTTCTTCTCCTCTTCCTCTGAGGATGATGAGGAGCTGAAGTCTGCGGAGGAAGAGGAGGGAGTAGAAGACGTTGAAGATGAAGGAGGAACCCGAGCAGTCTTTCTAGAGCCTGGAGGGGATAGAGGACAGAGGTCTATAAGTAAAGGTTTAAGAGAAGATGCTCACACTGTAGTGTTCTGTAAGTCCTTTGTCACTTTTGGAAGCAGAGCAAAGCACCATTGGAAGCCCATACCATTGGAAATAATGGGTTTCAGGGTACAAGGATGGAGTTGCCAATATAAATAAAAGAAAGGGTATCTCTTTGCTTGTGAATTGGTTTAGGGTTGGGGTATTTATAAGCATTTTCTGCTATAACACTTAATGACATCTTTATAACTAGTCCAACGTGTTCCTCTTTACTTGAGGACAAGTAAAAGATTCATGACACAGTTATAATGGTGTCATGATGGCTAAAGTCAAAACCAACCACATATGATAGGATAATGTAATGATAATACATATTGACATATTTGTGACAGGTTGTCAGGTTATGATTTCTTGATTAATGTCAAGTGGTAATTACAAAGACATTTCTATCTTTGTTAATGTCAAGTTGTCATAATCAAGACATTTTTGTCTTGGTTAATGTCAAGTTGTCATAACAAAAACATTTTTTGTCTTTGTTAATGTCAAATTGTCATAACAAAGACATTTTTTGTCTTTGTTAATACCAAGTTGTCATAACAAAGACATTTTAAACAATGTCAACTTTGCATTAAAAGTGTCATAATTTACCAAATGACACTTAATGACAACAGTCATAAACATTCATAAAGACTCCTTCATGTTCATGACAGGTGTTATGTCATGTTTATGACAGTGTCATGTCAGTCTTATGCACACCCCTTCAAATAAAGTGTTACCGCTTCGCTTCACAGACGCTGAGTGAAATGAGAATTTTTTAATAACGGAACACTCATTTAGATGACACTTTATTCAACAGGAAGAACAGCTCGTTCCGTGCATCATACGTCATTACGCTATTTCAACGTCATTGCACGTGCGCAGTCCTTTTAGTTTTGGTTTTCAATCCGATCAAGTGTTTACATGTTCTCTCGATCGAATTACAAAAGGAGTAAACCCCCCCATTCAATCCGATCGAAATTCCAGTCGGATCGAGCTCAATTGGATCGATTAAGATGTTTACATGAAGGTTTTTTAGTCCGATTGAGCCGTCAATCCGATTATAACGTAAATGCAGCTTGTGATAATAATCATAAATGTTTCTTGAGCATCAACTAATCATATTAGAATGATTTCTGAAGGATCGTGTGACACTGAAGACTGGAGTAAATATGCTGAAAATTCAGCTTTGATCACACAAATAAATTACACTCAAAAAAATAACTCTTTGAATGAACATAAAAAAATCATGGAAAGGATTTCCACATGATTAACTTGCTTTATTTCAGCATTATGCAATTATGTTATTCCAATTTAATGTACTTACGTTGGGTCAACTTAATTTATTAAGGTTGATTCAACTTATTTACTATGGTTGGGCACAGCTGAATTTAATAGTGTCAGCACAACTAATTTGCAAATATTTTGGATCAACTAATTTACATCCAACTTATTTAATAATCTATTAATTTTAGTGACATATAATTAAATTGATAGACTATAGCTAGCTATTTGCTAGCAGTAGCACATATTAACATCTTAGATGCTAAGATTAACATGCTCATTCAACTAAACAGTTTAAATAATATAATTAGTCCAAAGCCAAACAAAATGCTCCACTCTTCTCCACAATGGTAACCCACTGTAATTTAAATGGTTCTAATAATTCAAATGTAATTGAACATTAAACACAATTACACACAATCAAGTCTTTCCTTTTTCTCATTTTCTCAAAAAAACATTAAATAACACTTAATTTTAACATTTATTCTCTCTTAATTCAACCATATGCAAATCATGCTGGGAACTAACAAGCACCGCCCAGTTTCAGTTAATGCAACACAAACCAATCATGTAATCCAACACAAGCGGATTAAGTAAACTTAAATTTGACATATTTAAGCAGATTGAACACAATCAAATTAAGTTCGCGCAAAATGGCAGTTGGCTCACACTATACTGCCACCCTCTGGATGTAAGAATTTTTTACTTAACATAAATGGTTTGTGTTTAGGCAACACGTTAGGATTTTGTACTGTTAAGCTGAGACATAATTACGTAGACCTTAATAGAAAAAAACATTTAAAGTCAAAAAACACAATTATTATAAGTAAACTAAATATAAATATATTATGTAAAGTGCACAACCTTCCTAGTTCATTTTTTTGAGTGTACACGTTACTATATATTCACATAGAAAACAGCTGTTTTACATTGAAATAATATTTCACAATATTACTGGGTTTGTTTTGTATTTTTAATCAAATAAATGCAGCCTTGGTGAGCAGGAGAGACTTCTTTTAAAAAAATTTAAAATCTTACCGACTCCAAACTTTTGAACAGCAGTGTATATAATCGATCTTAAGCAAGTAAGGAATAAATGAAGCTTCAGCTTTCGCTCTTCAGCAAGCACTCTGTTGTGTACTGTTCTATTTGGTGTTGTTTGTGAGAAAGAGTTTATGTATGTTCGGTAGCGCAGTTACTAATGTCGTCGACAGGTTCCAGGAGACGAGGAAACAATCTGCGACGTTCAAGCAGTTCCTCCCCCGTCGATCTAAATCCAAGTTGAGTAGGGTGGGGCAGAGAGATCAGCCCCAGCCGTCATCGAGCTCCTCGTACCGCCAGGAACAGAAAGAGAGCGTTGCCTCTAGAGCCCCTCCTCCGGGAGCTTGGCAACAGAGGAAACGCTCTCAGCCGAAATCTTCTAGTCAGAAGGGCGACTTGAGAGACGTCCTTCAGGCTAGGAGGGCTTCGGGAAAGAGGTCCTAACTGGGGTAGTGGGACCTCTGAGGGCTGTCCCCCCCGCTGCAGAGCAACCGAGGTTGTTCTCGCAGCGGAGCCCTCAGGAAATCGGTGTTGGTTTCCCGCCGTCTCTGACACTTCGGACCACATCAATTTCCAGCGAACGCACATCGTGTCGTTCGTTTTATAAAAAAAGCAAACGAGCATCAATTATGGTCACAAAATCCGTATCGACTAAATCCTGCCAGTCCCTTGCTTCAGGAGGTCGAGAACAGTGCTCGAAAAACACCCGAGGCCGGCCTCGAGAGGCTGGTTCCCTTAGTAGATTTTGTAGAGGCATGGTATCATCTTCCCAACATATCTGCATGGGTCCTGCGTATAATAAAATTAGGATACAGACTGCAGTTCGTCACCGCCCTTTCAGACAGGGAGTCCGGGGTTTACAGCCGGTACTTTATAATTCCAAAAAAGGATGGAGGACATTTGAACTGTTCTCTGAGGAGGGTAAGGTTCAAAATGCTCACTATTCCCATCATCGTGAATCAAATCAGATCCAAGGACTGGTTTGTCACAATAGATCTAAAAGACGTCAGATGGGATCAGAACTTTCACGATATTTATCCAGTTCATCTGGTTAGGGGTCTGAGTCATCACGCCATAGCAACAAATGAATAAAATTTTTCCTCAGGGAGACTACAATGCACTCCCTGATGCGATACTGTAGTAGACGGTTGCATAGTTATAATTTTGTCCCTGATATTATCTTACAAGTGAAGAAGTCATTACTGCTGTGCTGCTTGGAAACATCTGGGCTTGAAGCTTTATTTTTCGTTAGTTTAGCCACTGTTTTAAATAAATACCTAAGATTATGTTTATTTTCCTTTAAAAGGGTTGAAAAATAAATAGTCAAGTCAAGTCAAGTCACCTTTATTTATATAGCGCTTTTTACAATACAAATTGTTTCAAAGCAGCTTTACAGAGATAACAGGAAAACAATGTTGTAATAGTATTGTTCAATTGAAAATTAAATGTCCCCAACTAAGCAAGCCAAAAGGCGAAGGCAACAGTGGCAAGGAACCAAAACTCCATCAGGTGACAGAATGGAGAAAAAAACCTTGGGAGAACCCAGGCTCAGTCGGGGGGCCAGTCCTCCTTTGGCCAACGAATGAACAGTGTATGATTATGAGTTAGGCAGCATAATGCCAGGAGTCAGATGGGATCAGAACTTTCACGATATTATCCAGTTCATCTGGTTGGGTTGGGTCATCCGGCCGGTGAGGAGATGAGTGGTGGGTGTCCATGGACCTTCACAGCCCTGATAATGCGTGTCGACGTGTCCATGTGATGGTCCTTCATCAGATCTGGATATGCCCTGGATCCGGCGGTCTGCGGTAAACCTCGGGATAAACAGAGAGACTATATTTAGCGTAGACGCCATCCTTCTTATGATGTACAAAGTACATCAGGAATTATGGGAAGTGTTCCCGGTTCCGGCTGATCTAATCTATGCAGCCTAACATTGAATTATAGAAATCTATAATGTGTTATGTGTATGCTAAGCCAAAGAGATGTGTTTTTAGTCTAGATTTAAACTGACAGACTGTATCTGCTTCCTGGACCGTGTTAGGAAGATTGTTCCAAAGTTTTGGTGCTAAATAGGAAAAGGATCTACCGCCAGCAGTCGATTTTGATATTCTAGGTATTATCAACTGGCCAGAATTTTGAGATCGCAATAGACGTGAAGGACTATAATGCGTTAAGAGCTCGCTCAAGTACTGGGGAGCTAAACCATTTAGTGCTTTGTAAGTAATCAGCAATATTTTAAAATTTATACGATGTTTAATAGGCAGCCAATGCAGTGTTGACAGAACCGGGCTAATATGGTCATACTTCCTGGTTCTGGTAAGAACTCTAGCGGCTGCATTTTGAACTAGCTGTAGTTTTGTTTAATAAGCGTGCAGGGCAACCACCCAGTAGAGCATTACAATAATCTAGCCTTGAGGTCATGAACGCATGAACTAATTGTTCCGCATTTGTCAGTGAGAGCATATGACGTAATTTAGATATATTTTTAAGATGGAAAAATGCGGTTTTACAGATACTAGACACGTGACTTTCAAATGAAAGATTGGTATCAAAGAGCACACCCAGGTTCCTAACTAACGTCGAAGACTTAACAGAGCAGCCATCAAGTGTTAGACAGTATTCTAGGTTATTAGGTGAGGAAGTTTTTTGTCCAATGATTAGAATCTCTGTTTTTTCAGAATTTAGTAATAGGAAATTACTGGTCATCCAATTTTTTATATCAGCTATGCATTCCGTTAATTTTGTGAATTGGTAAGTTTCGTTAGGTTTTGAAGAAATATACAGCTGAGTATCATCAGCATAACAGTGAAAGCTAATTCCATATTTCCTAATTATATCTCCTAATGGTAGCATGTACAGTATAGATCTAGCAGCTTTTAAAGCCTCTCTGTAAGCAATCGATCTCTCATTCCATGATATCCGAAATAGCTCTAGTTTTGTTTTCTTCCATTTGGCTCCATTTTTCTGGCTGCTCTCTTACGGGCCTGGGTGTGCTCGTTGTACCATGGCATTGGACTATTTTCTTTAATCTTCTTTAAGCGCAATGGTACAACTGTGTCTAAAGTGCTGGAAAAGAGAGAGTTAAACATTTCTGTTTCAATATCAAGTTCTTCTAATCTATCCGGGATGCTGAGGTGATGAAACTGATTAGGAAGATTATTAATAAAGCAATCTTTAGTGGCAGAAGTTATAGGTCTAACATATTTATAACACAGAGTCGGCTTTGCAGCCTTGGCTAAATGTAATTTACATGAGATTAGATAATGATCTGAGATGTCATCGCTCTGCAGCTTCCACTTATACTTTAAGCGTGGAGGGGGACCTGCCCTCGTCCAACAGCTCTTGAAGGAAGCTAAGCAACCACGAGACCCCACATGTTCGTGGGTCCAGATTTCTATAGGCACACCATTTGGAGAACACAGACCATTTAGACACGTAGAGTCGTCTCGTAGAGGGAGCTCTAGACTAGTGTTGCACGGTGTATTGATACTTCAAAAGTATCTCGATACTCGGAAATTAAAAACGTCACGATACCTAAATTTATTAGTATCGATACTTTTTTCTCCTCACGCACGCAGCAAAGCTAGAAGCTGCAGCTCTCATGTGACAAACACTACAGCGAATTTTTGTCCCGCCAAGTCTTATTTGATCGGTGAGTAATGTAACTTAGATGCGCGTGTGACGGCGCATGTTTAACTGAGAGAGAGAGAGAGAGAGAGAGAGAGAGAGAGAGAGAGAGAGAGAGAGAGAGAGAAGGAGAGAGAGACCTGCATGGTCGCGCGCGCACGCACTCTATCTGCGGAGCCAGGCGAAAGTAAACAAGGCTTCCGTCTCAAAACTAAGCGCTGTCTTGCTCTCTCCCACATATTAATCAAAATAAATCGACACGATGGTATGGTCTGAAAACTTAAATTTTCATGTGGAGCATTCGGAGATTTGTTTTCCTGAAATACCGCTGGTGTGAATTGTGCTAAAATATGTTGCCTTAATTATCTTCTCTGAAAAGCGTTCCGCACATTCAGCTGATTTAAACCACACTTTAAATAAACAAAAACAAACCTATCCAGTGATGATGTTTTCTGTGATGACACAAATCTTGTGGGATGTCCTAAACTGCGGGGATAATCACACAACGCGCACACGTCCGATAATGACACGCCCAATTCGCGAACTAATGACTCATTTGAACCGATTCGTTTTAATGAATGGTTTAAACAACTGATCTGTCCAACACTGAACTCACGAGACATCTGAATCGGTTTATAACTAATTGGTAACACTTTACAATAAGGTTTCATTTATTACATAAATTACATAAAAATACAGTTTGCTTACTCAAGTGTAAGCTTTAAAACAAATAAAACCACTTGTTAGCATGAGACTACTTTTTTCCACACACTGCAGGAATCGATAAGAGAATCGTTAAAGAATCGGATCGATTAGCAGAATCTTCAGTGGCATGGATATTGATAAAATCTTATCAGTTCCTGTTAACTCTTATGTTGCTTATGATAACTGAGATAATGGTGCTAAATTTATTATTTTTTTTACCTTGAATGTCATTGCTCTAATTTATTTTTTATATTTTGTTCAAATGTTTAACATATCTGCTGTTCAAATGTTCATTTATTAGTGTGGTGTATGATTAGAATGTTGTCCCGGTTTTAAAATAAAGCACAGCAATGATATTTGAGAGTGTTTCTCCCTTTTCAGGAAAAGTATCGAAAAAGTATCGAAATCGCAATACTTGACTTGGTATCGGTATCGAAACAATAATTTTGGTATCGTGACAACACTACTCTAGACTGCGTAATCGTGTTCATAACCCCTTCTGGCAGACAATGGGTATCCGTTGATTAACCATACATGCAGAGATGCCAGATTGAGCCGCGGGCTTGAAGAGAGGAGATCTCTCCTTACCGGAATCGGCCAAGGGGCTGTGCGTGACAGCCGCGTCAGCTCCGGGAACCAGATTTGGTTCTCCCATCGTGGGGCTATGAGGAGCACCGAGTGGCGCATTTCACTGATTCTCTTGATTACCTGTGACAACAGTGAGACCGGAGGGAAAGCATAAAGTGGGCGGCTGGGCCAGATTTGGGCCAGCGCGTCCTCGTTCTTTGAAAAGAACATCGGGCAGTGAGCGTTGTCTTTTGACACAAACAGGTCGAGTTCCGCTTTGGCACCATAGCAACTGGACTGTCTGGGGGTGCAGGGACCATTCCCCTGGTGGAACGTTGTTCCTGTACAGTTTGTCTTGGGCGTCTTTAAGGTGGCCTGGCACATGCGTGGCTCTCAGTGAGCGCAGTAAGTGCTGAGACCATACGAGGAGGCGTTCCGTCAGATCGCAGAGATTCCTGGATCTGACACCGCCCTGACGGTTCATGTATGACACCACAGACATGTTGTCCGAGCGGACTAGAATGTGGTGGTCTTGTATGAACGGGAGAAAGCGCATCAGCAGTTCTCGACCGCTATCATCTCCAGACAGTTTATTTGAAGGCGTTTCACTCGGTCTGACCACAGGCCAAAGACCGGTCTGCCCTCGAAGAAAGCGCCCCAACCTAAGTTGGAGGCATCCGTCGAGATGACCTTTTGGTATGAGACAGCACCCATCGTCACCCCCCGCTGGTACCAGTCGGCCTCTAACCAGGGCTGCAGAGCTGAAACGCAGCTCTGAGTCACTCTGATTCGTCTGCAGCCGGAAGCCCAAGCTCGGTGAGGCACCCGAGCATTCAACCAGCGTTGTAGCGGACGCATGCGCAGTAGGCCCAGCTGAAGTACTGCTGCAGCTGATGCTATACAGCCCAGCATTCTCTGAAATGTTTTTAGAGAAGCGACGCTGCCCTTCTGGAAACATGCGGCCAGGTGTCGAACAACGCACGTGGGTTGTGTGGATAAACGAGCCGTCATAGCGGAGGGAGAGGCTCGAGGGAGAGGCTCCGGCGAGCACTTAAACGCCACATCAGGCTACAGCGGTCTCTGAGAATGGCGCTTCTTACTGCACGGTTTTACAGAGGGCAGAGTGACAGCTTCCACGTTGAAAACTTCGAGTGGAGCCCGCAGGGTCAACATTGGAAGTTCCTCACAATGGACGCAGCCCCCCGATGAGAGCGCGAGGGCTGCATGGTCCGGGCCCAGGCAGAGAGCGCAGATCACATGAGCAGCACGAGCCACAGGAAGTGCGAGACATTTTGAGAAAAACGTCTTGCGCTCTTTTAGATAGAAGTGTGTGTCTTCTATGTGTGATAGAACACGCACAGTAGAGCAAAGGATAAAAAAAATTTGGCTTCATATCTCGAGAAAAGATGACTTTACCCGTAGCGTAAGCAATTTACGCAATACGAGAGAACCTCATCTGTGGAGCCTCCATTTTTATTTATCTATTTATCTATCTTAATCTATCTATGTATCTATGTATCTTTCTATCTATTAAGGCGAGACACGGCAGGCAAAAACATTGTTTGTTTTTTTTCACTGGTCAATTTTGAGATTTTGGGATATTTGTCTTCAATACCATGTCTTCTTTCAGACTTGTGGTGAAAAAAAGTCTGAAATACACATTTAGGTCTTTATTTTACTACACTTTGTCTGTTTGGTTTTGTAGATTTCTCATAAATTCTTCAAAAGTTGGCATTTTAAATCCTTCCGCTGCTGTGCTCGCGATCTGCACCCTGTCATCACACACACCATTAGAAAGCTCCTCTTTCTCCTGTTCAACGCTGTCTTATCCAAATATGGTCATTTCCTTTTTATCAGCAACCAATCGTGAAAGTAAAAGGAGGGATCTAACTCTAAAAGCACAATCTCATTGGCTGATGCTAAATCTTTAAAGCCAGTTTTCTCAAAATGACTTTTCTCTTATACTCCAAGTCCGAAATCTCCACTTCAGTAGCACCTATATACACCAATCTTTTCAGTTTTGTACCTAGTTATATTATGAATGCCTAATTTGCATATTTAAACATTAAATTACAGAAAACTTGTAATATAGTTTTTTCTCATCTTAAAGGGATACTCCACTTCTTTTGGAAATAGGCTCATTTTACAACTCCCCCATGGTTAAACAGTTGAGTTTTACCGTTTTCAAATCCATTCAGCCGATTTTCTGATATTTAGAAGAATATCAGTAAGCAGACAGTTTCTGGTCTCATTGACTTCCATAGTAGGAAAAAAATATACTATGGAAGTCATTGAGACCAGAAACTGTCTGCTTACTGATATTCTTCTAAATATCAGAAAATCGGCTGAATGGATTCGAAAACGGTAAAACTCAACTGTTTAACCATGGGGGAGTTGTAAAATGAGCCCATTTCCAAAAAAAGTGGAGTATCCCTTTAATGTAGTTAATCAACTGGGAAAGTTTCATGGTGATATCTGCTATTTAAAAAAAAATACCCTATTCACCTGGTAAGCATAAGTATGCACCTACAGGTGACAAATAAATATTATGTATATATATTTATATCAATGCATCTATTAATGTGTCACTATATGTATACTATGTCTGTCTTTAGCCTATCAGTCAATGTGTAAATTTAAATGTAAGCCTAAATATAACTAAATAAATCGCACTATATATGTCACTATACTACCAAAAATCCGCTCCATCAAGATGTGTTGAATTCACTTTTATACAGATGTCCGATTGTGTGGTCTGTTCCCGACCCTGTCAATCAAACACTGATTCGACGGACCATACTACCTGCCGAAACACTGGTGAAACACTCCGAAGCTTCATTTAGCTGTAGTCACGTGACATGGGTGTTTTGAATCACGCTTCGGATCAGTGTTTCGAAACATCTGCGCTTCGGGATCTCGAAAAGCTTCAGAACGTCAGTTTCGCGTCAGCCATCCCTGAGAGTAAGTCAAGCCCGTTTCTGAAAGAGAGGTGACTTATACTCAGAGTCAGTTACCATGGTAACTTACTCTGTGAACCTAACCTGGTCGTGAGCAGGTTATCTTCGGTAAACCCAGAGTTGGAAACATCTTGAAAAGAAAATTGTCTTTTTCCATAAATGTCGTATAAAGTATTATTTTTTAAAGTAGGCCAATACATTTTATCATACATATTTCAAAGTTAAGGATTTATTATTTTGATATAGCTTACATTGGAACAAACACTATATAACAGTTGATTTGTTTATTTTTGACAAAATGTAACAACATTGGGTATTACATTAAATTAGCTCAAATTATATATAGGAAATTTGAATAATTAATCATGAATATGATTAATATATTGCATATTACAGTTAAATTATCGAAGTTGAAAATAGGTCGATCGTACATATGAATGATCAATCATAACGAATTATAATTCCTCATTCATATATCAATGGTCCCCTTCCAAATCGATTATATGAGATAACCTTTAATGGAATTAATTTAGCTATCGAACCGTTTGTCCAGCAAACGGCCGTAAGATTAACTCATCAATTTTCCAACAAAAATTATCTCTTTCTTATTAATAATTCCAAGAAAGCTATTTTCTGGCCATGAAAAATCACCTTCATGTTATTATAAAAGTTAGGTTACTAAAATAGTAACATATTGTAAAGCTTTGTAGCTAAAGATCAAACAATTCATTGACTTTGTAAAATGAGGATTTTACAGAAACAATTAGGAGTATAATGGTTTTAATAAAATGAAACTACGGATACAGAATTCTACATTTAAACACGGGATACATGTATGTACAGTCAACAGTAAAACTAATGAGACAGGCGAATAACAAAGAAGAGAGAGAGAGAGAGAGAGAGAGAGAGAGAGAGAGAGAGAGAGAGAGAGAGAGAGAGAGAGAGAGATTGAGTGAGGGAGAGAGAGAGAGAGAGAGTAAGAGGATGAGAGAGAGAGAGAGATTGATCACCAGGGGTGATCGTAGCATGCACTGTAAGGAAAAAAATGTAAATTTACAGGTAAAAGTCTGTATTTTTTTACAGAATTTTGCCGTTTTGTCATTGTACCGTGAATGCCTGTTATTTTACTGATATTTGCTGTAATTTAAAGGTCCACCATTAAATTTACAGGTAATTGCTTGTATTTTGGTTTTACATCAATTTGACGTTTTTTTAAAGGAAATTGTCTGTATTTTTTACAGGGTTATGTGTAATTTTACATAAAATATTAAGTAATATTTTACAGATTTTTTCTGTGAAATTAGAAAACAAAGAAAAGAAGGTATAACTGCAGAAATCAGCAGTCATTTAACATGTTTTCCTTGAAGACCATTAAGCATGTGGGGGTTGAGTTTTAAGGTTAAATAATTACAAGATTAAAAGACTATAATGATTTGATAGGCTAGTGTTTGTAGCCTACATACATTATAGGCTACTGTAGGCATGCAGGTTTTGTAGGCTAACTGTAGGCAACAATCAATATAGTTTTTTAATCTTGTCTTGCAAATATTTTGATCATCAATTGTATTATTCTCCCCTAACTTAATGTATATTTTGTCTTTTATAAATATTTTTTCAAATCTGCATTGCTGCACATGTGTGCTTTGTGTGCGTGTGACGTATGTGTGTGCGCTCGCGCGCGCGCGGGATTGCGCAGATTCGAATGTTGCTTAGTCCCTCCCGCCCACAACGGTTAGCTGCCGGTCGTCGTCATCACAGATCTGTCGTTAAGTTTGAATCTCTGTGTCAAGGAGGACAAGCGGAGATTTGAATTCAGTCTACGCTCGTGAAGTGGATTGTGATCACGGTGGTTCAAAGCTATAATCATATTCGTCGGGAGCAGCGGTGAGCAGGAGCGCTGAACACCTGAGTTATAGTCCGGGTGTCAGTCAGTCCGTTCGGAAATAACGCGCCCTTTTTCAGTGAGTCTGATTCGTCACAGCGGACATCATGCCAACCGATCACCGGCTGAGGTAAGAGTCTCATACTACATGTGAATGATATTTTATTTTACATTTGTGTTAAGTTGACAGTTTCCAAGCTAACGTTAGCATTCTTAAATGTTCAGTCATAACTGGGGTCGAGAGCTGGAGGGCAAATCACTGCAGCATGCGTCTTTAAATTTTCCATCTGTTTTTAAGCAAGATCAGTTGAATCCACAGATCTAAAGACCTAAAACAAGCTTTAGTAGACTTGTTATGCATATCAAAATCTGCCCAATTGTGTATAAAACCTTCGTTATGATAATTTGTCAATCAATCTTAAAAGGCGGGACATTTTGAAACACTGACTGTTTGGAAGCTGAAAACTGTTCTCTTAAAAAACATCCTTGATTTTATTATAGTAAAATTGTACTAACCACGTTTTTTGGAGGATTTATTACAATTTTAATAACCACAGTTTTACTAAAAACAGACCTACCGTGTTTTTTTGTTCGTTTTTTATTTGTAGTTAAACCATGGCTAATTTTCGTAATGGTTAAAGGCCATGTTGCAGGTTAAACACCACTGTCGATTAATGGGTACATAAAGCAGTTAAGATATGTATATAAAGTTAGAAATGTCTCCAAAATGGTGTTAAAGTCCAGTTTTTGTAGTTTTTGGTTAGTGACGGTTATTTTTTACGCGACTCGGCGATGACGTCACATGAGGTAGACGCAGGCTGCAGGCAGAGGCAGAGGCGCGCTTCAGAATCGGTTCAGTTATAGTTCTCAGTATATTGTTCACAGCCGAGGAGATCGATGTTCTCGTCAGGGCTGTAACACTCGTGTTTAAATAGTTTTCCTTATAATAATGTATCGTTTGCAAAAAGTAAAATGCATCTGTGTAGATAAGAGAATCATTTACAGTGGATGCACGTTGTTCACTCTGTATTATGGCCAAGCATGCGCGCTTAAAATAGCATCTGAATGTACGCGCAACGCCCCAGACTTTAGACTAGGTTAGGGTAACTAACCAACAGTCCTGTTTTCCCAGGACATGTTCTGTTTTCACGTCCTGTTTTAGCTGTTTTTTTTTTTTTAATTATGAAAATGTCCTGGTTTTCAAAAAACTTCTGGGAAAGATCAGCTCTAAAACAAAACATAGATGGGCAAACAAGGAGGATGAGGATTGAGGAAGAAAAATATGATAAAGAGGAAGAAGAAAAAAATACATTTTGTTAGTTCGTTTTTGTAAGTTTGTGAGAGCTATTTTTGTTAAATTTGGAGGTATTGCTTTTAGTTATTTCTTATTTATATATTTATTTTTCTAATACAGATGAGACATTATTTCATTCATTCAAACCTGTAATAATTATAGATTATTTTTTCTAATACAGAAGAGACATTATTTCATTCATTCAAACCTGTAATAAAACAGGCTTTGAGAAGCCTATCTGAATTTGTGTCTTGTAATAAAACCATTTTCTATCCATACAGAGGAGGCATAGGCTACTTTAAATATACTAAAATTAATAAGGCATCATTGAGTAAATTTCGAGTATAATTTGAGTATCTGTTTGCTCGGCCGAGTGTCCTGCTTTTACCTCTATCTCCGGTGAAAATGTTGTTTGCAAATGTAGCTGACAACGAGTAGGCTGGTCATGTCTTCAGTGTGATGAGTATGTTCATGGTTTATGTTTACTTTACCTTTTTATTTTTTACACGGAGTCCTTTGAACAACAGCTATAGGTGACAGGAGATGTGTTGCATACACAATAAACATGCATCAGATATGTTTCCAACATACTTGCAGAGTTTAAAAATTAAGAATCTTTCCTACTTATCCATGGCAATACCGGTACACTGAGTACAGGCAGGCTATACGCTGGGCTTATGGAGTTTTAGGCAGGAGTATAAAGAAGCCTCTCGTGTGGTTTCAACCATCAGACAACAATTCCAAAGTTGTGACCAGACCTATCAGGGCTTTCAATTGCCTCGTTTGGATGAAAATGAATAAAAATAATAATTCCTTATTCTGTTGTGATCGCCCAATTGCCCTCAAAATGTTATAAAGTACACAGAACACATGGATTTTTATAAGAAAAAAACTGTTTATTGGCATTGCTTGTAATGGTTACTAAACATTTACTGAACAAGGACAAATATTACTGAACAAAGACACAGGTTGCAAGTAAACAAAAAAGTATATAAAAAAGCCCACTGATGAAGGGCTAGACCTGAAATGTTTGCACATTGTTTCTTTTGCCTGCAATAGTGTGGTCCAGAGCCATAGAAGTTACGACACTCCCATAGACCGCCATAGGAACTCTGGGATGAGGAAGTAACGCGTGTCGTGGAGCAGCCAATAGTTCCAAACATTGATAGTTCCACCATTGAACCCCCTTCATTTTCAGTGCTTCCGAAGTACGCTCGCTGGTAAATTAATGAAATTACTGTATTTTTTTTAACTTTTACACACATTAGCCGACCTCTCGTGAATCTAGTCAGTATATTTTATGTGGCCAGTTTTAGTTAATGTTTTAGATAATGGGTTAATTGCAGCTAGCTATAGCTTACATGACCAACTCTTCATTTAAGTTAACTAACTTATGGTAACCTGAAGTATATACATACATAACCCTAACCCATTTAAATAAATGAATTTGTGTGTGTGTGTGTGTGTGTGTGTGTGTGTGTGTGTGTGTGTGTGTGTGTGTGTGTGTGTGTGTGTGTGTGTGTGTGTGTGTGAATATATTATGTGTATGGGTTAAGGTTAGTTATGGAACACTGATGGAACATTCTTGCTGGATGAATGACCTTCAACTCAACCTTGCCCAGACAGAACTGCTTATGGTTTCAGCCAAACCATACTTGCTGTGTGATTCTGCTGATTTGCCTTATACATCATTACTGGAGCTGCACAACTACTGGTGTAAGCTCTTGTTCTATCCAGACTGGACTATTGTAATGCTCTCTTGGCAGCTCTTCCAGCATCAGTCAAACCTCTGCAACTGATCCAGATGCTGCTGCAAGAGTGGTCTTTAAAGGTAGCCCTATACCTAAACTCACTACTTTAGATCTATGTGTCCTCCAGAAGCTTGTGTTCTGCAAGTGAAAGGCGCCTTGTGGTGCCATCATCACAAAGAGACACAAAATCACTTTCACTGACTTTTACCTGGACTGTTCCCTGCTGGTGGAATGACCTGCCCAGCACATTTTCAAGAAACTGCTAAAGATCCATCTTTTTCGTAAACACTTGACCCAATAATACTAAATCTTTGTTTAAAAAAAAAAAAATTCTATGTGTACTGTGCTAGACTAACTGGGACTTGTCACTGCACTTGTTGCTTCTATTGTTATCGTAATTGGTAAGTCACTTTGGAGAACATGTAATTGTAAACGTAAAAAAAAAAAAAAAAATTATATTAGAGTAATGAGGTATACAACAATTGCCTTTTAATGTGGATATTTTTACATGTTCTAAATTTATATACTAAGCTTGTATTTCCTATCTATCACTTATCTTGACGTTCAGTGTTTGTTCAATTACTGATACTGTAAATGTGAAAGTATTCTGTACTTATACATTTAGTTAATTTAACATAAATTGACTGTAAACTTGCTATTATTAAGTAGGCTTCTTAATTAGAGATTGGTCAAAATTGTGAAATTGGATATGAACAAATTAAAACTGTAAATATACAAACATTTGTATTTGAATTGATGTATTTATTGCATTTTATACATAATTTCATTGTTATTTTACACAGAAAAACTATATATTAAAAGAAAAAAACGGTAGATAGACAGGATTATAATAAAATAACTTTATAAAACCCTAAATTTACAGTTTAACCTGAAAGTTAAATGTCTTTTTAATGTAATTGGACATAATTTATCATTTTTTCCACGGTTTAATAAACCATTTATCAACAGTAATATACTGTAATTTAATCAATTTTGACTGTCTTTTTAATGTAATTCTACATAGGACGTTTGTGTGTCTGTGAGTGTGTGTCTATTGGTATCCTTATGATCAGCATCTGTCCATCCGTGGTGTGTACCACGTGAGGGTTTTAGTTCTCAAGAGGGTTTAGTTCAAGACAAAAGGGTAGTTGTGTATGTAAATTCACTTATCAGGCTAGCGGCGTAAAAAGACAATAATTGATGAGAGGGGGGAAATTTTAGCTTGAGACTGAATGGTGGCACTCTTATGCTGGTGACTGGACAAGGGTTCGCGAACAAAGGGGACCTGTTTCTTTATTGGCCGTGCGTCGTAAACTAAGTTAAAATAATGACCTGATGGTGGTCACCAAATCACATGATTCAAGGTTTTGTGGATTAAACATATGTGTCCATATTTGTGCAGTAGTGATAGGAACACAGGATTCGGTCAGTCGCTACAAAAACACACTATATATTTAACATATGAGCAGAAACTGTCTAACAAAAGCTTATTTGATGTCTATTTTAGAGTAAAAACTTTATAATCTATCCAAAACTAGTCAACGAAATGTTGTCTTTCATATTTCATCTGTAACAGTGCGCATCTCTGCGTTCATTCATTTACTCACGCACAGACACCCGATTCATATTTAAACAGTATTTTTGCATTTACAGACACTATTATATATTGTGATTTGAACAACTTTCAGTAGGATATAGCAATGTAGTTTGGATGTGTTCATGTAAAAATAACTTTTACTAATGTAGGAGTGAGAGTGAATGAACAGCACAGATGTACAGCTGTAGTAACATCGCGCGCGCGTCTGTGGCGTTCATTCATTCATTCACACACATTCACGCAATTCATATTTAAACAGTCTTTTTGCGGTTTACAGACACTATTCAATGACGTGATTAGAACAAATCGCTTAAGAATAAATAACTTGCTTCAGCTGAATCCATGCTCCTCGAAATGAAACTACCAGCACTTCTGAGTTAACTTTTCTAGGATTATTATGATAGTATTTTTTCTCACGGCGTAGCAAGACGAGGTACATTACATGATTCTTATTAAACTGGATGTTTTATCAAGCTGATGTGGGCGTTGGCATGGCTTGCCTCAACATTTGCGTTTGAATAGCACACGCTCTCAATGGGTGTGTCACATTAACACTTAATAAGCTATAATGAGCTGAAAGGAAAAAGACTGACATCTCTCTCTTTTCATACAGAGTACATAAACTGATAATATTTGTTTTTTATATAAATTACTTCATTAAAAGAAGAGAATTCCAGCTTCATAAAGAAAAATCTCTCGTGTCTCTATGACAAGTATTCAGTGAGTTACCATTCATTTTCGGACGCGTTTCAGAATGGACTTCACTCGCATCATGTTTATTTTTCTTTATTTGACAAAAAGCACAACACTTTGTTTTTATTGTTAGTATACACAAAAAAATAGACACTTAACAGGATTGAATGCTGTATAAGACTTATTTGAGTCTCTTTTGCACTTTTTTTGCACAAGAAAAAAAGTGAGCACGACTCGATTATAATCAAAATATAAATGAGTCAAAAGCACATTTTTAGTCATACCTGGAAACAAATCCTGTTCAAATAGCCTATATGGGCCATTCTACAGAATTGGTTCAATGTTAGAGTTGGAAACATCTTGAAACGAAAATTTTCTTTTTCCATAAATGTCTTATAAAGTATTCTTTTTTAAAAGTAGGCCAATACATTTTATCATACATATTTCGAATGATTCATTGGTTTGGTATAGCTTGATTGGAACAAACACTATAACATCTTAGTTGATTAGTTTTTTTTATTTTTGACAAAACATACTATATATTTAACATATGAGCAGAAACTAGCTTACTGTCACGTTTTGATGTATTGAGTTCTGTTTTGTATCTTGTCTTCCCCTGTCTTGTGTGATTTTTGGTTTAGTCCTGTTAAGTTTTCCCGCTCCTCGTTTGTGTCCAATTTTCTGCACCTGTTTTCAGTTAATTATCTTGTTTGGTTCAGTTTTTTTAAGCCCTGTGTTTTCCCTCAGTGTTTGTCGATCGTCGTCTATGTATGGTTGTGTGTTAACCCTGAATTCCTGGAGTTTTGTTCTTGTTTTGATTTTGGAAGTTTGATTTTGTTCATTAAAACTATTATATTGAAGCTCCCGTGTCCACGTCTTCAGCAACCTGCACCCAACCCTGACAGAACGATCGACCGTAAAATCCAAAAATGGGCCGAAGGAGGAATCACAAGGAGGTGAACCCAACTCACACCCCAATCCTCTTTCAAGGTGAACGCTCACTTGAAGAATATGCAGGACTGTATATAGAATTATATGATGACGAGACTCAGGATGAAGAAGAGTTGACTAAGAGTTTCTGGGGTGGACTGAAAGACCCACTAGCCCAGATAATTCTGGTCAGGGACCTCCATCTATCCTTCCTGGAGTTCGTGGATCACACGCTGTGGTCGTGTGGATCTGCATACCACGTGGAAGATCTCCCACTCCAGCCAAATCCAAGTCCGGTATGCCCTGAGCCCGTCACCTGCCCATCAGAGCCTGAACCCATCACCTGCACGCCAGCGCCTGAGCCCATCACCTGCACGCTAACGCCTGAGCCCATCGCCTGTCCGCCAGAACCTGCACACCGCATCAGCCCTGCCGCCAGATCGGTCCCTGGACTTCCCCGGCTGATATCCGGTATGACTGATCCCCCGCTGATATCAGTGCGGTTAGCCCAAAAGATGGCTGCCGAGGCTGGGGTTCACGTCAGCCACATCCAGCCAGAGACCGTCCAGCCAGAGACCGTCCAGCCAGAGACCGTCCAGCCAGAGACCGTCCAGCCAGAGACCGTCCAGCCAGAGACCGTCCAGCCAGAGACCGTCCAGCCAGAGACCGTCGCCTGCCCGCCAGAGCATGAATCCAGCCCCAAGCTCCCTGATGTGCTGGCCCCGTCCAGTTCCGAGTCCCCTGATGTGCTGGCCCCGTCCAGTTCCGAATCCCCTGATGTGCTGGCCCCGTCCAGTTCCGAGTCCCCTGATGTGCTGGCCCCGTCCAGTTCCGAGTCCCTTGATGTGCTGGCCCAGTCCAGTTCCGAGTCCCATGATGTGCTGGCCCCGTCCAGTTCCGAGTCCCATGATGCACCAGAGCCAGAGCCCGTTGACCCAGAGCCAGAGCCCGTTGACCCAGCGCCAGAGTCAGAGCCCGTTGACCCAGCGCCAGAGCCAGAGCCCGTTGACCCAGCGCCAGAGCCAGAGCCCGTTGACCCAGCGCCAGAGCCAGAGCCCGTTGACCCAGCGCCAGAGCCAGAGCCCGTTGACCCAGCGCCAGAGCCAGAGCCCGTTGACCCAGCGCCAGAGCCCGTTGACCCAGCGCCAGAGCCCGTTGACCCAGCGCCAGAGCCCGTTGACCCAGAGCCAGAGCCCGTTGACCCAGCGCCAGAGCCAGAGCCCGTTGACCCAGCGCCAGAGCCAGAGCCCGTTGACCCAGCGCCAGAGCCAGAGCCCGTTGACCCACGCGCAGAGCCCGTTGACCCAGGGCGCCAGAGCCCGTTGACCCAGAGCCAGAGCCCGTTGACCCAGCGCCAGAGCCCGTTGACCCAGCGCCAGAGCCCGTTGACCCAGAGCCAGAGCCCGTTGACCCAGAGCCAGAGCCCGTTGACCCAGAGCCAGAGCCCGTTGACCCAGACCCAGAGCCCGTTGACCCAGACCCAGAGCCCGTTGACCCAGACCCCGTTGACCCAGCGCCCGTTGATGTTAAGGCGAGACACGGCAGGCAAAAACATCGTTTTTTTTTCACTGGTCAATTTTGAGATTTTGGGCTATTTGTCTTCAATAACATGTCTTCTTTCAGACTTGAGGTGAAAAAAATTCCAAAATACACATTTAGGTGTTTATTTTACTACACTTTGTCCATTTGCGTCTGTAGATTTCTCCTAAATTCAACAAAAAGTTGTCGTTATATATCAACATGCTGCTCTGCGATCGCTATCTGCACCCTGTCATCACACACCGTTGGAAAGCTCTCTTTCTCCTGTTCAACGCTGTCGGATCCAAATATGGTCATTTCCTTTTTATCAGCAACCAATCGTGAAAGTAAAATGGGCATTTAACTCTAAAACCGAAATCTCATTGGCTGGTGTCAATTTCTGACAACGTGATTGGTTCAGATGCATCACGTGACGCGCTCTAACATTTAGATGTGTGTTTTTGACTCTTTTTCTGTTCATTTGAAGGCCATAAATGCTGTGTTATAAGTTGTAATGTGATTTAGTTGGTTTGTATTGTTGGTGCTGATGATTTGATAAGATATTGTGTCTGTAAATAGTTGTTTCCACTAAAAAAAGTATTCATTTTTACATTACAAATCTTTAAATGCTGTTTTCTCAAAATGAGTATTTTGTCATTCTCCAGTAGAAACTTCTCAGCCTGTGTAGCACCTATGTACACCAAACTTTCCAGTTATACACTTAGCAGTATTCTGAAGATATTTTCAGAGGGATTTGTTTATAAATCATTTCTGGCCTGATTTATGTGACTTTTTAATAAAAAAAATATGGCGAGAATTGATTTTTTAAGGCTATGGACAGTATATTTTGATTTCCTAGGTAATGAAAGCATATATCCTGAAATCCCTCTGAAATTCTTTTTTCATCTTGTGTGTGAACAAAATGAAAAAATAATTTTGCACCTGGCTTTATCATATGGTCAGATCTATCTACCGAAAATATATGCAAAATTGTGCATATTTAACGAGATAATGCCTAATTTGCATAATTAAACATACAAATTTCAAAAACTTGTAATACATTTTTTTAATATACTTGCATAAGTAATCAACTGAGAAAGTTTCATGATGATATCTATTATTTAAAAAAAATACCCTATTCACCTGTAGTGTCTCGCCTTAAGTCAGTTCCCGATCCTGAGCCTGTCCTCCCCAAGAAAATTTTGGGGGGGCGCTATACGCCTTCGCCGTGGCCGGCCAAAGATCCTTGGAGGCCTGAAAAAATAACACCGCCATGGCCACCCGAAGGGTCCTCACCGCCATGGCCACCCGAAGGGTCTTCACCACCACGGCCGCCCGAAGGGTCTTCACCGCCGTGGCCACCCGAAGGGTCTTCACCGCCGTGGCCACCTGAAGAGCCTGCACCGCCGTGGCCACCCGAAGGGTCTTCACCGCCGTGGCCACCCGAAGGGTCTTCACCGCCGTGGCCACCCGAAGGGTCTTCACCGCCGTGGCCACCCGAAGGGTCTTCACCGCCGTGGCCACCCGAAGGGTCTTCACCGCCGTGGCCACCCGAAGGGTCTTCACCGCCGTGGCCACCCGAAGGGTCTTCACCGCCGTGGCCACGCCCACAGCCTGCACCGCCGTGGCCACGCCCACAGCCTGCACCGTCGTGGCCACGCCCACACGTCGTGGCCACGCCCACAGCCTGCACCGCCGTGGCCACGCCCACAGCCTGCTCCGCCCTGGCCACGCCCACAGCCTGCTCCGCCCTGGCCACGCCCACAGGCTGCTCCGCCCTGGCCACGCCCACAGCCTGCTCCGCCCTGGCCACGCCCACAGCCTGCTCCGCCGTGGCCACGTCCACAGCCTGCTCCACCGTGGCCACGCCCACAGCCTGCCCGGACCTGCACCATGCCCTCGTCAGCCTCCAGGGCGCCCACCCTCCCACCCCTTTGGATGTTATACGGCGCGAGGACGCGCCTTCGGGGAGGGGGGAGGTACTGTCACGTTTTGATGTATTGAGTTCTGTTTTGTATCTTGTCTTCCCCTGTCTTGTGTGATTTTTGGTTTAGTCCTGTTAAGTTTTCCCGCTCCTCGTTTGTGTCCAATTTTCTGCACCTGTTTTCAGTTAATTATCTTGTTTGGTTCAGTTCTTTTAAGCCCTGTGTTTTCCCTCAGTGTTTGTCGATCGTCGTCTATGTATGGTTGTGTGTTAACCCTGAATTCCTGGAGTTTTGTTCTTGTTTTGATTTTGGACGTTTCATTTTGTTCATTAAAACTATTATATTGAAGCTCCCGTGTCCACGTCTTCAGCAACCTGCACCCAACCCTGACACTTACAAAATAGTTTTTTCCAAGCGTGCTGTATCTTTTTTCATGGGCATGAGCGATGCTCAATTCACAAATGAATCACTTTTTTGAGTCGATTCTGTTCAAAGACTTCATCAAACAAGGTAGCAGATCTGTCTAAATCGATTCGCGAATCAGTTTGAATGATCTGTTCAGTTTTTCTGCAAGCACTAAATCGTCTGAAGCGCTTTCAATTCACACTCGTCTCTGAGTCGTAACAGGAAGATTTAAAATCATCAAGAGCATCTTTTTACTCTTACTTAAGTAACTATTAAGATTATTACTTTTACTTTGAGTAAATATTTCTATAAGTACTTTTACTTAAGTACAGTTTTTGGATATACCTCTGACAAAATGTCTTTCATATTTCAGTGTGCATCTGTGCGTTCATTCATTCACTCACACACAGACACCTGATTCATATTTAAACAGTCTTTTTGCAAACTGTAGTAAACAACAGCGCCTATCTGTGCCGTTAATTCATTCACACACAGAAACGTGATTCAATTTTAAAAAGTCTTTTTGCGTTTACAGACACTATTCTATATCGCGATTAGAACAAAGCACAAGAATAAAAAAACGTACACAATTCGCAATCACAATCCGTTGCTCCTCGAAATGAAAATAAACCAGCACTTGTTCTGAGGTAAATGTCCCAGGATTATTCGTCACAGCCTCGCAAGACGACATAGTACATTAATCTGATTAAACTTGGTGTGTTTTATCGAGATAGAGTTTATGTGGGTGTTGACATGTTTGCATGTATTGCCTCAGATCATTTGCGTTTGAATAGTGCGCGCTCTCCGTGGGCGTGTCACATTAGCAGAATAATGAGCTGCGAGAACGATAATGAGAACGGCTGATATTGCTCCCTTTTTATATAGATTACATAAAGAGAGAATATTTATTTCAGTTTTGAATTAGATAATTTAAAAGTACACACTTAAATGATTATAAAGATATATTGCTCATGCCTGGGTGAATAGTATTCGCTGAGTTTTGTTTAAGTTTAGAGACATGCTCCAGTAAAAAGGTTCACGGAGACAGAGTGGCAGAAAGCAAACCCTGTTTATTTCCTTTATTTTACAAAAGCACAATGTTTTATTTCGATTGTAAGTTGACACTTAGAGATTTTTTCATATTTCTTAAGTCATATGTCATGACCAAAAATGACAGAGTATTTTAAGTCTATTTTGCTGCTATGTGAAAAATAAATCGAGCAAAACGCGCTGGCACGTTTGCCGATCCCAGGGGGTTAAGCGAACGTTTGGTTGACTGTTGGGGAAAAACATCTGTTGTGTAACATTAAATCAGATCCGTGCTGTACAGTAGGTCTTAATATATAGGCTGTCTCTTTCATTAATGTTAATCAATCAATTGTGGTTTGGTGGAAAAAAAAGTTGAATATACATTTGTCCTATAGATATTTGGTTTTGACTCGGTTTGTGCCAAATTTGGTTGTTTTATCAGGTATGGTTGCTAGGTGATTTTGTTTTGGAACCTTCAGAAAACTCGATTTTTCTCAAAATTGACTTTGCTTACTCTATCAATTTCAAACAGGTGTAGCTCATTAATTTTTTGTATGATTCCAACTAATTGTACATCATTTTGAATAGAGAATGCGATATTGCCAATTTCATTTTTGAAAATATGCTCATTGCGGGTCACATATACAGTTTGTGAAAAAAAAAATGTCTTTAGGATGTCCCCATTAAACAAGGAAATCCAAAATGTGTGTGTCAAAATATGATCAGTGATATGTTTCCCATAATTTTTTAAAATATTGAGCTTGACTAGGTCAACGTATGTATAGTCAAAGCAAAATTCAGTGAAGACTGGCAAAATGGTTTCCTGAGAATGACTCAGCCATGCACATGTATTAATTTATTTTCATTTTCATTTAAAGAAACTTTCATTTAAAATTTGTATGTTTTTTTCTTTTTTTTTTCTTATATTTTATTGTTTCTGAATGTTGCAAACCCTCTGTTTCAGGGACTTTCCCTTCATGTTCTGAATATTATAATTGAAATATACTGTTTTGAAGAGATTGTATATTCTACCAGAGGCTCTTTTTATTGGGTATTATTTATTATGAATAGGTTGAATTGAATCCGATATTAGGCTAACACACTTTATATTGTGTGTACGCATGGCTTTGTCCACATTTGTGTATGTGTGTGTGTGTGCCTACATTTTATGTCCCTGTAGAGAGCATCTTCAGTACATTACCTCTATAAAATCCTTCATCCAGATCCCCAGTTTCCAGTTGTGGCTTAGAGGAACACTGTGCAGAGATCGAGATGAAGATGCCAGTTATCCAGGTTGTACATTTTGTATTTGGTATTTTATACCCCGTTCAAAGCAACTCAGAGGGAGCTGTAAACTTTGGAAGGACCTAGACTCAACTGTGGTCTATAAGGAGGGCCATGTAGTTCTAGCTGGGATGTTTCCCATCCACTCTAAAGGCGTCGACCAGAAGCTGAACTTTAGAAGTCAGCCAGACCAGAGGAAATGTTCGGGGTAATGAAAAAATCAGATGTAGTTCCTATTTATATTAGACAACAAAACTGATTATTGCTTATTTTAGTTTATTGTGTCAAAGATACATTTTGTTTAGACTAATTACTATTACTGTCTATAATAGCCTGTGATTAAATAATTTATTTTTGAGTTTTGAAATTAAGGCGAGACACTACAGGTGAATAGGGTATTTTTTTTAAATAATAGATATCATCATGAAACTTTCTCAGTTGATTACTTATGCAAGTATATTAAAAAAATGTATTACAAGTTTTTGAAATTTGTATGTTTAATTATGCAAATTAGGCATTATCTCGTTAAATATGCACAATTTTGCATATATTTTCGGTAGATAGATCTGACCATATGATAAAGCCAGGTGCAAAATTATTTTTTCATTTTGTTCACACACAAGATGAAAAAAGAATTTCAGAGGGATTTCAGGATATATGCTTTCATTACCTAGGAAATCAAAATATACTGTCCATAGCCTTAAAAAATCAATTCTCGCCATATTTTTTTTATTAAAAAGTCACATAAATCAGGCCAGAAATGATTTATAAACAAATCCCTCTGAAAATATCTTCAGAATACTGCTAAGTGTATAACTGGAAAGTTTGGTGTACATAGGTGCTACACAGGCTGAGAAGTTTCTACTGGAGAATGACAAAATGCTCATTTTGAGAAAACAGCATTTAAAGATTTGTAATGTAAAAATGAATACTTTTTTTAATGGAAACAACTATTTACAGACACAATATCTTATCAAATCATCAGCACCAACAATACAAACCAACTAAATCACATTACAACTTATAACACAGCATTTATGTCCTTCAAATGAACAGAAAAAGAGTCAAAAACACACATCTAAATGTCAGAGCGCGTCACGTGATGCATCTGAACCAATCACGTTGTCAGAAATTGACACCAGCCAATGAGATTTCGGTTTTAGAGTTAAATGCCCATTTTACTTTCACGATTGGTTGCTGATAAAAAGGAAATGACCATATTTGGATCCGACAGCGTTGAACAGGAGAAAGAGAGCTTTCCAACGGTGTGTGTGATGACAGGGTGCAGATAGCGATCGCAGAGCAGCATGTTGATATATAACGACAACTTTTTGTTGAATTTAGGAGAAATCTACAGACGCAAATGGACAAAGTGTAGTAAAATAAACACCTAAATGTGTATTTTGGAATTTTTTTCACCTCAAGTCTGAAAGAAGACATGTTATTGAAGACAAATAGCCCAAAATCTCAAAATTGACCAGTGAAAAAAAAAACGATGTTTTTGCCTGCCGTGTCTCGCCTTAACTGAAGGTTGATCTTTCTTTCAGATTTAACATGCGAGTGTTTCGCTGGTCTCAGTCAATGATCTTTTTCATTGAGGAGATCAACCAAAACCCTATCCTTCTGCCAAACATCACACTGGGCTATAAGATATATGACACATGTGGGCTGACTGCTCTGTCTCTGAGGACTGCATTGTCTGTAGTCTCTCAACCCATGAAGAGAAACAGTTTGGGGGAATGCTCCTCCCCAAGAATCCCCATCATTATTGGGGACTCTGGATCCACCCTGTCAATGGCCATTTCCAGAATACTCAACCTGTTCCGTATCTCGCTGGTGAGGGCAGATCAGCAAGACAAAATTATTTAAAATTAAGGAATTCTGTATTTGTGTACTCTTTGCCACTCTTTTTATGTTCACTCCTCTTTCAATCTTTTCATAAATCTCTGTCCACATTTCTGCTTCAGGTGAGTTATTTTGCCTCATGTGCTTGCCTGAGTGATAAGCACCAGTTCCCTTATTTCTTTCGCACAATTCCCAGTGATGTTAATCAGGCTAGCGCTCTTGCTCGTCTGGTAAAGCACTTCGGATGGACTTGGGTGGGCACAATAGGGGCCGATGATGCTTATGGGCGCACCGGCATAGATCTGTTCACCACTGCAGTGGCACAGTTGGGTGTGTGTGTGGCTTATCGAGTGATCATACCCAAACTGCCAACTCAGCAACAGCTGCAGGATATCGTCAAGACCATTCGAGATTCTACAGCACGTGTTTTGGTTGTTTTTGCCATTGAGGAGGACATCAAGCCAGTAGTGGATGAAATAGTTAGGCAAAATGTGACCGGGAAGCAGTGGGTGGCCAGTGAAGCCTGGGTGACTTCCACTCTCATCTCCACTAAAAAGAACTACCCCTCACTAAGTGGCACCATCGGCTTTGCCATTCGCCGAGCTGAGATACCCGGCTTAAAAAAATTCCTTGAAAGCATACAGCCCCTGTCTGAGCCTTACAATGCATTTGCAAGGGAGTTCTGGGAAACACAGTTCCAGTGCTCATTAAACACAAGTCTTCCTGCTCCCTCCACAACTGAACAAGTGCACTACACCCATAGCTGTACTGGCATGGAGAGGGTCCAGGACATTCACAGTATCTATAATGATGTGTCAGAGCTAAGGGTGACATACAACATGCACAAGGCTGTTTACACTGTGGCACATGCACTGCATAACCTGCTGCTATGTGAAAAAGAGATTGGGTCTGCCTTGACACAACAGTGCCCTGATATTCATAATCTACAGCCCTGGCAGGTACAGCAATACATGCTTGTGTGCATTTCAATAAATCAGTGTTAATTTAACCTTTAAGAGAAACATTTATGTGGCATAATGCTATTGTTATTATTAGTATTATATTTTTAACTTTTCTTTAATGTGTGTATATATATATATATATATATATATATATATATATATATATATATATATATATATATATATATATAGTAAATATTAATATATAATAATATTTATATAAATATTACCAAGGGTAATATTTCTGTGCCTTAATCTTCTCCAGGTTGTTGAGTTCCTGAGGAAAGTGAACTACACAAACATGTTTGGAGATTTGATCCACTTTGATAAGAATGGAGACCCCGTCGGGTCATATCACATAGTGAACTGGCAGAGAGGGTTGGATGAGGGTACGGTACAGTATGTTACAGTGGGTCACTTTGACTCCTCTCTTTCGACAGCACAGCAGTTACAGCTGAACCAGGACAAAATCATCTGGCATGGAGGAACTAAGGAGGTACAATTATGGAGTCTCATACTCTGTTACTAATAATCAGAATTTATTTTTCTGAATGGACAATTCTACTTATTTTAAATAGTGTCTGATTATAATTGTTTTCATTATTACATTTATTTCATTTAGCAGACATTTTATCAAAGGTGACATACATTTTGTATCAGTTCTTCAATTGCTTAGAACTTGGGAATTTATTTTTATCAATTATTTTATTTAATTTTTTTGTGGGTTGTGGCTATCTAGTCTCTATAATCACACAGATATTTTGATTATAATGTCTTGTCTCTCTCTCTTATAGATACCAGTATCTGTGTGCTCTGCTAGTTGTCCACAGGGATACAGAAAGGTTACACGAGAGGGTCAGCCTGTATGCTGCTATGACTGTGTGCTTTGTGCAGAGGGCAGCATCAGCAATATTACCGGTATTATCAGACTGATACACATATACATACAATGACTGGCATTACTGACGGATGACATCACGGTTTTCTCCAGAGCGGCTATATATATAAATTAACTGAATTAATAACTTTTTTACAACAAAATTCAACATCACTGAACTTACTTAAGCTGGATTGTGACGCTATTTTGCTCCGGAAAAAAAAAAAATTTGTTGCATTTTCCTGTTATCTCTGTAAAGCTGCTTTGAAACAATCTGTATTGTAAAAAAGCACTATGAATAAATGTGATGTGACTTGACTTGATTATTTTTGCATCAATTAACCTTTTTTTAAGCCATTCATTACAAATCACCAATTAAACTTATTTCCCTTGAATGAATTTTAGGTGAATGTCCCTTTCTGTGTGTTTATGCATCCATTTTTTAGATCAACCTGAATGCATGATTTGCCCTGAAGACTTCTGGTCCAATCAACATCGAAACCTTTGTGTTGCCAAGCAGATTGAGTTCCTATCCTACTCGGAGGCTTTTGGCATGGCCCTGGCAGCTATAGCCATTCTGGGTGTGGTTGCTGCGATGACAGCTGCTGCAATCTTCTTTCGCCATCGCGACACACCCCTGGTCCGAGCTAATAATTCGGAACTGAGCTTTCTGTTGCTGATTTCTCTCACTCTCTGCTTCATATGTGCGCTAACCTTCCTGGGTCAACCATCACGCTGGGCATGCCCTCTTAGACGAACTGCTTTTGGCTTGAGCTTTGCCCTCTGCCTCTCCTGTCTCCTTAGTAAGACTCTAGTGGTGCTTATGGCCTTTAAAGCCACACTGCCTGGTAACAACACTGTACGCTGGTTTCGCCCCCCTCAGCAGAGACTGGGTGTGTTTTTATGTTCAGTCTTGCAGGGGGGGGTTTGCGTGGCTTGGCTTATCAAAGCACCACCATATCCAGTAAGGAACACCTGGCTGTACCGCGATCGGATCATTTTAGAATGTCACCTGGGTTCAGTTGCCCTTTTCTGTTGTGTGTTGGGTTACATTGGCTGCTTAGCTGCCTTCTGCTTCATCCTGGCTTTTTTAGCCCGGAAATTGCCTGATCATTTTAATGAAGCTAAATTCATCACATTCAGTATGCTCATATTCTGTGCTGTTTGGATCACGTTTATCCCAGCCTATGTCAGTTCCCCTGGGAAATTTACTGTAGCTGTGGAGATATTTGCCATTTTGGCTTCTAGTTATGGAGTACTTTTGTGCATTTTTGTACCTAAATGTTACATCATTATTTTCATGCCTGAGAGGAATTCTAAAAAGTTTCTCATGTCCTAAAAATGATTTACCATGTCATGAGGTACTCTTTCTTGTGTTTTTAATGCCTTTTAACATTCACTTATATGTTAAAATATTTAATAAATGTAATAAAAAAAGAAAAACTATGTGTGTTGAATCGCTTTATGAGGTAATAATCAGTCTTGGCCTGTGACAATGAATGGAAGTACAATTTTATTAATCTCAGACACACATGCAAGTATGTTGTTCTGTCACTAGAGAGCACTAATGTTCCAGTAAAACTCTTCAGTTAGACTTCACAATGATGTGGCACTTGCACCAGACTCATTGGAAGCCTCTAAAAATGTAAATAAAAACTTTTGTCATCATGACCACTTTCTTTTAAAGAAGTACAACAGATTAATCTCTCTCTGTTTGTGATGAAGCTGAAACTTCTGCCTGCAGATCAGAAATGTTTAGTTAAATACTGTTGTGTAAATAATATTGTTCAAAACACGAAGCATATATTCAGAAAATGTGTATTCCTTGATGGGCATGAATTTTGTAAAAAAACAAACAAAAAAAAAAAATTCCACCATTCTCAAAGCCAAATCAAATTGTGACACGTGCAGAATGTTATAGTTGCCCTTAGGGTGTTTGATTTAAATGTATCCATAAGACAGAAGTTTGAAAGGTTATTAAAGATATATTTGATGTTTAAATACTGCTCTCTATGTAATAATGAAACCTCAGTTATGTTGCCAGAACTCATGTGATAACATAGAGCAAAAATTCTATTCTCACATTGAGAGATTATAATGTTTGTCTTGGTGTTGACCAAAAGTAGAACATTAGCGCTTGCAACGCCAAGGTCATGGGTTCGATTCCCAGGTAAAGCAATAACTAATAAGAATGTAAAAATGTGTACTTTGAAATGCAATATAAGTCACATTGGATAAAAGTGTCTGCTAACTGCATTCATGTAAATGTAATGATTTTCTGTGAACCAAGGCACCTGTACATTCATCAGTCTGTTCTTATTGTCCCCTGCACTGATCAATACAACATTACAGAGATGTCCTCGATGCCATCCCTGGCATGTTGAAGCACACACAGGAGGCAGAGAACAGCATCAATTTCCACATATCTCTAATGTGCTGGAAAATGACTGTAAATAGCCGGAGGGTCTCAAGCTCAATCCTGTAACACTAATGGCTGGTAATAACTTGTTTATACTTCAGTCATACTGATTCTCACATCACTTGCATCATTTTCACAACTTCCTTGCTTTTTTTTTCTTTGAAAAAAGGAAAATAACTGATGTGCAAATCATTACTCTACCGGATTGTTAATATATTGTTTACAACTTAGCATGGCTGTAAATGCAGACCATATGTGAGCTGGGCACTCTCTGTTATCTCTAACAATTTCCGATCGAGAGAACATGTAAACACTTGATTGGATTGAAAATTGAAACTGGAAAGTATTGCACATGTGCAATAACATAGAAATGGCGTAATGACATATGATGCATGGAATGAACAGCAGTTAAATCAAATGTCATAAATTACTCATGTTATTCTAAAATTATCCAACCAATCATCGTCTGTGAAGTGAAGCAGAACAATGTCCCATCAGCCTTCACTTCATGCTCTCAACCACAGAAAATTTGTTTTGGGCTCGGTAAGGGGAGTTTTATTTTTGATAAATATAAGCAGCACGGCAAACTGTTCATGTTCTCGTCGTCTCCTATTCAAACCCCAAAAAAGATTAATATTAAAGGGGTCCTTGATTATATTTTCTCTTTTTAACTTTAGTCAGTGTGTAATGTTGCTGTTTGAGCATAAACAACATCTGCAAAGTTAGAACTGTTAAAGTTCAATGTAGAGGGAGATTCTTGAGAAATTGCTTTTAACCCTTAAAGACCTAAACGGCCGCCGGCGGCTAATAAATAACTGTTGTTCTTAAATGTTTAATAACTTTTGAACCACTCATCCAATTTGTATGCTTTAAAAAGTCCCATAAAGAGGAGATTCGCGGCTTTATTTTGGTATCGGGTGCATTCAGATGCTCCGTAGTGAATGTGATTGCGTCATCAAGTTTTGATCACCATTGATTCGTCAAAGATTTGTGATTTGTTCATCTGAGCATGTGATTTGTTCATCTGAGCCAAACGAGCAGTTTGTTGATGCTTATGCCACGTTCCAGGCAACCTGTAACTCGTGTTTTTCCAACCTTATACCCGTGAAAGTGCACTGGAACGGCAGTCAAACCCGTGACTTCCCACCCGTGAACTCGTACTAGATCCATGTACTCCTAGTTACGAGTTCTGACGTCACATAGCCCGCAAAACCATACAAAACAACAATGGCAGCCCCTACGGATGCAGTGTTTCTGCCGGCGGTACACGATGACAATACACTTTAGGACAATATAACGTTGCAGTCAAATTAATAATAATATAATAATAATGATAATAATACACACACGATTATGTATTTCAATGTTATGTGTCTGAAACAATACGTATGTATATACACACACGATTATGTATTACAATGTTATGTGTCTGAAACAATAAGTATGTATATTGCGCTCAGGTATTTTTGCGTGACTGGCCTGGAACGCTACAAAGTCGTGAGTCGTGGTTTGAAGTCGTAATTTACGAGCTCAAAAAACTGCCTGGAACGCAGCATTAGTCCCACAACCAAGCCCAGATCGGTTGAAACTACATAAATATATATAAAGTCACATTTGCTTCAGTGCTCTATTACAATGTTTCTATTTATTTTTCTCCCTGAACTTTTTGGGACACATCTACATTGTAAATAACACCAGAGTTTCACTGAAAATCGCCTATAATAATGTTGTAATAAAAGGCTATAACTTGGTTAGGGATTGTTACATGTAGTAAAAATTTCATCTGGAAATCTAGAATATCCAAGTACAACTTTCTAAAGGAAAAAATCCAAACTTCAGGAGGATTTGTTTGAGCTGAGTAAAAAAAAACATAAAAATCTGCTGCCGTTTTTCTTAAATCTGGTAAATTTATCCATTCTAAGACAAAATAAATGTAAAATTGGTAATTTAAATAAGCTAGATTGAAACCTCAAGTTCTCCTGTTTAAAGCGAGACACTACAGGTGAATAGGGTATTTTTTTTAAATAATAGATATCATCATGAAACTTTCTCAGTTGATTACTTATGCAAGTATATTAAAAAAATGTATTACAAGTTTTTGAAATTTGTATGTTTAATTATGCAAATTAGGCATTATCTCGTTAAATATGCACAATTTTGCATATATTTTCGGTAGATAGATCTGACCATATGATAAAGCCAGGTGCAAAATTATTTTTTCATTTTGTTCACACACAAGATGAAAAAAGAATTTCAGAGGGATATCAGGATATATGCTTTCATTACCTAGGAAATCAAAATATACTGTCCATAGCCTTAAAAAATCAATTCTCGCCATATTTTTTTTATTAAAAAGTCACATAAATCAGGCCAGAAATGATTTATAAACAAATCCCTCTGAAAATATCTTCAGAATACTGCTAAGTGTATAACTGAAAAGTTTGGTGTACATAGGTGCTACACAGGCTGAGAAGTTTCTACTGGAGAATGACAAAATACTCATTTTGAGAAAACAGCATTTAAAGATTTGTAATGTAAAAATGAATACTTTTTTTAGTGGAAACAACTATTTACAGACACAATATCTTATCAAATCATCAGCACCAACAATACAAACCAACTAAATCACATTACAACTTATAACACAGCATTTATGGCCTTCAAATGAACAGAAAAAGAGTCAAAAACACACATCTAAATGTCAGAGCGCGTCACGTGATGCATCTGAACCAATCACGTTGTCAGAAATTGACACCAGCCAATGAGATTTCGGTTTTAGAGTTAAATGCCCATTTTACTTTCACGATTGGTTGCTGATAAAAAGGAAATGACCATATTTGGATCCGACAGCGTTGAACAGGAGAAAGAGAGCTTTCCAACGGTGTGTGTGATGACAGGGTGCAGATAGCGATCGCAGAGCAGCATGTTGATATATAACGACAACTTTTTGTTGAATTTAGGAGAAATTTACAGACGCAAATGGACAAAGTGTAGTAAAATAAACACCTAAATGTGTATTTTGGAATTTTTTTCACCTCAAGTCTGAAAGAAGACATGTTATTGAAGACAAATAGCCCAAAATCTCAAAATTGACCAGTAAAAAAAAAACATGTTTTTGCCTGCCGTGTCTCGCCTTAAAATGATATATGGTACTTAATGCTGACTGCTATAATGGGTTAGAAAAACAAAGAAAAGAGCAGGCAAGTCATGTGCTCCAAAAATGGTCTAGGTCTTTAAGGGGATAAGGACTACAACAAACGGCTGGTAGGGACCACAACAAGCTTCATCCTGGGTTGGTGACATCACAAACCCTAACTTTAACCAAACTTCTGAAACCTAAAATGAAAAATGAGACACCCTACGGTCTCATGGATTTAACGGACTGTGGTATTACAAATTTATTAAATGTATAATTTAGGTTCCAAAACAAACTGTGTATAACCTGAGACAGTTCTGGACATTGAATTTAGCATTTAAGATTAGGATGGTCATTATATCCGGCCCATCCTGTTTTTCTGTATTGGTCAAGATTACTGAAAACTCTTAATGGCCACTGATACTCCCACTCTTTGTCTCAATGATAATGTAAAGGTTTAACCAATCTAGTCAGGCTGACTGGATTAGCATCTCAAGGCTCTGATGTTACACCTTTGTCTTTGAGTTTCTGTCCCAGTGCGGGGAATTCTTCCCCATCCTGTTCTCATGTCCCCCCCTTGCCTTTTGTCCTGTCACAGTGCAGGAACCAAATGTAACCCCTCCCCTTGAAAGGTATATCAACTACAGTTAGTCTGCTTTAGATTAGACTTGGGCACGATTTTGGACGAAGCAGACTACAGCAAATAAAGAATCCTGCTTTAAAAGATACACTTGAGTCTCCTGGTCTTCGCTCTTCTGAGTTCCTAAACTTTAGAAGAAAATTAATTCCCAACAGATGGTGCCGTGACCCGGATAGAATTAACTTCACCTGAATCCAGATTTGAAACAAAGACTGAGTTCCAGAACTTCAAGCTCAACAAAGAATCTCAACAAAGAGTGAACTTCTGACTGAATTCCAGACTGAATCTTGAAACTTCAAGCTCAACAAAGAATTTCAACAAGAATTCACCTTTCTGACTGAAGTTCCAGACGGAATCTTTTTCATACAAACAAAGATTCGGTGAGTTTCACTCTATTCAAAGAACCGCTGAACAACCAGTACAAATTTTGTGCCTCTGCGCAGCCAGAGAAAGAGTTATCAGACAGCTGTAGTGTTTGGTTAACTTAAGTTATCCTTTAAAAGTTTTGCTTTTAGAGATGAAAATGTATCCTCTGTTCAGGCAGGGATGATTAACATTACGTGTTAATATTTTGAAATTAAAAGAATACCCTCTGTTTCAGGCAGACAGGGAAGAAAAGAATACCCTCTGTTTCAGGCAGACAGGGAAGAAAATAATACCCTCTGTTTCAGACAGGGAGAATTAGCATCTTATTCTACTGATTTAAAAACCCTCTGTGCAAACAGGGAAGACTTAGCCGAGGTTAAGTGTGAAATGTTGGTTAATTTGGAAGGTTAACAAGAATTGATCTGTGTTAACAAGTGTACCCTCTTTTGATCAGAGAAGTTTTGGTGTTTGATTGTGTGATAACAAAGAACATCACAAAATGGTTAGAAGGAATGCTAGGCTAGTTCCATCAACTGAGAAAAATGGATTAGCTACTCCTTTATGGACAGACAAGATTCAAGTCATTGCTAGGAGAGCACATGAATTCCATAGTGACTGAGTCAGTTAGGTTGGATTTGACAAAGAAGTTTGGTATTGACCAAGACAAAGTTTGGTCTATTGAAGAATGCAAGAAGGTGTTAGGTGCATGTATCCGAAAGAAAAACATGAAAGGAATAATATGTTGCCATAGAGAATATAGCTTATCCATTGCACAAGAACAAGCTAGGTGTATTGATAAGTTAAATGAACAGAACAAACAATTGCAGACTCAAGTGTCTTGTTTCAAGACAAAGGTGAGCCATAATCAGGCCTCAAACAAATGTGACTCTGAAGACCAACAGTCAGATGAAAGCTATCCTGATTTACAGTCTTTCTGTAGACTAGGACCCCCTAGAAATTCTGGTTTTATAGATAAAGATGTAAATGCTTTTGAAGTGTGTGGAGCAAGACAAAAGACTCAGACTAGGCCCCCACACTGCAGTTACAAACAGTCAAATTATCTTTAGGTCCTAAAGAAATCGAGAGAATCGCTGAAAATTTGCCATCAGTGCAAAGAATTTTTTCTGAGTTTAGGAGAGAATTGTCCAGAAAGATGCGGCTTTACGATATGTCTCTAGCTGAAATCACTCAGCTAATATCACAGATCTTGACTGAGTCAGAATTCAATGATTTTGAAAATGCCGTAAACAATTCTGAGTTTCAAAATGCCAGAAAAGATGACTTGAGAGAGGGAGTTCTGAGAGTGTTAACAAGCATTGTTGGACCGAAGGTAGACTGGTTAAAGATCACTAATTGTGTACAGAAGAATGATGAAACTGTTAGTGAGTACACAGAAAGATTTTGTCAGACAGCTGCAGCTTACAGGGAATTGCAGACACTCCAGAGAAGGTGTTAGCTGATAATGGCCCTTTAGCTCGCACCTGGTCTCATTGTCTTTTGCCAGAACACAGAAAGGCGTTGCCTTTCTTAAACATCACATGGGCTACTAGAAATTTGCAAGACAATTTGGAAAGTTTAGCTACTTGGGAAAGAGACTCTGATGTCAAGGAGAGAGTTAAAATTGCATCAGCTTCCTTTAAGGTCAACCAAGAGAAGCAACAGAAATGCAAATGTCCTAAGAGAGAGGGCATCAGTTGTTATTATTGTGGTAAACATGGACATTGGGGAAAAGAGTGTAGGAAAAACAAAAAGAATGTTAGAGAAGTGAACAATATTACTCAGTTTCTGCTCAATCTCCTGGTTGCTCTGAAGCAGCCCCTCCCCTCGTCATTAAACCTGCTGGGCAGCTGTTTTAGGTGTTAGCCATTCAGGCTGTGAGTGCTTAATTTTCCCCACTAACTTACAACAGAGATAAAAGACTTCTGTTTTTTGTTTAATAGAACAAAAGGAAAGTGACTGTCTCAGTTTTTCCTTTGGGGGACACTAATTAAAATAAACTCACAGCCTTAAATGTTATTTTACAGCACAGGCCTTTCATCATTAATAGTGTTAGGTCAGACTGTAAACGTAAAATGCCCTCATGCAGTTTCCACAATAATGCCAAACATTGTTTTATCCTCATGTATGGTGTCTGCTATGACTGAAGTTGTTAGAGGATGGAGAAATAACTCAGATGAAGATTACACACGTCACAGGACAGGTAGTCCAAGAAATCTCTAGAATGTTGCAAGCCATTAGAGCCTAAGTGGCACATCAAGTGATATTAATTACAGCAGTTGCAGTATTGTGTCAGGATAAACTTGGACAGATTGTGTCACACTGTAAAAGTTGCTCCCCCTCCCACAGGGAAATGACAGGACACGGGAACAGTGAGGGGCCGAAGGAAGAACCGATTGCAACAGGCATCGGGGGCCAACCCTTCGGTGAAGACTCCCTCATAATCATCCCCCTTCCATTAGTCCATTCCTCACCTCACTGGTTCTATTTAGGTGTCAAAATAATTAAGAGAATAGGGAAAGATGGAACAACAATAACAGAACAACAACAGCAGACTCTGAAAAGTTTACAACACTAGTGTTTGAACAAATTACTCCTCCTGTCTTTTGTTTTCTCTCTTCCTCTGTACAGATACCACTTGCTGACCTGAGACCCATATGCACCGACCTCCTCGTCTGCGTATGAAGACATAACCTCAAGAATCAACTAGACCTACTGCCCGAGCCAACTATCACAAAAGGATAAAGAAAAGAAAAAAAATATACACAACGCAGAGACGACGAAACCTTCAGTCATCTATCGACATGATCAAGATTGTCCTACTACTACACATCATAAAGATCGCACAAAGTCCAGACTCCAGAAACGACATATTCTTAGAGCTGAGGAATATGTAAAAAATAAAATAAAAATAAAAACGCCTTGTTTGCTGGAAAGAATGTTTGCATGTCACATCTGAAGATGACTGCATTCCAGGACTCAATTGTGCACAAACATGATGATCCAACAAGATATTCTTGATCTTTCAGCATATTTACACCAAGATGACTGAAGATAATTCTTCATGGTTCGGAAACTTGATTGATCTCAAGAAAATCAGAGTTACAACCAGAAAAGACTCACAGACTCTAATTGCATGTTTTATTTCTGTCAACATGCAATTGCAGAAACATCAACACAGAGCAAGCTATGTGCCTGTAACTTACGCAAGTTACAAGAATAACTAAAGTGTCTAAATTTGTATTTTGTGAGAGTTATTTAGAACTCTCAAAGGGGGAAATGTGGTATTACAAATTTATTAAATGTATAATTTAGGTTCCAAAACAAACTGTGTATAACCTGAGACAGTTCTGGACATTGAATTTAGCATTTAAGATTAGGATGGTCATTATATCCGGCCCATCCTGTTTTTCTGTATTGGTCAAGATTACTGAAAACTCTTAATGGCCACTGATACTCCCACTCTTTGTCTCAATGATAATGTAAAGGTTTAACCAATCTAGTCAGGCTGACTGGATTAGCATCTCAAGGCTCTGATGTTACACCTTTGTCTTTGAGTTTCTGTCCCAGTGCGAGGAATTCTTCCCCATCCTGTTCTCATGTCTCCCCCCTTGCCTTTTGTCCTGTCACAGTGCAGGAACCAAATGTAACCCCTCCCCTTGAAAGGTATATCAACTACAGTTAGTCTGCTTTAGATTAGACTTGGGCACGATTTTGGACGAAGCAGACTACAGCAAATAAAGAATCCTGCTTTAAAAGATACACTCGAGTCTCCTGGTCTTCGCTCTTCTGAGTTCCTAAACTTTAGAAGAAAATTAATTCCCAACAGGACACATGAAATAAGTACACAAGACCGAAAATTCATATGACGTGTGCCATTTGGGACTAGGCCTATGATCGTGAACCACAATAGCCACATATAAGAGATAATTTAAATTTAGAATAATTTTTAATGTCATAGGATGTCAAAGCTCAATATGTTTTGCAGGACTTAAATGTGTAAATATAGAAGCCCAGTATTTATCTGGAGGTCTTTGTACAGGTTTATTAATGCAATTATATTTTACGCTTATGTGTTCTATGATATGCAATGGAAGTAAATTTTAATGTTTAACATGGGTGTATAGGCTCTATGCGCAACTTACTTCCGCATTCTGCGAAATGGGTGTCACCACATCCCGTTCAGGGGCCTCATTTATAAAACTGTGCGTAGGATCCTTACTAAAAGTGTACGTGCGCCCGAAAGCAAAAAATGGCGAATCATAACCTGTCAACCTGTCACAAATACGTCATAACAGGTCTAAATATCAAATTTAAAGAAGTTATTTAGCTTTGCGTTAACATTACATTACCCTGTCATATGTGGTTGGTTTTGACTTTGACCGTCATGACTATTTTAGGTCGTCATGAATATTTTACTTGTCCTAAAATCTTTATAACTAGTACAATGTGTTCCACTTCACTTGAGGACAAGTAAAATATTCATGACACAGTTATAATGGTGTCATGACGGCCAAAGTCAAAACCAACCACATATGACAGGGTAATGTAATGTCAACGCAAATCTAAATAACATCTTTAAGTTTGATAATTAGATGTCAAGCTGTCATCACAAAGACATTTCTATCTTTGTTAATGTCAAGTTGTCATAATCAAGACATTTTTGTCTTGGTTAATATCAAGTTGCCATAACAAAGACATTTTTTTGTCTTTGTTAATGTCAAGTTGTCATAACAAAGACATTTTGTCTTTGTTAATGTGAAGTTGTCATAACAAAGTCATTTTAAACAATGTCAACTTTGCATTAAAAGTGTCGTAATTTACAGAATGACACTTAATGACAAAAGTCATAAACATTCATAAAGACTCCTTCATGTTGTTGACAGGTGTTATGTCATGTTTATGACAGTGTCATGTCAGTCTTATGCACACCAGTTCAAATAAAGTGTTACCATATACCGTATATATATAAAATAGCAATTTTAACCAGAAAAATCTACAATGCATGCCCAAATTCGTGCAGCTATATAGTTTCTCTTGATATCAGCATGTTCACAGGTGTTTATTTTTTTACATTTTTTTTTACAGGGACGAGATGCCACTGATGAGTCGTGCTGAATTTAACATTCAACAGTCTCTGTACATGAACATGGTGAAGTGAAAAATCAAACACCTTGGAAATGACAGGTATGTACTATGTTTCAGGAATGGCACAAAGTTGTGTGAATGTTCAAGCCTCTGTCTTTAGATCAGTCTGTTTACTAATGTGCTTTTTTGTCCTTTGTTGTGTATCTTTGGATAATGTTGTGTTGTAAATAAATCCAAACAATCTAAAAGCCATTCTTTTTTAAATCTCCTCATTCTTTGTGCAAGGCTCCTCATAATGATATGGCCTGATAGCACACCTAATTGGGCCATTATGGGAGGTCTTTGTCTTTCTCAGGTGTGAAATGCCATACATATTATTGAGAGATCATGCCTCCTTGCATAAAGCTTTCTAAAAAAAACACGTCATAAAAAATGTAAAAGACTTTATTGTCTTATCTGAATGAGTAGTCAGGATGATTCTCACATAGTTTTGGAGCAAATATTCTAGGCTATGTGATACAATTTTCAAAAGTCTTGTGAAGAAATAATCTATATGTGTTTTGTGGCCTTATTTCAGAAATTCAGAAAGTTTTTTTCAATAACCATGCATAAGCAATATTCTCTCAAAAATACAAATATGTACATACATGTTGCTCACATATTATGGTAGCCCTGTTTGTGCTAAATAGAGTGTAATTACACCTGTGCCATTAATATGTTTATAATCAACTGAAAAAAGCACAAATGTCAGGGCATGTCAAAACATATCAACGACCCCAAAAACACCTCAGACCCCAGAGGGTTAATACTGTATTAAAGAATGAACTAAAATTTATTGGAAATGTATGATGTTGGGTCCTAATCATCTTTTAAAAGATTCCCCTGCCTGAACTTGTCAGTTGGTGGTTTGATAATTGAACAAGTGGAGGAGGCCAAATTGCTCTGGTATGATTGTGGACAGTAGGTTGACCTGGAACGCCCACATAAAAGTAATAAAATGGGCAGGACTATGGCTGCAGTTCGCCATTGCAGAAAATGCATCCCGATTCGTACACGGAAAACTTTGGTGGAATCAATAGTTCACTTTCGTTGTCACTCCGAGTTACGTCAGATGACGATGAATGGGGTTTCGCTTAGAACGCCTATCGACTTCGAGTATAAAAAACGAGCCAATGGCAAAGAAATGCCATGGGTCTGCAGAATTTGCATAGCGTATCTCTGCCTTACCTCGCGGGTATAAAAGGAGGACGCCAGCAACATGCAGATATGTTTTCGCTTCGGAGCCAAGAGTATCTCTTCACTCCACAGCCATTTCAGACTTCGCTCCACGAGAGGAGCCACTCTCTCTGGTGTTGGTGTGACGGCGATCTGCAGCGAGTTCACATTGCCTGCTGATCTGTGCAGTGATCTGCCAGTGTGTGTGTGTCTCCCTGCTCGCTTCAACATCGCTGAGTTTTTTCTCCTCTCACAAAAAACCTTGCATGCGGCACGTCTTTTTAAAGATGGCTCGCCCGTGCATTTCTGGTTGCGGTCGACTCATTTCCGATTTTGATGGGCACATTCTCTGCTCTGCGTGTGTGGGCTTGATCACGCTAGATCAGCGTTTGTGGATGACTCACGTTCTTCCCGCGGGAACGTGATCATCGCGTCATTACGGTCGAGACTCAATGATCTCGTTAGAGAGAGAGAGTCCCCTCATCCACACCCCGATCTAGCACTCTCCACGTGAGGTGCTACTTCGGCTGGTGGCCAGGGTGACCTGAGGGTGAGAGTGTGGAACAAACCGCCGACTGTGTGTCCGTGGACCACGCCCCCCTCTTCAGTGACACAACCCGTGAGTGTTCAGGGGATTCCCCGGGTCTATTTTCGGATGCCCTGCAGGTTTCCCTTGACGCTCCAGAATCGGATCTGTTGTCCATCGCAGCATCACAGGGTGGGCTAGAATCTTCAGGAAGTGAAGATTCGACAGTGCTGCCACTTTTGGGTGTGCATATGGCATTTGTCGAGTCAGATCCTGAGATGACGGCCATGCTTTCCCGGGCCATCCCGGATGTGCATCAGGAGATCTCGAAATCCTCGAAAACCCCCATGTCTTCCAGTGATCCCTCGTTGATCTCCTCCCCCTTCCTTCCCTCGACGGGGCCGATGCCCATGGGTACACTGGGGTCCCCCCAGTTGAAAGCTCTGTTGCGATGCTACTGTGTCCTCAGAGTGCTTCCCAGCGCAATCCTAAGCACCCGTCCAAAGCCTGTAGTTTTTTCGTCTACACTAAACTGTGGCGAAATCCTATTACAGGACAGGCAGCCGCCTCACTGCATGCCATGGCCATTCTGCTGGTCTACCAGACCCGCCCAGATTGAGGTTTATTCTGCCGACGGCCCCGCCGTCCGCTCAGATCCCTCAGTCTGCCCACCGCCGAAGGCGCCCTCCCACGGTTCCAACCCTGCTTGTTCACCAGGGCTGGCTCTGGAAGCTGCAGGGGGACACCACAGCCCTCTCCAGCCCCGCCCCCCGCTATACGCCGGGTTGAGCGGCACTCTCAGACGGGAGAGTCAGTTCTTTCTGAGAATAAGGATTCCTCCTCAGCCCTCCACCAGGGAAAGGAGTGGCCCTGCTACCAGCTTCTGGAAACAGTTCCATCTCTGAGCACACCGAGTTCACGGACGACACGGTGCACCGCCCCCGAGCCGTGCACCCCTCGTCCCCCTCTGTCTCAGAGCCGAATGACAGTGTGTGCCGTCCCCGGACCGTACCGCTCTTATCCCCCTCTGTCGCCAGACCCCTGGCAGAGCAGGCCCCTGCGGAACGCTGGTCATTCCCTGGCCTCCTCTGTCAGGGTGCGGTTATGACTGTGCCCCCACACCGGGCCGCTATGCCGTCCACATCTGGGCCGGTCATTCCGCTTCGCTGCACCACCGAGGGGACGTCTGTGGTTCGTTGACTCTGCTGGCACAGTTCTTAGGAGCCTGGCTACAGCTTCCCAATCTGTTCCGCTGGGTCGTGCGAACCATCGGCTCGGCTATGCGATTCAGTTCGCACGGCCTCCTCCCCGCTTCAGGGGAGTCCGCTCCACTATGGTCGGTGGCTACGCTCCTATCATGAGAGGCGAAGGGTACGATTGAGACTGTCCCTCCAGCCGAAATGAGGTCCGGGTTTACAGCCCCTACCTCATTGTGCCGGAGAAATCTGGTGGGTTACGGCCAATCCAGGACCTGCGCATCAGATACTGCCCCCTTAACAGGCTGCCGTTCAAGATGTTCCTGGCCAAACGCATTTTGTGATGTGTGCGGCCACAGGATTGGTTTGCAGCGATCGACATGAAGGACGTCTACTTTTATGTCTCCGTTCTCCTTCGACTCAGACCATACCTACGGTTTGCTGTGAGGGCGCGCGCATATCAGTACGCTGTTCTCCCATTCGGGCTAGCCCTGTCTCCTCGTGCCTTCACAAAGGTTGTCGAGGCAGCCCTTGTTCCTCCATGGGAACACGGGGTTCGCATCCGGAACTATCTCGGCGACTGGCTGTCCTAGCTCACTCTCAAGACCAGGTTTGCAAACACAGGGACCCAGTGCTCCGGCACCTAGCTTGTCTGGGCCTTCGGGTCAACTGGGAAAAGAGTAAACTTTGCCCCGTGCAGAGGATCTCTTTTCTCAGTATTGACTTGGTCGCCTTCTCCACTCAGCCATTGCTGACTTGCCTGAGACTATCGAGTGCGGTTCCACTGAAGTTTTTCAGAGGCTTTTGAAGAGACAAAGAGCTGGTCTTAGGTCCTGAAACACTGCGTTCTGTACTGGACAGAGCAGTGCCAAGGCTGGGTCTGCCTCCTTGCCTCCAAGAAGAGGCTTTTCGCCATGTGCAATGGACATGCTGCCACAGGCTCCTGGACAGGACCCCAGCGCCTATGGCATGTCAATTGCCTCGAGTTGCTGGCAGTACGCCTTGCCCTACACCGCTTCCGGGCGTTGCTCAGGGGTCAACACGTACTAGTCCGATCAGACAATACCACCACTGTAGCGTACATCAACCGTCAAGGTGGTTTACGGTCCCGCCGTATGTTGCAACTCGCTCGCCTCCTCCTCTTATGGAGTCAGAAGCGTCTGAGGTCGCTTCGAGCCATTTATATTCCCGGAGCCCTGAACTGTGCAGCCGACGAGCTCTCACGGCTTCAGCCCCTCCATGGAGAATGGCGACTCCATCCCCAGTCGGTTCAGCTGATTTGGGACCAGTTCGGGGATGCACAGATAGATCTGTTTGCCTCTCACGACCTGACCCATTGCGTCCTGTATTTTTCCCTGACCGAGGGCATGCTCAGCACGGATGCACTGGCGCACAGCTGGCCGCGGGGCCGCAAATATGCGTTTCCCCCAGTGAGCCTTCTTGCGCAGACCTTGCGCAAGGTCAAGGAGGATGAGGAGTAGGTCCTTCTGGTCGTGCCGTACTGGCCCACCCAGACCTGGTTCTCCGAACTTGTACTCCTCGCGACAGCACCTCCTTGGCCAATCCCTCTGAGGAAGGACCTCCTTTCTCAGGGACGGGGCACCCTGTGGCACCCTCGTCCCGATCTTTGGAAACTCCACGTGTGGCTCCTGGATGGGACGAGGCAGGTTTGAGTACCCTACCACCAGCGGTGGTGGCTACCATCACTTCCGCTAGAGCGTCGTCCACGAGACTCGCCTATGCATTGAAGTGGAACCTCTTCATCAGCTGGTGCTCTTCTCGCCGAGAAGACCCCCGGAGATGTTTGATCGTTGTCGTGCTTTCCTTCCTTCAAGATGGGTTGGAGCGAAGGCTGTCTCCCTCCACCCTCAAAGTATACGTTGCCGCTATCGCTGCACACCATGATATGGTAGAAGGTAAGTCCATAGGAAAGCACGACCTGATCGTCAGGTTCCTGAGGGGAGCGAGGAGACTGAATCCTCCTCGCTCTCCTCTCGTTCCCTCTTGGGACCTCGCGGAGTGCTCCCTTTGAGCCTTTGCATTCAGTGGAGCTTAAGTTCCTGTCGATGAAGACAGCGCTCCTGGTTGCACTGGCCTCTATCAAGAGGGTAGGGGACCTGCACGCATTCTCCGTTGATGAAGCGTGCCTGGAATTCGGGCCGGCTTACTCTCACGTGATCCTGAGACCCCGGCTTGGATATGTGCCCAAGGTTTCCACCACTCCCTTCCGGGACCAGGTGGTGAACCTGCAAACGCTGCCCCTGGAGGAGGCAGACCCAGCCTTGGCACTGCTCTGTCCAGTACGCGCTCTCTGCGCCTATGTAGACAGAACGCAGTGTTTCAGGACCTAAGAACAGCGCTTTGTCTGTTAAGGTGGGAAGCTGAAGGGAAAGGCTCTCTCCAAGCAAATCTCACTGGATAGTGGACGCCATTGCTTTGGCATACCAGCAGCAAAGCCGACCGTGCCCCCTTGGTGTGACCGCCCACTCCACCCAGAAAATCAACAAACTGTACCGCGGGGATCGCCTGAGTTCAGTCTCGGCTCCTCAGCGAAGAAACATATCTTCATGTTGCTGGCATCCTCCTTTTATACCCACGAGGTAAGGCGGAGATACGCTATGCAAATTCTGCAGACCCATGGCATTTCTTTCCCATTGGCTCGTTTTGTATACTCGAAGTCGATAGGCGTTCTAAGCGAAACCCCATTCGTCGTCATCTGACGTAACGTCTCCGTTCCCTACTCGGAAACGAGGGTTACATCCGTAACCGAGACGTTTTGTGTCATCTGGACTATTGTTCCATCATTTGGGATTCAACTACAGAGAATAATTTAAACAGATTACAGATTGCACAAAATAAAGTATCTCAGCTTGTTCAGGGACATGCACAATCAGTTAGCATGGCTTCATGTAAGAAGCAGAATTAATTATTCTCTTATTAAATTCTTAAAAAATATAATTATTAATAGGGATGGGACGATTACCGGTTTCACTATAAACCAAGATAAAATGTACTGACGGTTAGTAATATCATTTAAAATTTAATTATATATTTTTTAATTCGAGCAGGAATAGCTGAAGGCAGTGACCGTGATTGAGAGGTATCAGCCTTTTAAGAGGACCAAATCTGCCCCTGGTTCCATTGTTTTTTTTACTTCTAGATAGGCCGTATCCAGATCAGATGGTGGACCTGCGCCTAGACACGACCACAACGCATCCCTGAAGTGTCAGCAGAGATTGTGTCAACTAGACTTTCCCCTGTGAAGGCCTCATCGACAGGTCTGCCATCAGCACTGATCCTCAACAAACTCGTCTCCATACCTTCTTGATGACTCCGAACTTCAACCGGATGGAATTGGATATTATTCTGAATGTTTCAATCCAATCTGACTTCTGACCTATAATGCTGCCTGAATAATAATCATACACTGTTCGTTCATTGGCCAGAGGCGAACTGGCCCCCTGACTGAGCCTGGTTTCTCCAAAGTTTTTTTTTTCTCCATTCTGTCACCCGATGGAGATTTGGTTCCTTGCCACTGTCGCCTTTGTCGCCTTTATTCACCTTTGTTGCCATTGGCTTTTGGCTTGCTTAGTTGGGGACATTTAATTTAATATTCAACAATAATATTAATCTGCCTGTATTGACACCATTATATGAGAACTGAACTGAGCTGGACAATGACTAGGTGTGGGCGATATACCGATATGAATGTGACTACCAGTATTATGTTGTACCACGATATGGATTTTGCGATAGTGAGAATACCATTAGATATTCATAAATTCAAATTTTGCAGTTATATTGTTTTGTTCAATTTGGTACTCTTTACAACTTTTAACACTACTAATGATGGTACAAAATTGAGGCTGAACTGAATGTTTAACCTTGTCCTCTATTGTGTCCAACTTGAGTGATGCACAGGCATTAATAATCAAACACAGAGAGCATGGTAACAGTCCAGTGTTTCTCACACAGACTAATTATTGGTGTTGCGCCACATAATCAACACCGGCCGCCACATAATGCGTTTCGTTATTCATTTATATATTTTTTACGCTGTTTAAAACACGCAGTGTATTTGTTCTCTGTCACTCTGACAGAGTGTCACTCCGTCTCTGTCACTCACACGTCTCTCACACATACACGCACTCGCACGTACACGCGCACACACACACACACACAGCGTCGGTCTACTCCGCGAGCGACAGGGAGAGACCGAGTGTGTCCGAGCATTAGTAAATTGATACATAGTAATATATAATTACTATATAAGAGGTATGGAAGTTAAATAAATGGACAACAATATAAATAGAAAGAACAATTAAATTCTCACCACTGTGTTAACAATATGTAGCCTACTTCTGTCTTTGGTCAATTTACAAAAACATCTCGGTTAACATAATGTTGTCTTCAATTAGGCCAAAGTGTCAAACGTCTCTGAAATCACACTATTTCATATTTATTGATTATAACGTATTCAATCCCACATGGAAAGAACCTATATAAACATATATGTTTTGATATAGGTTTTGATATAGGTTTTGAATATATGTGACATATATAAAATTGGCGGTTTTCCTATATTATATGTACATATATGCACATATATGCACATATAGGTACACATATATGTACGCATATATGTCTACCTATATACGTGCATACATGTATCTATATAGGTACATATATGCGTGCATATATGTACCTATATAGGTACATATATGCGTGCATATATGTACACATATGTGCATATATGCACACCTATATAGGTACATGTATGCACGTATATAGGTAGACATATATGTACACATATGTGCATATATGTCTACATATATACGTGCATATATGTACCAATATAGGTACATATATGCACGTATATATGTAGACATATATGCACATATGTGTCTACCTATATACGTGCATACATGTACCTATAAGTGTAGACATATATGCACATATATATGCTCTTTTTTACCTATATAGTAGTACAATTATTAAAATCCATAGCTACTAGGCAACATAAATAATAGTCCAAAATGTAGAAATTTACATTATTTATTTAGTTATGATTACGAACAATAGTACAAGAACAAAAATAAGCTGAACAGAAAAAATAAAATACAATTTATCTCAGTAGCACCTCATTTTAGTACATGAGATCCACGGGGAGGAGTCAGATCAAGATCCAAGGGGTGGAGATGGGTAGGATTAGGGTTGGGTTTAGGGATTAGGGGGCGGAGTTGGGTAGGTTTAGGTGTATGTAAGGTGGGATTCCCGTGGATTTCATGTTCCGCAGTGAGAACCATCTCATTTATCTGGCTGATCTTCTCAGCTCAGTGAGCTTCGAATTGATGGAAGTTCCTATCTGCCCTCGGCTGGCTGCCGGCCACTTCTTCAATGTAGCATCTAGAGAAGACAAAAATAATAATATAGTGCTTCATCAGGAACCCAAAGTGCTTACAGTACAGCTGCGATTGGACACATATTTTGGATAAAGGGCTGATCATAATAAAAAATGCGTCATGTAAACACGTCAATTGGAAGATTCTGATTGGATTCTGCTAAATCTGAAAGAAATTCTGATTGGAAACATCACCCCCCCCTTTTTTTTTTAGCGGCATCGTTCTTTCATTGTTAACAGTCACACAGTCAATCATGTGCATCCAAAGCAGAGAAAATTCATGGATAGGAAAAATTTAGCCACTCCCAAGTTTTTTGGTTTGCTTAAAACACAGGTGAAGTACAACTTCTGCAGTTGTTTTAGGGAAATTAAGACCGCTCTGCGGATGTCAAAATGCTATTGTTCTGAATAAGGCTTGGTGCATGTTTATGCACGTCATGATAAGATTTTTTGTTTCCATGTAAACTGATTCAGATTTTCCAATCCCTCAAATTTTTTATCTGATGTAAGAAACTTTGCACATGTAAACATATTTAGTTGTCAATGGGCTGCACTTTTATAGCATTTTCCTGCACCCAACAGTACCCAAAATACTTTACAGTGGCCTCCCATTGACCCATTCACACACACACATTCCACCGGCAAGCTGCCATGCTAGGTTTACTCGAAGAGCAATAACATATGCATTAAAATCAAGCAAATCAATTACCGGTATAGACAACATTCGGCACAAACACAGGACAGAGGGGATTAAGGGTGAAGGAGGGGTGAATATGATTATTTATTAACACTTCAGACGACAACAATATGAGGTTATTTGCAACACTATATGTTCTACTAAATAGAGGACTACACACCTTACAGCGCAATACCCCAGAAATGTGGCTTTAGAAGAGGAAAGGTAGGATCAAGAAGTGAGCAAGCAATGAATTAGTATGGTGCCAAGCAGATACAAATAATGTGTGCCCTACCTTATGCAATCTCCCTTGATGCCTAATAAACATTGATACAAGTAGGCTATGGTTAAAGTGGTGAACTAATAAAGTCTTTAAAGTTTTGTTTTCCCTTCTCAACGCATTAGCATTTACTCACCAATAATGGCTGCCTTTTTTACTTGGTCAAGGGCGACCAGCTGCTCCCCATCCCCTCTGGTTGGCTTCCCACCTTAAAGTAATATTTCAAAATTATTATGAAAGGGGGGGAAAATGAAGGTGGTGAAAACAAGAGATTTTTTATATACACACATCACGTTTTCTTGAGGTGCAAGGAAATACAAAAATGGCAAGTCAAAAAGTGATGGTATGCCCGCACACAAACATATTTTTTTCCACAGAATATGACAGACTTTTTTTTTTTTTTTAAGGACAGAAGAGATTAGGAACATGTTGTTTTGTACCATTCAGGTTGCTTTTCAGCAAAGTTTGCATATCAAAGGTGCCCAGCAGCAGATTCCGCACCATGGCAGTAGCAGAGGTGGCAAGACGGGCTGCTTTCCACGCTTCTGCCTGGCAAAAAAACCCAGAGCCCTTTATAACTTCAATCTGAAAAATAATTTCACATCACAATATTAATTTATTGGCAACTTTTAGAAACTTTTTCATGCTTCATATTGATTCTTATGCTTAGCTTCCCAATAGTTATTAGGTTTTTATGTATACATGCAGATTAATGATAAAGATATGAAATGAAGCATTGCCCTAAACGTTATTAAAGGAGAGAAGGAGGAGGACAGGAGGAGGTTGGATGGAGAGTAGGTAAGGAGGAGAAAAGACAGTGGGTGGAGAGGAGCGAAGGGGGGCAGGAGGAAAGGATGATTGTCTCTTATAACACTAATTGGCTCCTACAAGCAAACAGTTTACCCATCCTTACTACATGATGTTATTCACCTGTGTTTTCGCTGAAGTCTCAGCTGTTGCTGCAGTCTTGATAGAGAAGAAAAACATTGTTAAACTCAACAATTGTTAAACTTCAACAATTTTATGCATATGGGGCAAGTAAATTACATATTACCACTAACTATCCAAACATAAAATTCCCTATAGCTCAGTTGGAGCCTTAAGTAAAATAAGTACAGAAAAATCTGAGGTATAAAAGGGTTACACACACCTGTGGGGTCTCTCGAAAGCACTCGGTCTCCTCAGGGCTCGGTCTCCTCTCTGGAGTCTTAGAGAAGAAAGAAACTTAGTAAAACTCTACTACAATTTTTATTCATCCAAGCAAACCACTATAGATTCTTATTTACGGGGGTCGGGGGGGGGTAAATTTGTAAATTTAAGTTACATGCAAAAGTAAACAAATAAAAGTAAACCAAACATCATAAAAATCCATATAGCTCTGTTTGAGTAACAAGTAAATAAAATAAATAAATAAAAATGCAAGGGGGTTACTCACTGGTTGCACTTCTCCAAAAGTGGAGGAGGAGGAATCCAAATCCTCCACAGGACTCCTTCCAGTCTTGTTCATAGAAGAAAAATATAGTTATTCTCTTCAATAAATTAAAGTGCAAACACATCAAATAACATTATCAATCAGCCCAACATTATCAATCAGCCCAACATTACAAGTCTCTACAGCTCTGCTTGAGAAACAATTTTAAAAAGCAATGAAAATAAGGGGAACTTACCTTTTGAGCAATAACAGAAAGATCACTTTTCATTTGAGGGATTTCTAGAAAGATGTTATATAAAGAAAAAACAATTACAATCACTAAATCAAAATAGCACCCAGCAAGTCAGTGCCCTACTCTTCGAAAGACATTCCTGCAGCTGTGAATGCAAGCTACTGTTGTGGCAAAAACTTCTGTTAAACACCATCACTGCGTAAGAGACACTCAGAGTCAAATTAATAAAAAGAGAATATTTATTCTTGCAAGAAGGCCCAGTCGCCATCACAGCCGTTACATTCTGTGAAGTGAGTGGCGCACACCAGGAAGACATGAGACAGCTTTTATACTCTTTTCAAGGTTCCTTCTCACCCGCTGTACTTTTCCACCCAGATAAGGCCCCCACTTCTGTTCAGTTTTTTCTTAAGGACACAAACTGGTACTGGAATAAACTAGCCAAACCTGACCATTCCTAAGGTCAAGATGTCCTGTCCCATATATTCCTGAACCGTCACGCACAAGCACGTACACACATATACTTTTACACATTGAATAGATTAGGAATAAATGACTATTAAAATTTCTACAACAATTCCACACTTTTTTATCATTCAGATTACCCATAATCACAATAATAAACAAAAAGACAAATTTTAAGTCATATCATCACACTACTCTTCATCTCTGTTTTCACATAACTGATCACTCTTCTTAAACATTTGTGAAAATAACATTTTGAAAAGAAAAAGCTTAGGCTGTTTTTGTAAGGATAGTCCCTTAAGTATTAGCAAGCAGATAAAGAATTCAACTAAAGCCGGGCTAGATAAACAATCACTGTTGTTGTACCCCAAGCATAGCTTGACCCTCAGTCACCTTAGTTAAATAAGAAATAGTGTACAGACTAGTTAGAAAAACAACAAATCATCAATCCACAGTGGTTACATCAAAATATAAAGTATAAGAAAAGTATAATAAAACCCTTCATTTCAAAACCCTCTCCTTGTACCTTATCACATAGCGGATAAGCACAGCTTTTAACCATCTGTTCATAACAAAAACATTCATAGGAAGAAGAAAAGAAAAGAAAAACAAACACCAAATGTCTAACACATGTCACTGTAGCTTCCACTACTAGAATCATCTTCATCACATTTCTTGTCATTGTCATCATCATTTGGATAAAACTGTCATTTTACCAATTTAACTGAGCTGGAAACACACAATATTGACAATCCTACCCCCGAAACCCCAAAGAGTAATCAAACAATCCATTCATTTTCCTAAACTACTTTCTAATTAATCAGTGACCAATCAAATCTTGTTGGCGTTGTTTAAGGTGAGATGTTTGGACGGTGGTGTTGCAATCTCCATCCTTGCAACCTTGTTTGTGGAGTGGACCATAGCCTCTGTCACCTGTGAATGGAGATCTTAAGTGTTTTGTTAGTGCTGCTGGTCGTCCTTCTGGTGTGACCTGTGGAATTTTCACCATTTGTTTACTGATTATATACATTATTAGTTCCAAATTTATTCTCAACATCTGGCCACTCCAACAACCTGAAACTCATTCAACTATTACATTAACATTCAACCCGCTTTACTCATGTCAACAACACAATATTTATACATTTTGGAACAGAATCATTCTGTTAGCTGCAATCCAATCTGACATTCTGTGAAAGGAAAATTTTAAGTTATGCTCTGCTCCATTCTCTGTAAAGAAAACAAAATGTCGAGGTTATTTTCAGATAGTAAAACTACACGTAGTTTCTTTTGTCTACTGTTCTGCCGTGACCTTTGCTGCCACATCTGCCCTGGCGTTTCCTGTTGAAACAGTCCTGCAAATACATTTACAGAAAGCAAATTTTGTTTGGGACGGCCTTTTACCCAATTAGACCCAGTGTCCTCCCAACATATATTGTCCCTTAGTAAACCATATTTGGCAATTGTTATACCATCTCCCTCTTGATGCACGACACAACTCGAGCATCAATTTAACATAACATTTAACATAGTGTTTTGATAAAGTTTGCATCAACACTAACCCAAAAGTTGTCCTTCAGACAAATTTCCTCCAGACATCTTTATCTGCCTCTGAAACAAAAATATTACATTCTTCACTTAAAGCCACATTATCATCTGCTCAACGAAGTATTTGAAGGGCAAAGGCCCTGAGCCTCACAGCGTATCCTGCTTTTCAGGCCTGTTGTTTGGTCTCTTAATTCAGTCATCTACAAACATTTTCAAAGTCATCAGTTGTTTCTATCAAGTCAGGTCATGCTGTACAGACTTGGTCACTTGTCAGTCAAATAACATTCTCATCCTTCTGCCCACAATAATCCTACATTTTTAGGGCTCTCTTGATAATTTCATGTTTGACTTAGCCAATATGTCACTTTGTTGTTGCCATCAAATCTATAACATTTTCATTTATCTCAGCCCATGCCAGATGGTGATCTACAACTCCACAATTCCAATTTACACAAATACTTAAACTGATCCAGAACGTAATTCAAATCAACATCATAAAAGACAAAAGTAATTAATACCAGACAGAGCTTGATGACCAATCAATTTAAAGCTCGTCCTATGTTCTGTATCATCTTTCATCGGATCCACTCACAATTATCGCTTTCTTTAAAATTTGTCAATTCCCTTAACCCATCTGTAATGATGAAACAATATACTCCCTCTTCAGGCGGAATATTAGTACCCCAAACTAATACATACAAGACACAAAGTGCTGTCACCATCACACACACTCATACTAGACACACATATCTTAACTGCTCATTTTCAATGTTCGCTTTTTTCAATATTAACTCTTTCTTTTATATATTATTGCTAAAAAGATTTAAATTTTAAATAAGATTTTAAACTTCGCATTTTTCTGTAGCTTTTACCTAATTTTACATGATCTCTTAACCAGTTCCAAAGCATGTCTGTTCATTATTCATTAGATTTTCAGTCTGCTGGGTTGCTTTGTTTAATTTTTTCCTTATCATTATTTTGCTTCAGCTTGCTCTAGCAGGCCGACAACAGAAAGACAGACACAGTTTACCATCCCTTCCTCCACTCAAACAGTCTCTCTCTCTTATTAACAAATAATAATTACATTAAATTAATCACTATCCTTTTACCATTAAATTTTGTTATCCAGACTTTTCTCAAATCAAAAACTGTCTTCATCTTTAGCCACCCACCATGTCAAACGACCTTCAGGAGTTAAAACATATTAGTTCAAAATCAACACTTCTATAAATTTTCTTATTCTTGCCCATGAGGCAGCCAATACATAAAAAGTTTTGTTCCTGTCTCCACAACAAACAATGGCAATCCCCTCATTTCTCAGCTGTCTCTTGAAAGCCCATTCCCGTTAGCTCTTTATCTATAATTTTCTCTTCAGGGTGTTGCCCCCTGGCATAATTGCAGATACTTGTCACAACCATTAATGCGGTTTCTTCTGGTGAGTAGTATGGAGGAGCTCACATTCTCTTGGGTCAGACATGCCGTAACTCCTCACAGCGCATCTCACCTCTCAATGCTATAAGGACGCTGCTGGCCTCACAGCTCCTGCTCAACTCTCATACCTTTTCTCACATATAACACCTCCTTCTGGAGATGCCCAGTGACTTTTACGATAATCCCCTGGCTTAGGTTGCCCTCTGTCTGGCCAAAGAGAATCTTACCCGTCGTGGGGTGATTATCTCGTGCCCACTGGTGACCGCTTACAAACTGGTAACCGCTCTCTCCCATCACACAATCAGTTTCCTTTAACAGAACTCAGCTGCTTTCTGGAGCTTAGGAAAGGCACGTTCAAGAGTCACCAGAGCCATTCTGATTGCCTAATAGTGTTCACAGGGAGACAGGTTAATAACAGCAGTATTTAATCACTAAAATCCATTAACCATCTTAAAATCATCAACCTAGCTATTTAGATTATACTCAGTGAATTTAGATCACAACCATACATTCAGTGTACTGTTACTGTACATCTGTAGCTGTATCCATCGGGCCTGTTTCAATGGTGGAGACTTAAGATAAGACAAAGAAGTTACTGGTCCTAAAATAAAATAATCAAAAATGTTATTTCTATCATTTAAGATCTGTATTATTATTTTAAAGACTTCTTTAAATTCGTTCAGTTTTACATTTAAAACATTCACCAATACAAATTGCCCTCTTTATGGCAATGGTTTCTTTAACATCTCTGTGTCTGATTTTTCAACTGAGACACTGTGCTTTTACTATAAATAGCTTATTATTACTTATGACACAGACTCAGATAACAGCCTGTTAGCTGACATTTGACTGAGAGAGACTCTGAGGCACTCAGGACAGGTAAACTGTTCTCTCATAAACTTCTAATCATCAAACTTTTATCTATAATCTTTTAAACTATCCCAGCTTAAGGCATCTTTGCCAGAAATAACATTTGTTTCCAAATAAACATCATTTCATAGTTGTCTTTTGCCCATACAGGGAATTTAGACATTACAGATCTCCACTCAGATTGAGTGTCTGTCGTACTGGCCGTGTACAGCCACAGCACACATCAGATTCAGATAAGCGAGCTGTTTCATTACAGCTCCTAACAAACTTATCTTTTAAAAGCAAAACATCAGCTTCTAGTTCTCTCATGGTCAACACTTTTCAAGCTGTTTGTTTAATCAGATGCCTTTTACATTTTACATTTTAGGAACTGTTAATTCAGTAGCCTACTGCCTCTGCTTATTTGATCTTAATTAATTATTCTAGTTCTATATAACCATAGTTTAATATCTGTCTTCAAAGTTTTTCTAGGAGTTTATCAATCTCCAATTAGGATTCACACTAACTTTGACGAGGCTAGTACTCTCTGCTTGTGATACATCTTTTGTAGTTATTATAAATCATCTGTGAGATTAGTCTCTCTATATAATCTAAACCCTTTTTAAAATGTTTAATTAAAACACAATCATCTTTTTAGTTACTTTTATATATTTTGCAATTCACATTTGTTGGAGTCATTATCCATAATTTTACATCAAACTGTATTCACTTATAAAAATTACTATTATAGATCTTTTCAAAGGATTCACTTTAAGACTTCAATCTTTTGACCTTGTTTTTTTTTTCTCTTATTCTTTCTCAGACGAAATGTTAATATCGTCACTTAAACACTGATCTACTTTCAAACCCACATTATTACCAGAAATGTGTCACTATCACATTTTCAAACCCCTTCTCAGTGAGCATCTACAGTTACATGTTAAATGGTCCTGCTGACCACAATTTAAACACTCTCCATCTGCTCTAACTTACTGCACACCCTTGAAGCAGTGTGTTCCATTGAGGAATGCAAACAGAGCCACTGATAAGCAGTGCTCCATATTCTTTTACAGTCCACCAATGGCAGATACAACAATAGCCGAATCATCATTATTACTGGCACAACATACATTATTGATTTCCGGAATCTTTGGACATAGCTGTCTTTACATTTTACTAATTTGCTATTATCATCAACACTGATTACAGAACAAGTGCATATCTAACATCCAAAAAGCCGGGCTGAATAAGCAAACACATTCGTTTTTTATAAAACTATAATTTCCAATTCCTTTCATAATAAACGAAGATGGATGGTAAATCCATTCCTTTTCACTACCCCATTATAGACCCCTTAGGTTCAAAACAATGATTGTCAAACTAAAACTAAACCTAATTTCAATCTTTATTTTACCATTAAAAATATAGAATTGTTCCCCATACTGCATACTGCATTCTTCATGTCATGTTAATCCCTGTCAATCATACAATGCCTTATTTTATTCTAAAACTGACTTTTCATACCATTTAAACAGTTAATTTGACTTCCATAAATTCTGTCAGACATTTTATTTTCATCACATATAGTTTTCTACTATATTTCTTCTCAATCTTCCCCTACATGCCATTTCATTCTGTCCCCTCTCCTTTCTTTTCTCAAACATGCCAGTTCCTTCATTATCTAACCAGAACATGATTGTTTGCACAATCCCCACACAAACATATCTCACACACCAACCTTCTTGTTTTTTCCTTTTCCCTCTTCCACCAAGTCTACACTTACAGTTTCACTCTATTTATATCACTCTATCACTCTATTTCACACAGACAGCCTTATTGCTGCTTGCTACTTCAATCCATATCATATAAATTTAAGTTCTTAAGACATCTAATGTCATGCATCCATTTACTGGATGATGAAGTAAAAACCCTTATTTCTCCTGGCAGTTTGACTTTTTTATCTTCAAGCCAACAATCCATTATCTGTTCACATTTTTTACACACATTGAACGCAGACACTTTTGTTTCTCACTGCTCTGTTCAACTGATTCCCGCACCACCTTTAATCTTGTGGCGCTCAATATCATAAATTTCCATTATCTGTTCACATTTTTTTACACACATTGAACGCAGACACTTTTATTTCTCACTGCCCTGTTCAACTGTTCCCCGCACCACCTTTAATCTTGTGGCGCTCAATATCATACATTTCTGCCCTTAATTTTATCTCATTTGACAGAAAACCGGTATACCAAATTTCGCACGCTTGCTTTTGAGACATCCCCATACTGCTGCTTCTCTGTTCTCTGTGGATTTCTCTTCAACGCGCGTTTTCTTTAGTCTGTTAGGCGTCCCCAACAAACCCGATTCTTTTCTTTTAACCCAAATCGGTCGGGTTGCACTATTAGTGCCCTCCTAACTATGGTTTACCAAAAAATCTGTTACGATTGTTCTGGTTCCCCCTAATTAGCCTCAGCACCTAAAAACAAATTGCTCCGTGGTGGAACAACTCATTTTCAGGTTACCTATCTGTTTGAAATCTCTTGATCTGTCACAGTTCTCAATTAATCCCAGATTATTTATCTGCTTGAAATTTCTTGATCTGTCACAGACCTCAATTAATCTCAGATTATTTTCCCTCGTATCTGTTTGAAATTTCTTGATCTATATATAGATCTCAATTAATCTCAGATTACGTACCACAGAAACAGCCCTCTGCCAGTATGGTTCAGTTTCACTTTGAAAAATATTTTAGCCCATAAGAAAAATATTTTAGCCGTCTCTTACCAGAGATGTCTTGAGTTGCCACGGGTTCGTTTTCATCTGATTCCAGTGGAGCTTCTCCTGGCCCTGATAGCGGTCGGCCCCTCTCTCTGAAACTTACGAGGTAGAGCTGGAACTGCTCAGTCCAGGTGGCCAAACACCGTCCGCTCTCAGGTCCAGGAGGCACTGCCAAGGAATCCCACTCTGACACCAAATGTTGTGGCAAAAACTTCTGTTAAACACCATCACTGCGTAAGAGACACTCAGAGTCAAATTAATAAAAAGAGAAATATTTATTCTTGCAAGAAGGCCCAGTCGCCATCACAGCCGTTACATTCTGTGAAGTGAGTGGCGCGCACCAGGAAGACATGAGACAGCTTTTATACTCTTTTCAAGGTTCCTTCTCACCCGCTGTACTTTTCCACCCAGATAAGGCCCCCACTTCTGTTCAGTTTTTTCTTAAGGACACAAACTGGTACTGGAATAAACTAGCCAAACCTGACCATTCCTAAGGTCAAGATGTCCTGTCCCATATATTCCTGAACCGTCACGCACAAGCACGTACACACATATACTTTTACACATTGAATAGATTAGGAATAAATGACTATTAAAATTTCTACAACACTACAACCCTCCAAAGCCCATTGATAAGGCTCTGCAGAGGAAACCTGGTTGTGAACGCAATAAAAAGAAAGTCTTTCTCCAATTTCTCCCAAATTCAAATTCCCCAGGGTTTTTTTCTGGAGCCGATTGCCTTCTTGAGCCGTTGAAGGCAGAGAAGCATCATTTATTCTCATGAACTGTAACTTATGTTCTCTAGGCCATGACTTTTGTTAACCCTCTACGAATTCCTCCAGAAAGAGACAAATAAATATCTAATTTGAATCTTATCAACGACTATGAGTTATCAACGACTCTGCCACCGCAATATCCTTCTCCAGAAAAAACCCTGCTAATAAATATTAAAATTAGGAATACTTACGATTGATGATAATGTCTTTCAGACGTGCATTTTCATTTTTAAGAGAATGGACTTCATTTCTCAACTCCTGCAAATTTCTTTGCATTTGGTCGAGTTTCCTTCTCTCCCACATCTGCTCGTCCAGGTGTTTTCTAAATTCAGCAGCTGTCTACGTGAAAGAGACAGAGAGAAGAACAACAGCTAATTGTTATATAACTTATTTTGTAAATGGTTGACTCTGATTGGCTGGGAGGATGTCACGAGAGGTGTAAGAGGAAGGTGGCAAGAAGTCTAGGGCAGAAATCCCTCCACTTGGCTATATGTAACTAGTTGTCAGGCCTCCTGGTGGTTATTCCTTACTTAAAACATGAAACTTCCACATCTTGTATTTCATGTAATGTATGTAAGGGTTAATGCCCGACGAGGTGTCCATTGTCAGGTTTTAATGGACGACGGCGAGGTGTGAACCGGCCGACGCGCGGCGGAGGATGGTTGCCTCCGCCAAAGTCCATTAAAACCTGACAATGGACACCTCGGAGGGCATTAACCCGCTTATACCATGGTCACTTGCCAAATAAAACATTTTTAAAACATTAGTTTATATTTTAATTAGGCTAAATCTAGTTTTTACAAATAATAACTTGCCTGACGGTTTATTTAGCAACCGGAGATATTTAGTCCGCTCAGCTTGTAGAACCGTTTTATTTACATTTTTTCTTTCTTCAGCAGCATCCAACAGTCAAAGTTATCATATTCTCCATAAATGTTAAAAGAAATAACGAAGTCGCTCATTGTTGTATTAGTAGGCTATGTAATATCTAACTAACGTTAGATGTTTGTTTTGATAGAGCAAATTGTTAACGGATACTTTGACTGCCTGTTGCTAGGTTACTCAGAGCTGTTGTAGGCAGCGCATTTATTTATTAATTTCGAATGGTAAACAGGCAGTTTCACCAGAACTGCTTTACTAGGTGTCCTCTATCACTTTTTAACGGACACCCTGCAGCCAATCAGAATCGAGTATTCACCCAGACCATGGTATAATGGTATTCACCCAGACATGTATATGTAATACACCACACACTGGATATCATCGTTTAGGCTACCTTTTTCTTAGAGGGTGGTCCTATGTCCTCTTCATCCCCAATATGCTCCTCCTCTTCGCTGGCCCGCTGGGAGGGAGAGAGAAATCTTTACTGTATTGCAATGTAATAACACACACTGAATGCAGACTGGTAGTGTACCTTGTTCTTTGAAGGTCTGTCATGACATGCCTCATCATCCTCCTCCACTTCCTCCTCCTCCACCTTCTCCTCCTCCTCCACCTCCACCTTCTCCTCCTCCTCCTCCACCTTCTCCTCCTCCTCCTCCTCCTCCACCTTCTCCTCCTCCTCGTATTTAGAAGAACATCTCTTTTTCACGTCAACCTTCTGGAGGGAGAGGGAGAAACAGAGGACAAAGTTCCCTATTGTGCTGTTTCATACCTTATAACAGCTGCTGTTAAAAGCAATTTGTTGTGTCCTTGGGCAAGACACTTCACCCAGTTCCTATGTGTGAATGGTTGGTGGTGGTCAGAGGGAACATTGGCGCAAATGTGAGCAGCCTCGCTTCTGTCAGTCTACCCCAGGGGAAACGGTGGCTACAAATGTAGCTTACCACCATCAGCATGGAGTGAATGAACCCCCCTACCTTTCATGTGTGAAGCGCTTGGGTGTGACTTGTGTCTTGAAAAGCGCTATACAAATAATAATCATGAATGTATTGTAATGTCACAACACACACAGGATGGAGACTGGTAGTGTACCTTGTTCTTTAAAAGTCTGTCATGACCCTCCTCCTGATGCTTGCATTTGGAAGCCCCTCCCTTTTTATTGTCAACCTTGAGAGACAGAGAGAGACAGACTGACTTTTAGCTCTTATTAACTTGTTACACCACCTTGCACATACATCTTGTCAACAAAGCACATGAAATCATCATAGATGACACAATTACAAACCTACACACATTAAGAAACAAGAGAGAGAGAGGGGGAGATAACTTTAAAGTCCCTGTAAATTCAAAACTTTGTATGTGTTGAGTTCTGAACACTGAGAAAAATATGTTATTAGCCACCCAGCCAAATTTGAATGATAAAAAAGCCAGCAAGTACATAAAATAAGCTATCAAAATCTTGAAAAAATACGCAGTAATCTCTGGGACTCCAGGGAGTCACCAAGAAGGGGCGTGTCCAGGAGCTCAGGGACTCCAGTGCGTCATCGAGCCCCGCCCAAAAAATCCGGTATCAATGGTGAAAAACTGTCTAACTCCACAATTCAGTACTTCACAGTTCAGTCTTTGTAATATGTTTTAGCAATACATTTAATGTGTTTAGATTTTTTTTAATTGCCTTTTCAGGGACTTTAAGTAAAGCACCAATTGGTACAGTCAGTTACCTTTTTCTTTGAAGCCTTCTCAGTCTGCCCCTGCTGCTCACTGTACTTTGAGTTCGGGATGTGAGGACGTTTTGTTTGCCCTTGTGTGCAGTCTTTCTCCATCTCGATCTCACGCAGTTTAATTTGGAGAGTTTTTTCAAATTCTGGTACAATAAAATTGAAATGTTATCATGACCTGCAAACGTTTGTCTAATCATGTTTAACGTTACCAAATCTAACATTAGTCCCAAATGGACTTCGCTAACATTAGCAAATTAGGTAACGTTAGCTAACATAAGCCAGAAAGCTAACCTTGCTAGCCAAGTACCTAGCAAGATCCATTTTACACGTCTTTAAGTGCGAGCAAAACCATTTAATGTGGTATGTAACTACATAACGTCAGGTAAAGTTAGCGTGCACGTTAACATAACTTACTTGCCACGTCAATAATTCTGGCTCGGTGCACCGGCCAGGGTTTGCGGCCTTTTCGCCATTCCACCAGCTTCTCGGTTTTTTCAGTCCTTTCAAGAAAATCTTTTACAGAAAAATTCCGGACACAGTCGATGGCCAAAATACTATAGGCCCCTCTATCCTCACCCTCAGTCCATTCAAGCAAGACATAACGGATCTCCAACAATGTCGCCATTTTTACCAGCCGCTATCTTTCGGCGCGAAACGTTAGGATGACGTCAAAGGTCAAACGTCATGCAGATGACGTCAACTACGCGACTCTGTAGCGGCAGCGCCGGTATACATAATGCTTGCCAGTATACATAACGTTAAGGAAATAAGACGCAATTAAAGAAAAGCAATAGATATGGATCCAGTACGTTACAAAAGGTACCTCATTGACGACGAAGCACCCGTTCCAGAAAGAACAAAGAGAAGACGTAAACGAAAGTAAGTTAACAAAACATGCTAGAAGCTAGCTTGCTAAGTTAGCCAGCTAACTACCAGCTACAGATAAATTCCTATACCATGTAAACATATGTGGCATAATTTCCCTTAATGTATGTTAATGTATGGAAATCTAGCCAGTAAAATATTTCACTTTGTGTGTTTTCTACAGTGTTAAAGGTTTCACGTCATGAATGGAATTTACCTACTTGGACTAAAATCAATCAGTCATATAAATCCTATTATATTGAGTCGTGATGCATGAAGTGTTTTAACATTACCACAACATTTTTGTTAGGGACATTTCTGAAGATATGGGTTATGATGAAGAAGCTGTGGCCTCTTCTTCAACAACTCAGTAAGTAGAAAACACGCACACACGCATAGGCCTAACTTTACATATTTCTTGATCAAGGATTTTTATTTTAGGTATCTCACCCAAGAGGACAATCAAGATGACCCGGTGTCTACTGTTTCTGATGACACAGTAAGTTGCTAAAAATGGCTAAAATATTCAAATTAGGTGTTTTTTGTTTTGTTCGTGCATGTGCATGCACACACGTTACTGTAAATCATCATAAGATAATTCCACAACCCAAACTTCCACCTGATGTTCCTTAAAGTGGAGCACAAATTGGAAATACCATATTACTTTGTCCTTTCCATATTGCAGCGATACTCATGTTTTTATCTTGTTAGAAAAAAAAACATTTAAGTTTTGATTCAGGTGCAAATGCAGCATCTCTCTCAGCTGGCCACATACAAAATGACAGAACCTGTCTCTCACTGTGTTTGGCAGGATGAAAATGGTGGTCAGGGCCTGATGTCACTCTGACGTCAACACAGGATAGTGTCAGAAAAATATACATGTGGACAAAAGGGGGCACAGCTATTATTTTTTTACGTTTTATTTATGATATGACGAGAAAATAATCAATGGAAAGGACTGTTAAAAAATAAACAAATACATTTGAGCCTGACTTCAAATGCAGGTGGTTACCAACCACATTAAATGGTACATTTGTTTGAGTCTGTGCAAATGTGGGATTGCTAATCCAATGTTTTAAATTCACAGATGAACCAACCCATACCTGGCCCTAGCTCTTCACCTGGGGAGCCAGTAGAGGAACATCTAGAAGACCCCACAAGTCCAACTTTAGACCAGAAACCAACAAAAGAACAGGTGGAACTCCTGCTGCTGGCATTAAAACTCAAACACGGATTAACAAATAGAGCCTTGGAGGACATCATGCAACTTATCAACTTTACTGGTGGGGAATTGGTTAGTGGCTCAAAGTACCTTTTCTACAAAGCATTTGATTCAGTGAAAGACATATTAGAAGTACATTATGTGTGCAAGAGTTGCAATGTAAGAATGCAGGAAGGTCCCTTTAATGTCAAGTGCCCAGTCTGTGACCAGGACACATCAAAAGCGCATGCACAAAAAGACCAGTCTTTTTTGTACTTGCCACTAAAATACCAAATAAAAAAACTGCTTGAGGACCACCAATTAGGGAAACACCTGAAACACCGTTTTGAGAAGAATGATGCCTCCATCAAAGATATATATGATGGGGATTTATACAAAAAACTATCACCCCTTGCATCACCAGACAGCATATCACTGACTTTCAACTGTGATGGAGTGCCAGTGCACAAATCAAGCACAAAAAGTTTGTGGCCAATTTTGTGTACTGTTAATGAACTGCCAATACAACTACGTGCAAAACATGTTATGCTTTGTGGCCTGTGGTTTGGTCAAAACAAACCAAATATGAACACTTACATGAAACCATTTGTCGATGAATGCATAGAGTTGTACTCTAATGGTCTTATATGGCAAAATGAAAGTGGGGAAGTTGTCACAAGTAAAGTACTGCTTACTACCATGGTGGCAGATTCAGTTGCTCGACCAATGATTCAGAACTTTAAACAGTTTAATGGAGAGTTTGGGTGTTCTTTTTGTATGCAGAAAGGAACAAGTGTGTTAAAACGCAGGGGGCATGTAAGGGCTTATCCCTATGAAAAAGCAGAGTTGAGGAATCCCTCCCAGACTGATGATCTGGTAGAAGAGGCTCTTGCTGGAAACCCCACTAAGGGAGTGAAAGGGCCTAGTATTTTGTCTTGTCTACCTGATTTTAATATCATTGATGGCTGTGTACCAGATTATATGCACAGTGTGCTGCTGGGTGTAGCAAGAAGCATCACCACACTGTGGTTTAATTCTGAAAACAACCAATCACCATGGTATATCGGACGCTCAACAGAACAGATTGATGACATTTTAACTTCTATTAAACCACCCTGTAATGTTTCCCGTGTCCCCCGCTCAGTGAAAGAGAAAAAGTTCTGGAAGGCACACGAGTGGAACATGTGGTTGTTTTATTACAGCATACCAACATTGAAAGGGGTCTTACCTGAAAAATATCTGAAGCACTGGTTTAAGTTGGTAAAGGGGGTTTCTCTTCTACTCGGTGAGAATATATCACCACTGCACATATCAGAGTCTGAGGGGTTGCTAACAGAGTTTGTTCAGGAAATGGAGACCCTTTATGGGATCAATAATGTCACTTTCAATGTACATTTGTGCCTTCATTTGCCCAATACTGTGAGGAACTGGGGTCCCCTCTGGGCACAGTCTGCATTTGTGTTTGAGTCATACAATGGGATCATTTTAGATATGATAAAGAGCAACCAGGGCGTTTCTCTGCAGATAATGAAAACAGTTTGGCTACAGGTTGCATTTCCATCATTTTCCCAAAAAAACACGGTGGCAGCTTCGGATGATTACTTGGCTCTCTTAGAGTCTTTATCAGTTGAGAAAAAAATGGTGCAGGAAGTAAGTCGCTCTCATGGTGTTACATCTCTGGGTAGGCCTAAAATTTGTATGATCAGAAATGATGATTTTCTGGCCTTGAACAGCATCAGCAACCTAGAAAATAGAGTCGCTGTGAAGTATTTTTGCAGAGTAGTGGTTAATGGTGAAATAGTTCATTCACAAAACTACTCGCGTACTTTTCGGAGAAACTCGTACACTGTCGTTCTTTCTGATCGAGAGGAAAGTATTTTCTCTGTGAAGACATTCATTGTCTGTGATCTGGGACAGGGGGAGACATGTTATGCAGTGGGGAAGTACTACCAAAAAGTGAAACGGGACATCTGTGGTCAATTTAAGAATCCTTGTTATTTCATCCCTGTAGGGAAAAGTCTGGGGCCTTTAGTTGCTATACAAGCATCTCAGATAAAAGAAAAGTGTCTCTTCGTTAAAACTGTGAACAGTAATGTTGACATTGTCTTCAAATTCATTAACCACAGTGAAATGCTCAGATAGATGTGGGATGATGATGATGATTACTTGAATGTATGTATGTTCCAGTGGTGGGCCGTCAGGGCCAGCAAGGCCTTCTCTGCTGGCCTAAACACTATCAGAATTACTGACTTGCACTTTAATATATTTTTTCCATGAATGTGTAGCGAACCTACATAATAATAATATACATAAAATGTATTTAAGGGGGCCGGAAGGCCAATTTAGCTCAAAGGGAATGATTCATCGATTTGCAATGAATCATTGACCGAATCACTATGGAACCGAGCAAATGACTCGTTTAGAGTTCATTTGAACGGGCCGTAATTTTAACCTTGGCAACAGATATTTATCCAATTTATAGTGAAACACTATGTATTAGCAAGGTAACTTTAGATCGGCAGTACAAGACATTAAATGTGTAAGCAAAACACAAGACGAATATCTTTTCAAATATATGGACGACTTTATTAACTATTCTAAACACATAAAACTAATGTCTAAACCCTCACACACACACATTCATACAAGGCGCAAAGGAAGAGAGAGAAAGAGTGAGTTTTCAGAGTGAGAGGCACTTGTAAGACATAAACCTGAACGAACCACCAAGCATTAATTTAAACCTTCGTTTCTTAGACAGGTTATTACAGGTACATTAAAAAGCACCAGGTCAGTTACAGTCTGGAGTACTTGCTTGTCTTTGCGTTGCTTAGGCCAGGGAATTCCCTATTTGAGGTGCTTCGTCAAAGGGGTTTCCCGGCTGCGTGGCTGGTTGTCTTTGGAGTGCCTGGCTGGAGTTTCTGAACCGCCGGTCACGTGATGTGTTGGCGGATGGATGAACAAGAGTCTTTACAGTTCGAAGTGCGTTGCAGGAGAGACGTGTAAACGAACTTTACAGCAAAACTTAACTTAGAACGAGACTTTTAACGAGAAAATAAAATAAAGGAAGAAAGGAAAGTAAGAGATGAGATGGCTTGAATGAAGCTGTTTAAACTCCGATCTTGATGGGTTTGTCTGCTGGTCTAATTTAACTTGGTCTGGTCGATGTAAAAGCGTACGAACATGAACACTCTCTTGCTGTTTGATCATAGAGAGAGGCACAAACTTAATTTAACACAGAACCGACTCAAAACCGAACTGAACCGAGCCGAAACTGAACTGCTCTCTGAACGCTCTCTGAACTGCCTTGTTCGGGTCTTTAACTTAAAGTTAGTCCAAACTCTTTTGGAGAATTCTGGCCAATTGGACAATGGCATCATCTTAGGAGGTGGACCTCGTTCCTTCTTATCGTAAATCAGGCGTTATGTATGATCTGCTTGCTCTCCAACACTAGCAGAGAGAACAAGAGATCACAGTTTAAACATTATAGATTATTATAATCATACAAAGCATTTTACACAGATTTCAAACAAGCCATCTTATGAATTAAGGGCATACGATTATTTTGATTGGAAGCACGATGCTCGTTCATTCATGCACACAGTTATAATCATCATTACATGATTTATATGGAATCTAAGCATAATACAAACATGAATTGTAGGAAAAACAAGAATTATGATGTTTGATTATGAGTCCACTGAGCATTGTTCTGTGTGAGTTGTTCTCTGCAGAATGTGCAGAATTAATGTAGTTTGATATGTAAAGTGTGTTGGTGTGTAAAGTTTCTGGGGTTTAAGAAAGACATTCCAATCTGAGGTCACGGCAAGGTCCCTGCTGAAGTCTGCTCTGTTCATCTTCTCATGGGACCTTGCTCCTTAAGAAAGACGAGTCTGTTAAACATCTGTCCTGCTGCAGCAGTAGTGGTGCTGAGGCAGGTCAAAGGTGGTCCCTGCGGGCCATAAAATCCTTTCTGAGGGGTTCTTTTATGGCTATTTGGAGCCAGTTTTGTGACGTTGGAATGTGTTCAGATCTGGATTGCTGAATCACATTTGAATGAAGCCCATGAGAGATTAGAAAGATTAATTTGTGTTTGGTTCATCCGTAAATTCTCTACATATCCCCCCTTCGATCGATGATGGGTTGATGAGAGAAGACATCATTGAACGCTGGAGAAACAGAAGAAGCAAACACACACAGCAAACAACAAGGCAAACACCTCCATGACTGGTCCCTTTACTGGTGCAGGGCATTAGATTATCTAGGCCTAAACAGGTTCACTCTCTCAATATAGTCAATCATGTGGAAAAAGTTTAGTTCAATTTTAGGACCGTTATTCTAGTTTGTTTTAAAACGGTGATTGATCAACTTTGTGACTAAATTTGATTTGTTTGTTTTATTCTCTTCTAAATTGTTCTAGGTTTAGACCAATTTACCTTTCAAATTTTGATTCGAATGATGCAGAGAGTTCTCTAGGCTAACATTCGTTTTAAGGTGACTTGCAAACATCAGGCGTGGTGCGTCAATCCTTATATGGTAACCTTGACCCTTATGGGGTAACAGGGATTTTACCTAATAAAAGAAGAAGAAAGGGAAGAGGTAAAACAAAACAAAGCAGTTGAGTGACTCCTGTATGGCTACTGTTGTGCAGTGTCAGGTGTCATCATGTAATGAGAGGGTTATACTTGTTGGGTGCATTGCTACATGTTTCCTATGGAAAGGATAGCTAAGTCAGTGTTGCGATTTCAGTGTCTACCTGTGGGAAGAACGTGTTTGTTGGATGTTTTCATGGTAGCTGTGTTTAACTTGTGTATGTTAGTGGTACAGTGTAGTGTAGTGCATATACTGCATGTATACTATATTTATGTCAGATCTGTCTCAGTCTGTTTTGCTCCCCCCTTTTGCCTGATGGTTAAGCTTTGATGGGCTTGTTGCATCTTTGCCTTGGAAAGGGATCTTCTGTGATCTGCTGGGGGTCAGTCCAGTAAGGCAGGAAGTTCTCTGGCAGACATTGGGAGATGGTTTGGCATGGATGCGTGAAGCTGTAGTGCAAAACGTGGTCTCCTTTGTTGCCTTCCTCTTGTGATGCCTTCTGGTTGTGACAGACTTTCTGACCTTCTGTGCTTACTGTCGTTGCTGTAGCACACACATGGTTCTTGAGTTTGGAGCTTGTGGTGTGATGGGTAACCTGGATGGTGTTTTCTGGTACCTCGGGGTGTTTGTCAGTGGTTGACTGTAAGAGACCACTTTGTTCTGGGTTGTTGTTGAACAGGTGGTTGTCTCAGGAAGGTGTACAAGGTGATCACTGGTCTTCTGTGTTCAGCTTGTCTTTGATGAGCACGTGCAGTTGCCTCCGTAGTTGCTCCATGTCTTCTGCGGGGAGACTGTCGTGTTCTTGGGCACACTCAGTGGGGTGTTTGGCTGAGTGGTGCGGAGGTGGGTTTCGTTGTCGCTTACCCACATAGAATGCTTTTGGATGCACTCGTTGATTCCAGTTGTTTCCTTCTGGTGGGTCCCATGACTTTTCCATGTGGTTGGAGTGGTAGCTGTCATCGGCATGGGAGTCACGTTCTCTGTGCTCCTTACGAAGGACTGTGGTGTTGTCATGCCACTGGGTGTCTTCCAGTGCAAGGCTTGTGTCTTGGCTGATGGAGTTTGACACTGTGGATGTTTTCAAACCTTTCTTGGAGGACATCTTTTGTTTGATGTAGGCCTTGTGTGTCAGGTCACGTAGCTCCTGAATTTTCATTGTGCCTGGGCAGGCCATGATGCCAAGATGATGACTCAAACCAGGGTGCAGGTTTCTCAGGAAGAGGGTTTTGAAGTTCACATCCTCTTCAAGTTCAGGTTTGTTATGTGCACCTAAGTAGGCTTGTCGAAAGCGGTGAAAATAGGCTTGGGGAGTCTCTTGTCGACCTTGTTTGGTTTCCAAGGCGATTAACACACCGTGTTCTGACTCTGGACCTGTGAATTCTTTAATCATTGTCTCACGTAGTAGCTGGTAGTTTGACATGACATTAGCAGGTTGTCGGTCTAGGAAGCTTCGTATCTCTGGACTGGATGTGGATCTGAGGAGGTAGAACCTGTCTCTGTCAGTCATATGGGGTCTCACCTCGAGGTTGAAGTCGATATCTCGGAGGTAGGCCTGGATGTCGGGACCCTCTGTGGAGTTCGGGTTGAACTGAGTGATATTCTTAACCAGCTGGTTGAGGTCTTTAACGGTCATCCCATGTGCAGCTTGGGCATCTGCCTGGATGAGCTCTCTTCGTTTGTTGGCAGTGAACAGTTCTGTGGTGAAGGCCGGTGACGTTTTGGGTTGTGGCCATTCACTTCTTTCACTGTATGCCAGTTCTTGGATGGAGGACTCTGTTCTGCTCAGCAGGGGTGATGCTGAGGGAGGTCTCTCCCTTTTTGGCTCTGGTTTCTGTTGGAAAATGTGCTGGAGTTCATCTCTGACCGCGTAGAGCTCGTCGTTGGCGGCGTCTCGCTGTTGGATCAGATGGTCCATTTCAACGCTGCACCTTTGCAGGTGGTCTTCCAGAGCAGTGATTTTAGAGTTCTTACTTTCAATGTCAGCTTTGGCTTTCTCTAACTGATGTTCAGCAGACTGGAGTTGGTTTACCAGGTGTTTCTGGACAGTCTTTGACTCTTGTTTGTCACGTTCAGTGACTGCAAGGGCTTCTTGGAGCTTGTCAACTTGTGTCTTTGTTTCTTGCTCCGCTTCGTCAGACACTTTGAGTTTGTCTTGAGCTTTACCTTTGAGCTGGTCTTTGCAGTGTTGAGTGTGCATCAGCTCTCTCAGGAACTCGGTGGTCTTGGAGTCATCCTGGACTTTCACTTCCAGCTTGTCTATGCGATTCTGGGCACGTGTCAGCTCCTCCTGTAGGTGGGTGACGTGCTGGTGGCTTAGGTTTAGCTGGGCTGTGAAGGCATTACTTAAGGAACAGGTTATCTTGGTTAGTTCCACGTGGTTGTGGTTCTGGCTTGAATCATGTGTCAGGAATCTTCTCAGAATTATGATTATTATTAAAAATAATAACAGTTCAATTGTCTTTGGTGTGAGGCAGTCTGTAATGCCTCTGAACCAGGCGTCCACGTCTTCCCGTTGGGCAGTGGGGTTTGTCGTCCACGACATGTTGGCACGCTTGGTGAAGAGACTGACACAGATCTGTGTGTATAAGCCTATATGTGGTTGAACGGCTAAGTGTCGTTTCAGTAATTGTACACCAATAGTGAAGTGTCGTGATGACTAAGTGTTGGTCTAAGGGTACACAGTGAGGCTAGTGATGCGAAGATCTCGTCACTCAACTGGGTAAATGAAAGAGAGAGAAAAAGGTTAAAACAAATCTCAATGGAAAGAAACCTTTTTTTTTTCCAATGGGAGAAATATTTTTATAAATATTTTCTATCAATGAAAAGCTGGTTTCAACTCGTGGGGTGAGGACTTAGTCGCTCAACTGAGTAAGGGACAAAGAGAGAAAAGTTAACAACCAATTTCAATGAGGGACAAAAAAACAAAAAGAAAATTATTAACTAGGGGAAGTATTAATTTCTCATAAATGTTTTTATCAATGAAAATTGATATGTTCCGGAAAGGTAAACAATATTATTGCTTATGTTTGCGAGGGAAAATAATACAATAATGATGTTGATACCTCTTCTCTGAGTTTGACAGGATTGACACACACACCTTCAGTTCGACCGCTTACAGCAGGGTTTACAGCAGGGATGCTGTGAAGGCGGAGTTTGCTCGGCACTTGTCTCTGTTACTTGATCTTGGATAAGATGTCAAAGTTTAAATTGCGTTACAAATGCAGGGAGAGTATGAAGAACACAAGAGGGTTTGATTAAAAATCAAATATCTAATAATCTGTTTGTTGGGACAGATTATATTTGTCTCTTTTAGAGTCGATTGGTGGTTCTTCCAGGTTTGTTCCTACAAATGTGAAGAATAAGATGGAATAAAGCAGGACAGAACAGGAAAGACGTGATGAGGAAGAAATGAAGCAAGGAGGTTGGATCCCGCTACCTTTACGTCTACCACGAGTATAGAATTGATAGTTGAGGAACAACTAAACACACAAATAAACTTTTGTAAAAGACGATTGTCTCTGGTTTATTTGAAACTCGTATGGAGAGGGTAATGTCCCCTATTGAAGCGTCCCGAAAATTAATTAATCAGAACAAATATAGTGGTTAAGTTTATAACCAACAGGACGAAAGGATAAAACGCAATGACAATAATGAGCAAGTCTGAGTCTAACACTATTTTTGTAACAGTAATAACAACTTTCAAATTTTAACTTTCAGAGTTCAAGACTTATTCACCTAAAGTGATTAGATCTCAACGAGAAATTTAGAAATTATGAAAATTATGAAATTAGAATTATTAAAAATAAATCTAGAAATCATTAAAAATGACCTGTCTAGAAAAATAGAATTTCAATTTTATTTTAACATTTCCTTGTTCTTCAAAACATATTCTAAATTTGACAATTAATAATCATAAACCAGCATTTTCTTTTTCAAGTAAAATGCAGGTAAAGTAATTAATAATTGTAAACCAATATTACCCTTTCTTTAAAATCAAATTCAAAATTGACAATAATAATAGTTAACCAGCATTCTCTTTTTCAAGTAACATGCAGGTAAAGTAATTAATAATTGTAAACCAATATTTCCTTTTCCAGTAAAATATAGGTAAAGTAAAAGAGAGAGGTAAAAGAAAAACGAAGAAAAGAGGTCTAAAAGTCGAGGTGTTTAAATGGTTAAATCAATTTAACTTTGTTCAAACAGACACTGTAGTTAACTGCTGGGTTAGTATTGTAATAACTGATGCTAAAAGCTTTAGCACAGACCTCAATGTGAACAACTGCTCAGGTTAGCTTAGCTTAGCTAGCGTTTGTTTACACCGAGGGTTGGGTCAAAGTTCACCCGGAAACGTTTGGCCAAGACTTCCGTGTCACGATCGTAACTATAGCAACCAAACGAACGCTAGTGGGCGAACCGGGAATTGCAGACAGTTGGAAAACAATTTGTTACAGTTCCATGCAATATGGGAGCATTTCAATGTCCACAGAACATGCATGTACAGTAACAATCGATCCTATTACGGGAAATGTCGGCGCATTTCACACTGTTCAAATAAGATACACCACTCGTAGCTGGGTTTACGACGTGGGGCTTCACTCAGTTTGTCAAGAGTGATATTAACTTTAAGCAAGCGACAGCTTTGCGTTAATAGATGTAATTAGGACGACCTCGGCGGATCGTCTTGTGCAAGTTTATCTAGGCACATAAAACAATAACTGTTGGTTCAGTTTCAATGGCAAGCTTTACTTGATAACGAATTTAAATAACCACTATTCAAATTACACTCGGACATGCGCAATGTTACACGAGAATTATTTGAACGGACACAAACAGATAAGATTAGTTAAGCCTCGCTGTTTATCATGGGGATCAGTGGGACACGCACTGAATCAGATAAATAAATATAAGGCTTATGACTAACTTAGATGAGGAACACGCTCATCGCTCTGTGAGGAGAATATTAGTCCTTATAACGTTAGGGTTATTTTAATTACTGCAGTTTGATTTCGTTCAGTTCTCTAACTGATATAAACACACACACACAACGTTACAGCTTTCCTGAAAGACTCTGGAACACGCAGAAATCGAACAGCTCTAACGAGGTATTTCTGGAAATGAGGAACACGCTCAATTCTTACCTTATCGTAGTGTGAGGTTTCATATCTTATTTACTGAAGTTAACAAGAGAGCAAATAGGGCGGCAGACTAGACTTTTCAGCTTTCTCTGGGAGCTTCACTCACAGACAACAACAGCAGCAGCATTCATTCAAACGGGGCGCGCGCTGCGCGCGTCACACACAGACTCTCAGAGAATCGGATCTCTCATCCGCACAATATGAAAAGATAAATCTTGATAATATTCTTACAATTTAGGTTGAACTGCCCGCATCTCCACCAAATAATGTAGCGAACCTACATAATAATAATATACATAAAATGTATTTAAGGGGGCCGGAAGGCCATTTAGCTCAAAGGGAATGATTCATCGATTTGCAATGAATCATTGACCGAATCACTATGGAACCGAGCAAATGACTCGTTTAGAGTTCATTTGAACGGGCCGTAATTTTAACCTTGGCAACAGATATTTATCCAATTTATAGTGAAACACTATGTATTAGCAAGGTAACTTTAGATCGGCAGTACAAGACATTAAATGTGTAAGCAAAACACAAGACGAATATCTTTTCAAATATATGGACGACTTTATTAACTATTCTAAACACATAAAACTAATGTCTAAACCTCACACACACACATTCATACAAGGCGCAAAGGAAGAGAGAGAAAGAGTGAGTTTTCAGAGTGAGAGGCACTTGTAAGACATAAACCTGAACGAACCACCAAGCATTAATTTAAACCTTCGTTTCTTAGACAGGTTATTACAGGTACATTAAAAAGCACCAGGTCAGTTACAGTCTGGAGTACTTGCTTGTCTTTGCGTTGCTTAGGCCAGGGAATTCCCTATTGAGGTGCTTCGTCAAAGGGGTTTCCCGGCTGCGTGGCTGGTTGTCTTTGGAGTGCCTGGCTGGAGTTTCTGAACCGCCGGTCACGTGATGTGTTGGCGGATGGATGAACAAGAGTCTTTACAGTTCGAAGTGCGTTGCAGGAGAGACGTGTAAACGAACTTTACAGCAAAACTTAACTTAGAACGAGACTTTTAACGAGAAAATAAAATAAAGGAAGAAAGGAAAGTAAGAGATGAGATGGCTTGAATGAAGCTGTTTAAACTCCGATCTTGATGGGTTTGTCTGCTGGTCTAATTTAACTTGGTCTGGTCGATGTAAAAGCGTACGAACATGAACACTCTCTTGCTGTTTGATCATAGAGAGAGGCACAAACTTAATTTAACACAGAACCGACTCAAAACCGAACTGAACCGAGCCGAAACTGAACTGCTTCTGAACCGCTCTCTGAACTGCCTTGTTCGGGTCTTTAACTTAAAGTTAGTCCAACCTCTTTTGGAGAATTCTGGCCAATTGGACAATGGCATCATCTTAGGAGGTGGACCTCGTTCCTTCTTATCGTAAATCAGGCGTTATGTTGATCTGCTTGCTCTCCAACACTAGCAGAGAGAACAAGAGATCACAGTTTAAACATTATAGATTATTATAATCATACAAAGCATTTTACACAGATTTCAAACAAGCCATCTTATGAATTAAGGGCATACGATTATTTTGATTGGAAGCACGATGCTCGTTCATTCATGCACACAGTTATAATCATCATTACATGATTTATATGGAATCTAAGGATAATACAACATGAATTGTAGGAAAAACAAGAATTATGATGTTTGATTATGAGTCCACTGAGCATTGTTCTGTGTGAGTTGTTCTCTGCAGAATGTGCAGAATTAATGTAGTTTGATATGTAAAGTGTGTTGGTGTGTAAAGTTTCTGGGGTTTAAGAAAGACATTCCAATCTGAGGTCACGGCAAGGTCCCTGCTGAAGTCTGCTCTGTTCATCTTCTCATGGGACCTTGCTCCTTAAGAAAGACGAGTCTGTTAAACATCTGTCCTGCTGCAGCAGTAGTGGTGCTGAGGCAGGTCAAAGGTGGTCCCTGCGGGCCATAAAATCCTTTCTGAGGGGTTCTTTTATGGCTATTTGGAGCCAGTTTTGTGACGTTGGAATGTGTTCAGATCTGGATTGCTGAATCACATTTGAATGAAGCCCATGAGAGATTAGAAAGATTAATTTGTGTTTGGTTCATCCGTAAATTCTCTACAAATGAGTATTAAATTATTCCCAATAGTTCATTCTCTTAATTTCATAGCTTTTCTCTTGGTCGCGCTGCTTCCAGTAGTGTGTTTTTATGTTAGAGCTTTTATCCGATCATATTTCAGCCATCACGCGTTGCCATGGCCAAATAAATCTGCCTTCAGGCCTTCAGAATCGATAGTGCAGGCGCCTGTAACTTAAATGAATGGCAATGAAACTGTTGCTTTAACCAATCAGATAATCAGTCAGATTTAATCAGCCAATCAGATTTCGCTTTGACTGCAGCGGGGCCATCTAGCAGGCGTACAATAACGTCTGCATGTTCTCGTTCTTTGATTGGATGCTCAGAGCGCGTACTATTACTGGTAGTATCCGCATCTGTAGCGTAGCGAACTGCATAAACTAAAATATATTCCTGTAGATTTAATAGTTTTTCAACCCAAAAATTAATGTTTCTTTCCCTCCTCGACCCCCAGCAGTTTCAAACCTACCGGAAAAATCCCTTATTCAGCCTGAGTTTAACTCAGAGTCACGGAACACTGCTCGATCTGTCCGCTGGTTAAAACAGAACTGACTAATGTAAGTTATGCCACGAATGATTTTGAAGGAAAAAGTCCCGCTGATCTTATTGATTTCGTTCAAAACTCTGTGTGAGAGCATGGGGCAGATGTACACATCGTCATGTGTTGCGGTGACCGTGACTGTGTCCACTGCTTATGTCGAGCAGACACACTCAGCCCTAAAGCGAAGTAAAACTTATGCTTATATAGAAATATGACGGGACAGACACGACATTGTGGAACTGCAACATTGTGGTTCAGTTAGAACCTGTATAACAGTAGGCCTAATTGAAGTCTGCTTGAGGAAAGAAATAAGGATGGATTTTGTGTAAAAACTAATCAGTAGTTTTGGTGATAATGCTTTTTCCCCCGTGGTGAATATGCTTTTCTTTTTAATTTTTCTTTTAGATTTATGATCGAAACGTAATTTTTTTCAAACATCCATACTATTGTAGCGTCTGAAAAGGGACTATTGTAACCCTTGAACGACAACATAAGGGAGGCTCCGTTTCTGAACTTATAATCGGATTCGGAACGCAAGAACCACTGTACACAAACGCACCAGCCGAACTCACGCGCTCGTTTCTCTCTACCGGCCTTTCCCGAACTCACCGCATTAACCCTGTAACTGCCGGTGCAAAATAAAAACAACAATTATAGAGAGTCTTTGCGCTGCTACACTATTAAAAGTTATTGATTTAGATAGGACAGAAGGCCTAGGTGTGAAATGCACGGTCCGCCACTGGTATGTTCTGTGTACTTTACTTTTACATATGTACTTTTTCTAATACAGAAAATATTGCATTTTGCATTGCATTTGGTGGATGTAACGGTGAATGTGCAGATGTGTATGAGCTGTAATGTGAATCTGGAAGTGACTTGAAATTGGAAAAAAGGCTTGATTGACAAAATAAAAAAAACAACAAACCATTTTGTTATTTCCTTCTTTTCCACTATCTTCATACAAGAAAGAATTGACCATGTAAATGTTTCAGGAAACCTTGTAGACATCATAACTTTCCATCTCCTCTCACTTAATTGCCAAAGTTAAATTCCATAACATGCTAATTACATGTGATACCAATTTCACATGTTCACACATAAGTTCTTGCATAATTGTTTTTTTTGTTAGTTCTTATAGTTATTGCCTTGATAACAGAAAATATGAGCTAGGCATCATGTATGGCAGTTGCCAAAGTGAGATATGAGCTACAAAATGACCAGATCCTGCCATGAGCTATATAGGAGACAGATCTTGTATGCACATATAAAGCTTATATGTGGATATAAGGAAGCAATACAGGAGACCTATATGGCCTGTATATGCACATATATGCACCTCAATGAGACCTATATGGCCTGTATATGCACATATATGCACCTCAATGTTGCCTATATGTGGCATATATACGCATATATGTGCATATATGCAGCATATATGTGCATATAAACTGCATATAGGTTTCATATATGTGCATATATCCTCATATAGGTTCTTTCCATGTGGGATAAACCAAGTGTTACTCATCTTTCGATTTATTAACGAAGGAATTATTTTGACCCCGCAAAATAAAAAGTGGAAAGAGATAAGTGAATTCAGGCCTACCTCATGTTGCACGTTTGCACATTTTGAGAAAAACAATGGCACAATAAAAAAATATTTTTCAGGTCTATGTCCAATTAAATCCCTCACCTTTTTCTAGATATAGGGTTAAAATACATATTTTGCCTGTAATTTAACTAACGTGTACCAGGGTTGCCAACTCTCACGCGTGAGGCCCGTGACACTCACGCATTCAGCCCCAATCTCACGGTCTCACGCTCAAAAAAGAAATCTTATGCTAAATTAGACATTCTTCTGTGTTGTATTTTTTTTTCACTCATGTGAACCAATTTCCGAATTACTATAAGCAGGTTCAGGCTCTTAACTACTGATTGGACCACTGCATTTTCTCACGCAGAGAAAAATCGCGGACAAAGAGGACACTGACACCGACAGAATAGACAGAGAAGGTTACTTTTGATATGGAACGTTTTGGCGCTTTGAAATGTGACAAAGCACGTCAATTCGGCACATGATACAGTAGCCTAACCCCCCACCCCCAAGATCTAAAGTACTGTCTGTCAGGTCGAACTCAGCAGGCCAACCTTAGGGACGGAGCATTTGGAAATGCATCTGTGTTATCAACTTGAACGGAGGCTTTCGAAAAAGGGCCTGTTTCAATTGACACAGGTCCAAAATGGCCATGACCCACCACTCTAAGGTACAATAAAATACGGCTTTATAGAAACCGGTCTTCATATCAGCTGGAGGAAAGGGCTACATCACATCCTTCGCCAGTAGGACTGTGACGTGCGCACACAGGACAGCAATGCTCAACACCTAGGTATGATTAATATCACTGAGCCAGGGCGGAATCCAGCGAAATGAATCGCAAGCTGAGTCTGAGGCAGACGTACCAGAGGTGAGGCAGCGAGGTGGAGGAAAGGGACCCGGCTCGGAAGGTCCGGAGGCGGCCTGAAGCAGGGTCTGAGTGTGGTGCACGACACTTACCTGTCTCCACGAAGAAGGCAGATGAACAAGAGGGTGCTGAGGGGTGCAAGGCGAGGGGTGCAAGGGGGAGTCTGTGATGTAAATCACGCACGCCAATTACATTGGCTCGTTCAATAGTACTTGAAGACAATGGGCTCCCTGGCGTGATCCCCATTCAGTCGACCGCTTAAATACAGGGTGACAGGAAATTATAAGACAGGAACTGATGCGGCAAGAACAGGAAGTGACAGAGTCAAGGGCGTAACTTTGGGTCTACCATTGGGGGGGGGGGGGGGGTTAAAAGGTAACATGCTAATTATGTTTATATAATTATACAGGACACTGGCAAACGAACATCTAGCCAGCCAACTCCAGTCAACAAAACAAATAATCAGCTAACTCAGTGTTTCTCTAACTTTTTCTGCCATTCCCAACTTCGGAGGTAGGAAACGGGTTCCGAGCCCCACCTGTCCTCAATCACCCCAACAAAATGTTAATAAACTAGGCTTTAAGTTTAACTGTTAAAATTTATTTTATTAACATCACATTTTAAAAACTTAATATCAAATAACAGCATTAAAAACTTTCAAATAGAGAAAATGAAAGTGCAATTATATTATCACTTTGCATGAAATAAGACACAAAAGTAGATTAAAATTAATTGCAAAATGCATTTTGAAAATATCTTATTTTGCTTTCTGCAGAAGAAAAGTATATACATGTTTGTAAGGACATAGGGGTGATTAAATGATGACAGAAATTTTCATTTTTGGATAAACTCTCCCTTTTTATCTCTTCACCTTGCTCTCCCCCACACATTGTCTCAGTTTTGGGTTTGGGTTTGGGAGTGTAGAAAGGGGAAACAGTTTATGAAACCTTGTATCCTGCTATTTTTTTCTCTTAATTCTACATTGTGATGGTGAAGCAAATTCAGAGATTAAACATGGAAAAGTTGTTTTTTTCCTGTTTATTCAAATCATATTGTTTACTGAGATACAATACATTGAAATATGCATACTGCCGTGCAAAGGCAAAAGACCTTAACTTCAATTTTGGTCAAAATGAGTTTTTGCCATATTTGGAACAATGGACATCAGTTTTATCATGTGGAAAAATATCTTGTGTCAATTTTGTTCTTTTCTGCTAAAAATAAGATGTTGTTTTTGCCATAACTTCCAAAATCAGAGGGAAAGCAAAGGCAGAAGCCCTTAACATCAGTTAGAGTCTTTTAGCTTTGTTCCGCTGCACTCTAGAATGCCTAAAGCCTTGTTCACACTACATGATTTTAACCTGTTAACCTTCACCCCCACTCGGGGGCTCACAGCTGAAAATGACATACCTGGATTAAAATAAATACAGCTCCTGAGAACAGTGTACCACAGGCACAGTTAAGGTATCTTTGGAAAGAAGACAATTGGGACTCTACTAACAATCTATCAGAGTTGATAATACTCAAACAGATAAAAAATTATAAAAGTTGAAGTGCCTCAAAAATAATGTGCGCTACAAATAATGTTTTATTATTTCATGTACAAATATATAAAAATAGACCTGGAGGAATCCAGATAGGTAAAGGATTGAAAGCCACAAGTCTCATCAGTTTATATTTCAAATTTGAGGAAGATATAATGAAAAATGGGGTTCCTGCAAACTTTTTTCCAAGACTATGTCAGTTCCCTGTCTCCCTCCCCCTGCCTGAGGCACATCCCCAGAGATGACATCCCCAAACTAAAATAATTGCAGTTCGCTGAACTATTTGCACTACATGCACAATTTAGACATATTTAAACCCATACAAAAATGTAATATATGGCCATATATGTACTTATATTTTAAATAGTATGACATATATCTATACATATATTTGACTTATCTGAGAACACAAAATATGCCTATGACATATATCTATACATATATTTGACTCATCTGAGAACACAATATATGCCTGCAACATATATGAACATTTATGTGTCCAAACATGTGAAGAAAATATTTGAGTTCATCCATATATGATACCATATATCTGCATATATTACAGTATAGTATTGGTTTCTCACATATATGGACAACATTAAGTATAAATATGTGACATACATATTTGTTTTACACATATTTAATAAATGTATGTAAACATACATGGATGTGATACTGATGCATTTTTAAAGCTGTGGCATATGGTTATGGTACTTTGTGGATTTTGTCAAAAATGACAAAGAAAAACTGCATTATTGTATTAAAAATACTATTTGGTATATAGACACAGCATCTCCAACTATATAGGCATTTAATTACAAGGTATTCAAATACACTCTCAGAAATTTTTTTTACACAGTACAAATAATGTTCCTCAAAGAACAGTTTTGTACCTTTTCAATAATAGTACCTTTAATGGTACAAAAACATCTGACTGTCTGTTTGGTACCTTTTAGGAAATGAAGGTACTTTTCTTCGACCAAATTACTGTTTCATTCATGATTGGTTGATGTGTTGAGTATTTGGCATAGCAACAAGACGCTGATTGGCTGAAATCGCTTCAGCTACCGAATTTCCAAACTGACAACGGGAAGCAGACTAACGTTACATGACTGCAGCGCGGTGTAGTTTATTTTAAATATCAAACGTATCAAACTTGTAGAATACGACATTTAAAGGTGAGTTCTGACCATTTATGTTTATATTTAGTTCACAAGTCCAAAAAAAAAGGTTTCAGTCACTTATTAGCGAGTTAAATTAGCTTTGCACCAAATGATTTTTAGCCATTTGATATGTATAAAGTTAACGTTACACTTTTTTATATTTTTAATATAATTATTGACTAGTATAAGTCATCGCGTGTACATTATGACGTTTTTTCTCCATTATCCACTATAACTGTTAACTTTGCTATAGAAATGGGATCGTGACGCAAGCTGATCCGCGAACGCAAGGCATTGTGGGACTTTAGGACACGGAAGTCGCGGGAGAAACGTAGTTGTAGCAGCGCAGGCGGTGTTTGCGGTATATTTAGAAGTAATTCAACTTAGAAACACGACAAAATGGTGAACGCATGCTGTATTATAAATGGTCACAATCGTTCTCACGATCGGTGTGGAAAACGTATCATATTGGAGTGCGATTTTTCAGCTTTCTAGCTTGGAAGCAAAGCAATGGAACTAGAATCAAAGAGGCGTCACATGGCATGGATAACAGCTGTAAGACGGACAAACATCACCTTCAGCAACATTTCCCGACACATTTTCACACAGGTAAGTTATCATTACAACACCTTTAACTGTTATGTGGTTACCGCTAGCCGCCCATGCAAACTTAATTTTGTAGCTAACGTTATGCAGCCAGCACTCGGTTGGGCAAAGATAGCTAAGTTAGTTTAACTTAGTTGCAACCCATTGTAACTAGTTTAGCTTAGTTGAGTTTAATTTGATAGCTATGCAGCCAGCTGACTTAGTTGTGCAAATTTAGTTAACAGTAACGTTAGTGAAATTAGTTACTACACAACAACCGTAACATTAACTTAAATTACGAAAAAGTAGTAACTAGCTAACTTTGCTAAACACTTGAGTGTGAAGTTATTTGGATGAGCAGGTATCCTGACAACTGCAAGCACAGTTTTAGAAGGGGACTGCATTTCTCAAAGAAATTCTGTTTTGTTTTTTTCAGGCAAACCAGCATATGAAATGCTGGAGTGTCATCCCGACTGGGTAACGTCATTGCACCTGGGCCACACAGAAGTCAAAACAACACACACACAGCGTTTTAACCGGAGGACGAAGAGACAGCAAGCTATGACAGGGAATAACACGTCACCTTCAACACCACTGGATCCAGCTGCACAGAGGTCACAGGTGGATGATGCTGCAAGGCAGATAGCTCACCTCAGGGTCCATGTGGAGAGGGTGATTGGATAAGCAACAAGTACACCATACTAAGTGAGACAATACCTGTGAGCATGTGCTCCCATGTGAAGACGAGGACATGATTTTCCTTGACAAGATTGTGTCTGTGTACTGTGCCTTGACTAATATGTGCCCTAGTGTTGTCATGTAACCATAAAACATCACATAAACCTTATGAATTGCATATGTTGCATACCATGTGTTAATAAATGATGGAAAACTACGTCAATTCTAAATCTTTTTATTTGTATCACATAATATGAACTTAGTGCAATGCTGAAGTAAATATGTTTCACAGTAACAATGTAGTGCAAACATAACAGGTAAAATAACATAGGCACTTATAACAGGACCTGCAGTGTAACAATGTAGTGCAAACATAACAGGACCTGCAGTGTAATGCAAATATAACAGGTAAAATCACTTATAGGCACTTATAACAGGACCTGCAGTGTAACGATGTAGTGCAAACATAACAGGTAAAAAAATTACCACTGATAACATGAACTGCAGTGTAGAAATGTTGTGCAAATTCAACAGGTAAAAAGTCAACTTCAAGAACTGACAACATGTCATAATAAAAAGGCACTATGTAAAACCTATACTGGACATACAAATACCAAAGCCCGCTTGTGCTCCACTGTTTCAGTTCTGTGTGCATGAGGCACAGAGCCACGGCTCACTAGCTGAAGGGGCCTGCCTGAGTCCGACACAACTGAGGTGGAACCACTTTATTGCAGTTTTCCTTGTCACAAGCCACCATGTCGTCCCTGTCTTCAGGGCCTCTGCAAACGCACCATAGTTGGTTTGTCTTCTGCAGTGCCTGTGTTCTTGGCCTTTTTGTGTGAGCTTGCTGTAACACGGTTACCTAAGACATAAATAACACTGATAAGCATAAAATGAATTATATATATGTATATATATTCAAATAGCCTTCACATTTACACACCAGTGAAAATAGTTGTAAATTCATAGTCAAATCTGCAGTATATTTTTTTCTAGACATGTACTTTTGATCTATTTACTTAATTTAAGCACCAATATACCAAGGTAAATTCCTCGTATGTGAAAATGTACCTGGAAATAAACCGGATTCTGATTTATTACAGAAACTAATCTAGAACATTGCAGAAACAACAAAAACAACAGCGTTTTGCCTGGAAATTACATTTAATAAAAGTAAACAACTTAATTAAAATGTTTCCTAAGTAAAAAAAGAAAATATATACGACGCAGAGTTTAACTTGCAGTGTTGTTGTTGTTGGTGACAGAGAGGTGTGTCTGGTGCATGTGGTGATTACCTACCTTTGTGCGAATGATGGTTTTCTGGTCGTTGAGTTTAAAAATCTCCAGTTCCTGAACCCAACCATTAGTTAAGTGGTGATGGGCCTCAAGAGATTTATAATTTCGGAACTGCTCAAATGTGTATGCGCTCACACCACAAACAAGGTAAGAAAACACGTCAGGAAAGGTTGTTTGCGGTAACTTAGCTTGTTCAGATCAGTCGACCACTCTTTGTGTTCGTACGGATCGAGCCCGTTAATTGCCTTTTTTTTCTCTAAGTAACTCTCATTTGCTTCCTTGTTCAACTTATCTCGGTAGATAACCTCTTGCTTGATCTTCGCCCGTGTTTGTTTACCTTCGTTACTACAACCGTGTCCTAAAAGATGGCCGCCGCTACCCAGAATGCACTGCGCCATGACGTAGTTTCCCATTCTCTATTAGGCACAACAACATATGAACTGATTGGCGCTGCAGCCGTTATTGCATTTTCAAATAGACCGGAGAGCGGGAAGCCGATTAGCAGCACGAGCGCGGAGCACCACCACAACCATGGCTGCCCTCTTTATCGTCAGAAGAACTTTAGAGGCTGGACTCGAAATACAAGACAAAGATAAGAGGACACGCAAAGGTGGGTTTTATGTTTATGTTTAACCAATTAAAAAAAATGTATAAAACGTTACAGCTACTCAACATGACAATAGCGAGTGTAAATAAGTTAGCTTAATGTACGAATCCAGTCGGTGATATTAGCCGTCTGCAAATATATTTAAAATCAATTGAGTTTCTGTGTCGTCGTAAGTTAAACATTTAATACGTAATTGTTGTAAATGAATGCTCAACCAGAGGTGCCATGTTGGTGTATTTTACATTAGTCCACAATACTTTATGCCGTTGTTGAAGAACGTGATTGAATGCCACCGAACAGTGCACAGATAGTTTATCACATTGTGTTTAAATGAATGCGATTGCCTGATTCTGCCCTAAGTCACATGTCATTAATTTTATCATAGAACTTTGTTGAAACTCAGCAAATGTGTCTTTGATTTTTAGATCATGAAGATGCTGGGAAAAACTGCCTGGTCTCACTGATCATCACACATCTGAAAGTCTGACTTCATCCTCAGCTGTGAGGCAAGTATCAGTACAATAGGTTATTTGTTAAGATTATTAATCTTAATCTTGTGACATTCTTTTTTCTGATGAGGTTGAATTTTTATTCCTAAGACAAAATGTTTGCCATAATGACAGTGATGTCAATCTTGATAAAGCACAGTAAAACTGCACTTCAAATGAAATCTGAAAGATTTCTGTCACTTAATTGAAAGTATATTCACAAAAAATGAAATGTAACATGCAAAATGGCAAAGCAATGTGTAAAATGGCAATGTATTTCTGTTTTTATATTTACATATTATACATGTGCAACATCTGGAGCAAAACAGTTATTCTGAATCAATAATATAATAAATTGGCATTACTACAGTACACTAGCTTTAACATAAAATTAAAACATACATTTGAACATTTTATAAGTTTAAAAATTACAATTAAAATGTATTCCAGAAATTAGATGTTTAACATGTTCAAGCAAATATTATAGCAAAATGATAATTTAAGTTATTTTTCCTAGTTGCATTTACACTCAAGCATTTAAGGCACTTTATGCAATGATTGACAGGGCGGGGCTTTGATCGGCTCGGAATCCTTTTTTTAAATCCACATTGAATTTTGCTACGTTAATTGCGGGTATTTAATAAAAATGCAGTCGTACGTGTCTTAACTGTGAGTGTGAATGCGGTTAAGAAAAATAGCATTTAAAATTATAATTTTGCTACAATTTTAGCTTGAACATGTTAAAGGGCAAAATTGTTCACCCAAAAATTTTAATTCTTTCATTAATTACTCAGCCTCATGTCGTTTCAAACCCGTAAGACTTTCGTTCATCTTTGGAACACAAATGAAGATCTTAATAATGAAATCTGAGAGCTTTCTGACCCCCCCATAGACAGCTAAGCAACTACCACTTTGACGCTTTAAAAAGTTCATAAAGTCAAGTCAAGTCACCTTTATTTATATAGCGCTTTTTACAATACAAATTGTTTCAAAGCAGCTTTACAGAGATAACAGGACAACAATGTTGTAATAGTATTGTTCAATTGAAAATTAAATTTATTTAAAGTGATCGTAAAACTAATCCATATGTATGGTTTAGTCAAAATTTTGTGAAGACATGATCACTTCCTTTATGATGAACAGGTTGAATTTAGGCTTTTATTCACATAAGTATTCATCATTTCACACATCAGAAACGGTAAACGGAAGCTCAAGCATGTTCGCTTGACATGCGAGAACAAATGAGGTTCACTCTCGTGTGTTGCGCAGCATGTTTGAGAAAGAGGTTTGTTCTCACGTGTCAAGCATGTTCGGTTGAGCTTCTGTTTATGTTCGCTAATCAATGTTTAAATGTGAAGAAAAGACTAAATTAAATCTGTTCATCATATAAAGCAATCATGTCTCTTCCGAAAATTTGAACTAAACTGCTCAATTTAAATGGATTGGTCTTACTATCTCTTTATGAACTTTTTGAAGCATCAAAGTTTTAGTTGCTTTGACTGTCAGTGGAGGGACAGAAAGCTCTCGATTTCATTAAAAAGATTTTCATTTGTGTTCTGAAGATGAACAAAAGTCTTACAGGTTTGGAACGACATGAGGGTGAATAATTAATGAAAGAGTTTTCATTTTTGGGTAAATTATCTCTAATCATTTTTTGTAATACATTTTAATTTTAATTGTGCAACTAGTACAAATTTTAAATGTATACGTTTAAATTATATGTTAAACAAGTATAAGAAATGGCTAATTTAATTTATAGTATTGAATTTGAATTGTCACCTAAACATTGCACATATGGTATGGAAAATGTCAATTTAAATAAGAAATAAATTGCCATTTTATATATTACATAGCTTTTTTCCATATTACATTTCTGTATGCTACCATACTAAAAAAAGATCGTAAAATAATTTGAATCGAACTGTTTAGTCCAAATTTAGGGTCAGAGCAGTAGTTGCATAGCTGTCAATGGAAGGACAGAAAACTTTCCCATTTCATTAAAAGATCTTCATTTGTGTTCCAAAGATAAACTAAAGTCTTACAGGTTTGAAACTATGTGAAGGTGAATAATTAATGACAGAATTTCCATTTTTGGGTGAACTAACCCTTTATTTACTAAAAATATTATCCATGGGACTTGTTTATTTTTTTTAGTGAACATCTTGTCTTTCACCATACAGTAGCCCTAGCTCTACTTTGCACATTCAAGAGTGCATTAAAAATCCTGTTCACAATGGCCGTTCTGAAATTATTCTAAAGTTAAAGCAATATTTTTGTGTAAACAATTTCTCAAATGTGGGAACAAGCTTATATTATAGAAGTGCAAAGTATGGAGAGGAAAACTGTAAAATAGGGCTGCAGCTAACATTTTACTCTTCTGGGTATTTTAAATGAAGCTTTAAGTGAATCATTTAAAACTGTTTTTTTGTGGAAAATGTAAAAATGCAGAAAGTTTTTTTTTTTTGTTGGTAAAACTGTTGTTTTCTTATCTGCATTTCAGTTCTTCCAGAAATGGGTCGGCATGCTGTGGTTGGTTAAATCTGTTTCCAGGATTCCTTAAAGGTATAGTTCAGCTAAAAATTTTAATTCTGTCATTAATTATGCACCATGTCGTTCCAAACCCGTAAGACCATCGTTTATCTTCAGAACACAAATAAAGATATTTTTTATAAACTCCAAGAGCTTTCTGTTCCTCCACTTGTAGCCTGCGCAACTAATACATCCAAGCCCCAGAAAGGTAGTAAAGACACCAGTAAAGTAATCCATGTGACTCCAGTGGTTTAACCTCAATTTTATGAAGCGATGCAAGTGCTTTGTTTTGCGATAATTAAAAAAAACATAATTTACCTCTATATTTACAAAATTATATTATCTAAAGCACATTCACGGAACAACACCCGGTCCTGAGTCAACACAATACGCATGTGTCATAGTGCTCTCCCTAATGGATTGCATTGCTACTGGTTAGTAATTTTGTAAATAAAGTGGTAAGTTGTGGTGGGGTTTTTTTGTGCAAAAAACAAAGCACCTGCATTGCTTCATAAAATGGTTTAAAGCACTGCAGTCACATGGATTACTTCAATGATGTCTTTCCTATCGTTCTGGGCCTTGAATGTGTTAGTTGCATTGCTCCCAATGAAGGCACAGAAAGCTCAGAATTTCATTAAAAATATCTTCATTTGTGTTCCGAAGATGAACAAAGGTCTTATAGGTGTGAAATGACATAAGGGTGAGTAATTAACTAAATAATTTTGGGTGAATTATTTTGGGTGAACTAACCCTTTAAGCAAAATTGTCCAATGTGTTGAGGTTGGCTAAGCTGAAACCTGTTATAGAAGCACATTACATGGATGACAAATGAGATGTTGCAGGATTTGTAGTTCACCCAAACAATGAAACAGTTGATGGGCCCCATTGACTTCCATAGTTTGAATAAAATAGAAAATAGCAACAAATTCTATGGAAGTCAATGGGGCACATCAACTGTTTATTTTTTAAAGAACTCAAACAGGTTTAGAACAACTTGAGGGCGAGTAAATCAGAGTCCTGCAACGGGTCGGGTACCCGCGGATACCCGCGGGTACCCGCATAAAAGTGTCTAAAACGGGTGGATTGTAATCATTCCTAAAATTCACGGCGGGGATGCGGGCGGATAATGAACTCCTTGCGGGCGGGTAGCAGCGGATGAAAAATATATGCAATATTTGTGTCTAAATTGCCATTACACATACGCAACAACGTTATGACCTTTGGACCCATCACGTCACCGGCACTGCGTCAGTGCGACTTTCGTTTATGCTTGCGTTGCATGAGTAGCCATAGGGAGTAGCTATTGATGATTTAAAAGTAAAGTTGGCGAGTGGAGTACGGTATATAAAAGTGTTAAGAACGAGCATACAAAAACATTTCCCAACCTGATTGCACGGAATGTTTTCTCCATCCCAGCATCGAGCGCTGCGAGTGAGAGAGAGACTTTTCCAGCTGGATTTGTAATTCAAGAACGGAGAACGCAACTTAAACCATGTGGACGATATCCTTTTCCTGCACAGTATAACTTAAGGCAAAGTAAATGCATAGGATAGCCTACTGTTTGTGAGCGACAGGCTCAGATAGGTTGTATTTTTTTCTTGTTCTTTTTTTCTTTTCATTAATAGCCAGATGTTTGCGTTATCAGGTTTCATAGCCTATTTAGGTGCCGATGTAGGCTACTTGAATGGCGCAAAACAAAGCACACTTTAGCCTGTTTCATGAGGCTATTGTGATGTTGAGAGAGGTTCGAGATAAAAAAAAATAAAGGACTTTAATTGGAATGATTTTAGCGTGTGTGATTTATCACGGGTCGGGTAACGGGCCAAATATTAACGGGTCTGGGCGGGTGCGGATTTAATTTTGATATTATCACGGGTGACGGGTCGGATCTGGTGCTGAACTTTGCGGGTACGGGCGGGCGCGGGTCTCCAAAAATGGACCCGTGCAGGACTCTGGAGTAAATGACAGAATTTTCAGTTCTAGGTGAACTATCTCTTTAAGTCTAGAGGCCAAATTTTAGCTCGTCATGGGAGTTTAAATATAGTCAATTTACTTCTGTCTTTTCTAATACTGATTCTTCATTTTGTTCAGGAAGAACCGGCTACATCACAATCCACTGTGCAGATTTTGGGACCGTCTTGACTGGACGTGTCTTCAGTGAGAGGAGAATCTTGTGTATTTATGGAGGGTTCTGAAATTGCTGAGCAGTTGGGGTGGAGGATGGCGTTTAGTTAAATAAATGCCAGAGGTATTGTGTGAAAAGTGAAAAACAAAACAAAAGTCTAGCTTTGTTGTAGATGAGAAAATATATTTGATGTACTGTAACATTTTATTGTAATTGCACTTTTAATTCTTTCAAATCTTTTTCAAGTGATATTCTGTTAATTTTGCGAAGTCTTTATTGTATTGTAAAGTCTTTGATGTATTTACACAAAGAAATACTTTACTGTAAGTTGGAAAGAAAGTATTCAAACGTTCATATGTATTTGCAGAACTGATTAAATTGATGCCTTTTGGATTCAGTTGTTGAATGTGCGTTATTCGATAGGAAAATAGCCTTAGTTTTCGAAGGAACAAATTTGACACAGTTAAGGTACAAAGGGCTTGTCACTGAGGTGGTACCTTAAAGGATCAAATTTGTACCTTTGATAAAAGTACAACATTGTACAAAGAAACAAAAGGTACATTTTGGTTGTACACAAAAACGTACACAAACCCAGTGACAAGGATTTGTACCTTTGGTACAAAATTGTACCTTTTTTCTGAGAGTGTATATGATATAAAACAGTACATTATATTTGTATCCCTAATATAAGTGAAAGTATGTACTATGGAAATAAGTACATATATGCATGTATACATATATGTATCCCTAATATAAGTGAAAGTATGTACTATGGAAATAAGTACATATATGCATGTATACATATATGTATCCCTAATATAAGTGAAAGTATGTACTATGGAAATAAGTACATATATGCATGTATACATATATGCGTCTTACATATATTTAACATTTATGTGCATATACGGGAAAATATATGGCACTTACATGAAAACGGCCATTTTTGCTATATTTTGAAATATATGTTTCATATATGTCTATGTATTTTACATATATGAATTTTACATATATTCTCATATAGGCAGCAGACATACATGGGCACTGACATTATATATGTAATTTACATATATTTACATATATTACATTTCTGTATGGGAAAGAAGACACTTTAGAGTTTATTACCCAAATCTTAAAGTTGAAAAAACTTTCACAGACAAAAATGTATAGAATCTGAAGTGTCTTGAAGATAATTTGTACTGCAAGTAACATTTGATTATTTCATGTAAAAATAAATGAAAACAAACCTGGAAGAATCCAGTTAGGTAATTGATTGAAAGACACAAGTCTCATCAGTTTATGTTTCACATTTGAGGAAGATATTATGAAAAATGAGATTCCTACAATATTTTTTCCAAGACTATGTCCAGGTACCAAGGGTACATCAAAAAGCAACCTACTGACCAAATGTTATGAAGGGTACTGCAAGCCATTTTGGTCAATTCATAAAATAGTTCATAATAGTTATAAAATAATAGATATAAAATAATACACACAACCATAAGACTTTATGTAAGTGATTTATTTGCACAACAGAACAAAAAAATATTATGAAATATATAAATAAAAAAATAACTGAACTTCTTTCAGCTGGTTGGCTGGTGCTTGGATGCCACTCTTCATCTGAAGATTCAACTTGATTGCTGTTGCATGGGAAAGAATGGAAAGATAATTAGCACTGCATGTAAAGTAAATAATTCAGTTGAGTTTTTATATGGCTGGCCATTCAATCAACAATCAAACTGATGGGCAGTCGTTTAGACAGCATTCATACTAAAGCTCATCCATTCAATCAACAATCAATGGCCGGTGATGGCCAGTGATACAGACAGCATTCATATGGATGGACAGACATAGAGCCAACAATCACACCGATGGCCGGCCATCAGACAGGAATATGCAATTTTGATAGCATACAACTCCTTCCTATTTATCTCTAGCACATATTTTCTGCAATTCTTCCCAGCACACACACACACACACATATATATATATATATATATACACAAAGTAAACATTTTTACAGTATAATATACATTTACAGTACAAATACAAATAGACCGAAAACATTAGGATGTAGTGTGCTGTAAATATTATGTATATTATACTGTAAAAATGTTAGATAGATAGATAGTGTGTGTGTGCCAGGAAAAACGACAAACAAAACAACTGCACAACAGTCCAACACATATAAATAGATAGAAATAAATAAATGCATATAAAAGTAGCATAATCTTTTCAGACCACAATTCATTTACCTTATGAAACAACAAACACTCATTCACTAATTCTCTCTCTCTCTCTCTCTCTCTCTCTCTCTCTCTCTCTCACACACACACACACACACACACACACACACACACGCAAGTATTATGTGCATGCTACATCAATTATATAACGTTATATCAACTCACCGATATAAAATTGGATCATCTTTTCCGTCCGGAAGCACATCACCCTCGTCGCTGTCTGTCTTCACTCAATTCATCATCGCTGCCTCGAGTGATCTCGAACATCTTCAGCAGAAAAAAAACTTCTTTTGACGATCCATATGATGACAGAATCCGTCCAGTGAGTAAGACGCGAAAACAGATGTTTGTTGACTAGGGAACCGTCTACTATAGCTTGTTAGCTAGCTGGCCTGTCAGATGACAGGGGTGTCGTCAGAGCCGTGTCGCAGGTGAGCTGCTCAAACTGATTGGAGAGCGGGGAGAGCAGGGGGAGAGCGCCGGATTCAAATAAAAAAAACATCTTGATGAGTGAGGAATTCAAACTTCCCGGGTATCGTTGGATTCGTTTACTGATTGTCTACATTTTCTATCAGTCATATAATTTCGACGATTTCATTGGCTTTCGTTGTAAAGACAAAATGATAGGATGTGCATATCATGACGACACAAAAACTGACTGCAGTGTTTGGATATTTTGAGCTAGATATCGCCTATCTTTGTTTGTGTGTGCGTGTGTGCGGTCTAAATGTGTTCATTACACTCTAAGCAACACACACATATAACCTTTTGGTACCGGGAGTCTGTTTTTTATGCGTTATTTATTGCATAACAGACAAATATGAGACTGAAGAAACGCGATGTAAACAAAGGAATAATTATCAATATTACAACGTTATTGTTTCTTTGGACAAAAAATGCTCCATGGGATGTTATTCAGTGGACCCTCAGCTTTCCATTCAATCTGGAACTTTTAGCAGTGGATGCGTGTGTGGCTCGTTATTACAACAATACTGGTAAGAGCTCCGTTTTTGATTATGTGTGTTTTGATGTGTACTGCTTGCCTAAATGCAATAAATACATTTGTTATAAGCTTTCCATCGAAAAACAGTGCTCTATCATCGATGCTTGAGGCTTAGACCTTTAAAATGATATTTAGTTTGCCAAGATTAATGATCTTCTTTCACGTTAAATCTATTCATAAACATTAAACTAGTGTGGGGGGGGGGGGGGACGCTTCAGAGCGACGGCGCTCTCGCGAAGGTTAAGAGGTTAAAACGTTGGGCTGAACTGTGCAGTTCACACTACATGACTTGCTCTCTGTGAAATCAGGAGTGTTCAAGTTGTTGAGCTGTTCACACCACACGACACAACGTGATTGATCCACAACAGGAGGTAACGCACTACAGGAGTTGACAACAACTCTGTCACCCAACGATTCTACAAACCACGTTTTGTCACGAAAAATCACGTGATAAAACGAACCGGGAATGACAATAAACAGAATTACAGTAAGATTTAATGTACATTTCAACCTATAACATTTTGCTTACCTGGGTGTTTGAGGGCGTTTGTAATTTCCGTCCACCTTTTCTCTTTCTCACATCTCATGTCCAACATCATAAAGGCATTCATGCTCCTGCCACAGTTCGATTAAACTTTGCTCCTAAAATTTGCTGTTGAGTCCATTGCTTTCTTGACGACATGTTGCTCATCTTTCTGTAAACTCGTCTTGGTCGTGTTTGTTTGAAAATCGCGCATTTCGCGTATTTACCGGTATTTACCATGGTATTTGCGGTGACCTCAACCCATGCCTTGCTCTGATTGGCTCTAGCTCATGACATCACTGAGATTGAGTCGCGCGACAGCTCTGGATATCTAGCACGCTAGATATTTTTCTGGGCTCGGCGACGCGTCTGCGAGGCGTCTGCGAGCGTCTTTGATGCGTTGTTGGCTCTTTCATACTAACAGATTGGCGAGGGTTCATCGTCCGCTAATCCCCCGCGATTTGCACGCGATAACACCCTGACCTGTCAGCGAGCTCAACGATTTGCAAATCGGGCTTAAATCGGGCTTAAAATCATGTAGTGTGAACTTGGCATTAGTTACAGTGGAGTTAAGGCACTATGCCTTTGTTTTACCCACCAGCAATGTGTTTGCCGCGCTGAAGTTACGGTGTTATGCCTATATGTAATTAGTTTGTTGTTAGACTCCCTTCTTTGTAAACTGTCATAAACTGACTATATCAATTATGTCCAGGAAAAGTTTTTTCATTGATTCTGGAAAACATACTCACAATGTCATTAGATATAAGCATATTCCTATACGTTTTGTCAGAAAAGCGTGAATGGTATTTGAGAAAGAGCGTCTACATATTACTGGCATAGCCAAATCTTAAATGTAAGAAATATTTGTGGAAGGTTACTTTAACAGTACCTCTTGAGTTATTTTACTTAAATTAAGTACAGCGATAACGTTTTAAAATGATCCAGTACAGATAATAGCCTTCTCATTATTTTTTATTTTGTAATATTCTATTGATGTAATATTAAGCCTTACTAGACAGAACTCACTAAATGTTATTTTAAGGCTATCATTGTTATCATAGAAATGTTTGTATAGAGTGATAAAAGTCAAAATGGTCATTAAATTAGAAGTTAAGGTATTTTGCCTTTGTATGACCCATTATTGTTTTGCAGATAATGCAAAGGCAGAATACAGTAACTTCCGAATAAGGGTCAAAGGTCAAGTTTGAACTCAATTTTTTTTTATGTACATAAATATATTCATTATGACAACTACTTTGCAAATTGTCAGTGTCCTACCTATCATACAATTGGCTGGACAACAAAAAAACTTTAAAGTCATTTTTCTCAGTTTCACACTCTGGTGAGTTAAGGTCTTTTGCCTTTGTAGGGCAGCATATACAAGTATACAAACAAAACACCTATAACATTTAGAGTAGAATGTTTTATTAAACTAAATGCAGATTTTGTTGTTTTTGTTGTGATAATAAATGTTGCCTTCTCACAAAAGTCTTCAATTTGTAAAACTTATCTTGCCACCATGTTCTTTTTTGTATTTTTCTCAGGTTTAAGCAGAATGATATAACATTTTGGCGTGAATATACACAAAAACAGGCCGTAACTGGAAGCCAAAATGGCGAAAATCTCCACAGCCACAGTGTACTTCCCTGGTGAGCTGACGTATGCTGGCACAAATGCAATCCACACAGCACAGAAGATCAGCATGCTGAAAGTAATGAATTTAGTCTCATTGAACCTGTCTGGGAGCTTTCGAGCAAAGAAGGCCAGCAGGAAGCAGACCACTGCTAACAGACCGATGTAGCCCAGCACCAGTACAAACCCCACAACAGATCCCACTGTGCACTGCAGTATCACTCGAGCGCCAAGCTCACCTGCACTCTCTGTGGGTAGAGGGGGAGCCAGCAGCAGCCATAGAAGACATATGACAACCTGAACCAGCGTGCAAAGGAAGATGCCTGCCCTCTGCTGGATGGGCCCAAAGTACTGCATCAGGTTAAGTCCAGGCAGAGTGGCTCGAAAAGCCACCAGCACCACCACAGTCTTACTAAGGATGCAGGCTATGCAGACCACAAAGCTCACTCCAAACAGGGTGTGACGTAGCATGCAGTTCCATGGCGCAGGCCGGCCAATGAAAATTAGGGCGCACAGGAAGCAGAGGGTGAGCGACAACAATAGCAGGAAGCTCAGCTCCGAGTTGTTGGCCCGCACAAGGGGTGTGTAACGATGTCGGAAAAAGGCAGCCAGAACAGTTGTGGTCAGTGTCGCCCCAGTGATAGATAAGACTGTCAGGACAATTCCCATGGTATCTTGCAAGGACAGAAACTCCACAACCTTTGGGATGCACCTTGTTCTTTCAGTGTTTGACCAGAACTGCTCAGGGCATCTTGTACACGCTGTAGAGTCTAAGGAACATTATGATACAGATGAAGACACGGCACATATATCTGTGGCCTTACATTTGATAGACCATAATTTCTCAATCTGTGAATCATGACCCATAACGGCAATCTTGCCATTATTAAGAAACTGAATGTTTTTACATATGTAAATAATACCTGTCTCATTGCTGATTTCTCCTGCTGCACAAGAGAGGCAGTCAAAACAGCAGATGGGTTTTCCTTTTTGTACAGCCTTTCTAGTGCCTGGAGGACAGCTCACACTGCACACTGATACAGGAACCTAAATGATAGAGGAATAAACTTCATCAGACTCACAGCAGCCCTCTAACCATACTGTCTGTCACATCAGCACAACAAGCACATAAAGAACAGCGGCATTTTATTTTTCATACATATGCAATACAGATACAAAAATCATAGACTCATTCCCATAGCATATCTCTTCTCCTTTCAGACCAGAAGTCTGTCCATTAAATTATTTTATAGACTATGTCCCTTACATAAAGAATACTGGGTACATACACAAAAACACATTCATGAAATTACAGAATACAGTAATTAGGGTCAATGCTCATGATAATAAGCACATAAACTTCATACATAATACCAACACACAAGAAACACCACACACATACTGTTTTCATTTGGGAGGAGATGCCTGCCATTGAAAATCTGTTCTTTTTTTATTGACTGCTGGTTTGTTTAGCCTTTTTTTTTAACATTGCAAAAGAGTCATGCTGACCCTTCATAAAAAAAAAAAAATAATAACAAAGCAACAGTGGTCTTTACTTCTAACATTTCACACAAAAAAAAATCTAAAATATTTATAAACACACAGCCAACACACATTGAGACTCTTTCTTTTCTAAATTTGTATTTGCATCTCCTAAGCCACAAACTTTATTTGCAAAAGAATTACCAAAATGCTAAACCTATTCTCAATGAATACATAAATAAATAATAATAAATACTTTTTTTTTCATAATTTTCAATATTTTGTCTATTGTTTCATATTTTACAACAACTGTATTTTACTGTTTGACAATCTGATTGTGTAATAAAATAAATGTCACTTGAATTTTTTGTTATTTAATATATTATTTATACAGTATGGCTTAAGTGTCCAAATACGAGCCCACAAATAGATGAGTTGTGTAAAGGATCGTCATCATCGACATTGATGGACTACCAAGAGACTTTTTGGGGCCAGTCCACTGTATTTGAGAAAAAAAGAAAGAACCAAAGTCACTGGACTCTTACCTGGTTCGCCCAGCCCCCACCCCAAACCACTTTCTCAAGGCTTATGTTCAGTTCCTGGCCTGGTCCTTTGGCTGCATCAAACTGTCCAACCTGGACAAAATTCACTGCACCGCTTTCATCTACATACCAGTTCATAATGTCATAAGATGCAGATGGCTCGCCGTTATCTTCAAAATAAACCAGCTCACCCACTGGTGTTGTGAAGTTTACTGCATTTAAGTAGTAAAGAAGCTGTGAAAGGAAAACATACAGCAATTTAAATTATTATTTAGTTATTAACGATATAGCCTATATATAACAAATAATTAACAATGATTTAATGATGATTTAAATTGTTGTCTTTGTCTGTACCTGTCTGGGCTTTATTTGATCCACATCAGGACATTCTCCACCTTCAAACGGCCCTCTACCAGGCTGACAGGCCATCATGGTGTGAATAGCATTGGCAATAGCATATACAGCCTTATACACATTGTAAGTAACTCTCAGCTGTGAAACATCTGTGTAGATGCGACCATGTTTCTCCACATTCTCTGAGCCTGTGCACTTTGGTCTTTTAAATGAAGGTTGCCAGTCCTGTGCCAGCGAGCAACTAAATATTTCTTCCCATACATCTTTTACAAACGGTTCATTTGGTTGCTTCATAGGGCTCAGCTGGGCAAGATAAGCACCAAGACCATGAATATCAGCTCTGCGCAGGGCAAAGCCAATGGTACCGGCTAGAAAAGGAATGCTTGCTGGGTCAGAGTACTGAATGGAGGTGCTCCAGGCCTCTGTGGCTATCCACTGCCGGTTTGTAACATTCTGCACCACCACTTCCTTGAACACAACTTCAAGGTCTGGACCGATGGCAAATGTCACCACCACATGAGCTGTGGAACTCTGGATCCTCTCCACAGTCCGCCTGATCCTACTCTGGGAATGGGATTTAGGAATGACTTCCACATAGTCCACACACACGCCTGTACCTTCAAGCTCTTTCAAGAGCAGCTGCAAGCCACTTTTACCATATTCATCATCCCCTGCGACCACCCCTACCCAGGTCCAGTCCAGCAGGCGTAGCAGACGGGCCATGGCCTTGGCCTGGAAGGCATCACTAGGAACAGTGCGCAGGAAAGAGTGAAATCTGTGACTGTCACTGAGACAAGCACAGGATGCAAAATAACTCACCTGAACAGAAAAAACACAGGACAAGAGTTGGGAGGAAAGGCAAGCATTTCACTGAAATGTATGAATTTCTGATTTGCAAATTTATTGCTCAATAATAATATAAATAAGTAAAAAATTCTGCAAAATCTCAGCTGTAAAATTCAGAAAATTTTTTTATACCATGGGAATATCCAACGCTCCCAGCGTGTCAGCCACCACTATTGAGGCAGAGGAACGAGCATCACCGACAATGACAGGCACCATTGGAGATCCGTTGCACTCAGCGCTCGACACTGTCTCCTCCTGCCCTGTTACCAGAGCTAAAGCAGCACTCAGTGTCGTGCTCTCAGCTAGGCATGTATCGACTACCAGGTATCCCAAAGTAAAGTTTGGTAGCAGAACAGGGTCCCGATTAATCTCCTCCAAGGTGAAGATCATAGCTTTGAGCCAGCGGTATGAACGAAGGTCAATACTGAGGGGGGAGGGTTTTTTTTATTTTAATGTGATATTGCATTCAAGGAGGAATTGGATAGATCTCACAGTTTATTAATATATGATGAAGGGAATATTCTTAAAATTATGTTAAATATACACAAAAAATTTGTTTGCCAAGCAACCAAATTTTTTGCCTCTAAATTAACTGATTTTCAAAATATAATTGAATCAACTGTACTGCATTAGATTACATTGAAAATATACATGAATTAACAGTAATTGTTATGTTGGAAATATTTTACTTTTAACAATTTATAACAGGTGAATTATAGTTTGCAAAAATGCTTAACAGTTGCTTTACAACTTTGCCTTTTAGTTCATTTTAAACACACTCACATTATACTCACCCATGGCAGCGAGCACCATGCTGTATTTCAGTAAAAGCATGATCAGGCTCTGGTGATTCAACATGAACTGGAAACAGACCACCAATTATCACATCTCCTTCTCTATACAAGCTCTCTGAAACAAATCTGTCCTGCAGACTACATGACAGGCCTGCAACACAAACCCTGTCCATCTCAACTATGAATCTCCCCAGCCACAACCACATAACCAATCCCATCACTTTACACAATCAAAGATAGAGAGACTGAGTGTGTGCAGAAGTGCAGACTGACACGTTTTCTGCAAAGGAATACGGTTTGGATGATTACTCCCCTTTTGTAGACTTTAATTGCCTAGGGCAAAATACGATGCAACAGGAAAAAAAAGAAAAAAAAAACAGGTGAGTGGGGGATAATTGCTAAATGCCCTTGCAGAGAGTGATTTTCCTGGAGGATGAAAACTTCTAGAACAATTTTTAGAAATTAAAGCGTAGCGTATGTTCTGACAGGAAGACTTAATTGTTACGTCATTTATTACATTCTCATCTATCCAATCGCGTTCTAATACATGAAGTATAAAAGATCCATACTTACACTCGTCTGAGTTCGCAGATGCTGACGCTTCCACTTATGCTCTCGTTCAGTCGCCAGCCAACATGTTTCAGGACACGGATGTTTACTATTATCGAGTTCCAACGATGGATATGTCCCGCCGTATCTTCTGCTACACATCACGGTTCCGCGTTCACTTCCGCGTCTCCCCATAGGCACAGCGGTCTTCGGAGAGTTTTTGACCAGCCAAGGCCTCTCATGAGAAGTTCTGCTCCTCTAGACCTAAAACACCCTGGGTAACCCATCAGTTTCCATTTCACATCATCAAGAGCCTCAACAGTGTCAGCTCAGCCAGGATAATCCGGCAGGAAGAGAACTGCAATGTCATCCTCAACAACTTGTCCAGCAAAAGAACCTCGCTGTCTGCACGGGTGCCATTATCCCACAGATCACCAATCCACCGTCATGAATCAACAACTCTGCAAGTCACGAGAGGCGATCTGCTCTTGCTGGTTTCAAGTTCAAGCTCCACTTCCAAGGCTTTCAAGTTGGTTTTTCAAGTTTTTTGGTAGGCGCTTCACCAGCCATATGTCCCCTCTATCATGATTAAACTTCATCCAGGTAAGTATTTCTCCGTTGCTTCCTACACCAGCGGCAGAGTTCAAATTGGCGTCCACGGTGACGTGGTGTGTTCCTAATTACTACTGATCTGCAGACTGCAAATGGGCTGGATAGCTTGCCTTAAAGGGGAAATGTTCGTAGCAAGTGTAAGCAAGTTTTGCATCACCAATATTCCACAGTACAGTGGTAATCTTATGATATCAGCGTTGTCGATACCACGCTCTCGTGGGTAGTTTGCAAATACCCACTAACAACTGAGTAACTGATTGAAAAAAAAAGAAAAAAAAACTTAAGAGTAGCCTACTTAAGAGCTTTTATGTATGCCATATTCACGGGTCGCGCTCTTCACGTCTGCTAACTCACCAGAGTTTGGTAATGTTTATTAAAAATAAAATAAATAAATAAACCTGAGCTAAAGAGAGCAAGTTGGTCATTTGGCTGTTATGCATACTGGAGTGGATATCGCTACAATGGCAGTAAATTACAAGTGTTGTAATTTCACTAACAACTATTTTTCAACATATTTAGGCCTACTTAAAATTCATATTATAAGTCCCTTAATACTTAAAATTAGATCTTCAATATTGGAAAATGTGTTCAATTGCTGTGATACTCAACCTTTCCTGGTGACTCCTTAATCCTCTGATATGTGTGATAGAAATAATGTATGTGATGGGTATTTCCACATTAATGTACAGAGAAATGCAGACTAAGGACACTCCGGTCAAAGGCCACATATACTTACACAAAAACTGCTATCCCCGTAGAACTAACAGTCATATTAGTTTTATAAAGTCATACCAATCACCATAACTAATCAGTGAAGGAGACTTGAGTGACATTATCTTTGCTCAACTGAATGATTTACATGTTCATGTATCTTTCTATTCAAGAGTCTCAACTGTTTGTTGTGGCCAGTGATCTCCCCTGTCATGAATGGGGCTATTTCTGCAAAGAGCAACTTGGGAGCCATGTCAGGCATATGCTGCGAATCTGAGAAAAGGATTCTACGCTCAAAAAACAACTGATCAAGTATCATTTAGGTAATGATAGTAGCTTCTTGACAGGATGCAGTCACCCTACTTCAGGTAAGTACCACATTAAGAAGTAAGATTTAGTCGTTTTAAGAATATATATATATATATATATATATATATATATATATATATATATATATATATATATATATATATATATAATATATATATATTATATATATATATATATTAAAAAAACTAGATAAAGGGTGCATGGCCAATCTCAGATTCAGATATCTGGATAAGGCCAGATGAATCTTCTAAGCTCACTCAAGCTTTGTTTCGTCCGCTAAACAATCATGCCTAAACAAACTACTTGTCTTGCACGGTGAGTAATGTCTTGTCCTGTTATTGTCACTTGCACCTCATACCATATGTTTACTATAGCCTTCCCCGTCGGCATAGGGTTTATATGTGATAAATGCAAGGAGACAGTCAGGCTGACGGAGAAGATTTCAGAATTAGAGACACGCATCCAAACTTTAATTGAGGATAGTAAGTGTGCTCGAGCTTTAGATACTACTTTGGATGCGCCTAGCATAGTGAACCATTTACATGATTCGGTTCCGGCTGAGTTATTGCCTGTGCATCCAGGCAGATGGGTGACTGTGAGAGATCGCTCTAGTCGCGGATCAAAAAACCACTCTTCCCTTCCGTTTACCATAACAAATCGATTTGCCCCTCTCAGTGAAACACCCACTGAGAATGCTGTTGATTGTGCCCTGGTAATTGGCGATTCTATTACACGGATCGTGAAAATAGAGACACCAGCCACCATAGTCACATGTTTGCCGGGAGCCAGAGCGCCTGACATCAAAGCAAATTTAAAAGTGCTGGCTACCCAGGTGAAAAAAAAGTGTACTTTAGTGCACTAAAAAAACACTTAAATACAAGAAAGTATATTTGTAGTACATTCTTACTTTTTGTGCTAAATAAAACTGTAAAGATTATGCACTATAAATACACTAATTAAAAGTATATTTTTACTTAAGTAGTACTTAAGTGTAATTGCAAAAGTATATTAAATACCATTGATATTTTAAATGTATTTTTTAGTGCATTTCTTTTGCATTTTAATATATTTCTAACAAGTATACTAGAAGTACATTGGTAATAAATATATGCTTAATTACACTTTTGAGAAATATGCTAAACACAAGCATAATTTTAATATATTTCTAACAAATGCACTATAAGTACATTGGTAATAAATATATGCTTAATTATACTTTTAAGAAATATGCTAAACACAAGCATAATTTTTATATATTTCTAACAAATGCACTTTAAGTACATTAGTAATAAATATATGCTTAATTATACTTTTAAAAAATATGCTAAACACAAGCATAATTTTAATATATTTCTAACAAATGCACTATAAGTACATTGGTAATAAATATATGCTTAATTATACTTTTAAGAAATATGCTAAACACAAGCATAATTTTAATATATTTCTAACAAATGCACTATAAGTACATTGGTAATAAATATATGCTTAATTATACTTTTAAAAAATATGCTAAACACAAGCATAATTTTAATATATTTCTAACAAATGCACTATAAGTACATTGGTAATAAATATATGCTTAATTATACTTTTAAGAAATATGCTAAACACAAGCATAATTTTTATATATTTCTAAAAAATATGCTACAAGTACTTTGGTAATAAATAAATAAATGCTTAGTTACATTTTTAAGAAATATGCTAAACACAATCTACAATTTTTGTGAAGTTTTAGTGTATTTAAAGAAAACATACTTATGTTGCTCTTTGTGTAAGAACATAGCAAAATGGTTAAGCTTTTAGTATGTTTAAAGTACTTTTTAAACACCTAGGCCTGCTGCAATATATTTTAATATTTATATATTTATAATTTTAATATTGGGGGAAATTACATTTCTAATGTACCAACTTATAATGTATTATAAACATTTGTCAACTATTATTAAGCCTTGCAATAAGCCTACTTAAAATTAATATTGTTCACTTTTACTTGATTAAAAGCTGTTGTACATTACCATACATTAATACTACTGAAATTCCCACAAGGATTTTAACATCATATTATTTGAAATGCATCATAGATACATTTTCCAAAGATGTTTAAATGTTTTCATAAAAGATGTTGTACTCGTTTAAATTTGAACAAAATGCATAACACCTGTGACTAGTCCTGATTGGTTCCAGAGCCGTTGAACGGCTGTGATTGGTTCTTATGATCATGAGCTTATTTCACTCAAAGAGCTTCAGTTGCTGCGTATGTTCCTTGAATGTGATTAGATTTAGAAGTCTACATTTAAACTATTAAAGTATAAGAGCGATCGTGTTTCTTTAGAGGACTTGGAGGAAACCACGCGATTCATGTAGTAGGTGCTTTTTGCCATTAACTTTTTCAAACGTGAACTGTTTTGGTGAATCGTTTATCGGAGGGATATAAATCTCTCGGGTTTCATTACAATATCTCAGTTTTTCTTTCGAAGATTAACGGAATTCTTAAGTAATAGCCATCCTTTAGGCCTACATTACAGATCAGATATGATGACGCACAGACTGTGAAAAGGGTATCTTAGCCAATATTTGCCTTTATTACCCTTGTTAGAAAATGCAATAACGAAAGGTTTGTGTCGGGAAAAAAACACTGTTAAGTTATTTTTTGTTGTTGGTTGTTTTTTTCCCCTAAGTTTTGTTTGGGAAATGATTGTAAAATTTAAAAAGGAAAATAAATTCGTGTTTTGTTCATATTTAAGATACGTACTGTATGCTGTAGACTTATGTGTGAATAACGTCTCAAAAAATTAAAGTGTTTTTCAAGAAAAAGATGCTGTTTGTTTGTACATTACATAGCCTACCTGTTCTGTATTATGTGGTATCCTTTTAAACTATGAGTGTTTACATTTACATGAATTACATTTAGGCTACTGTTACTTTAATCAAATATAATTTTATCAAGTATAATTTTAGCATAAATGAGGCAGAAAATGCTACTGATAACACAGTGATAGTGTACTTGACTACTTTTTAAATAAACCATTATTTAATTTTTTTATAAAGGTACTGTTAACAGTTAAAATATATTTGAAATAAATTATTTACTATATTAAAAATGTGAGCAATACATACATATGATTTGTATATATTATATATTATATTTTAAATAATTTATAAGTGTATTTAAAAATGCATTAAAGATGGGTTCAATAGTAGTAAAAGGGATAACAAAATTTAAAAAAATAAAGCTGAAATAGTATGTTAAAATCATATTTTAGTTAATCTTCAGTGTGTGTCAAAATAGCACAGTTGAGTACACTTAGTTGATCTTGAGTTTATCTTAAGAAGTACTAAAGTTAAGCTTTTAGTATATTAAGTACAAAATTAGTGCGTAAAAATAGAGCACTTTAAGTACATTATGGAAGTGTACTAAGTGCACTTAAATAATGTATTTTAGTGTACTTTTTTGACAAAGGAATACACCTTAAGTATAATATATATATATATATATATATATATATATATATATATATATATATATATATATATATATATATATATATATATATATATATAATATTTTAAATAATTTATTAGTATAATTAAAATGCATTAAAAATGGGTTTTAGATATACTAAAAGTGGTAACAAAATAAACAATTTTAAAGGTTGAAATAGTATATTAAAAATATATTTAAGCTCATCTTCAGTGTGTGTCAAAATAGCACAGTTGAGTACACTTAGTTGATCTTAAGTTGATCTTAAGAAGTACTAAAGTTAAGCTTTTAGTATATTAAGTACAAAATTAGTGCGCGAAAATAGAGCACTTTAAGTACATTATGGAAGTGCACTTAAATAATGTATTTTAGTGTACTTTTTTGACAAAGGAATACACGTTAAGTATAATATATTATTATTATATTTTAAATAATTTATTAGTATAATTAAAATGCATTAAAAATGGGGTTTAGATATACTAAAAGTGGTAACAAAATACATTTTTTAAAGGTTGAAATAGTATATTAAAAATATATTTAAGTTCATCTTCAGTGTGTGTCAAAATAGCACCGTTGAGTACACTTAGTTGATCTTAAGTTTATCTTAAGAAGTACTAAAGTTAAGCTTTTAGTATATTAAGTACAAAATTAGTGCGTGAAAATAGAGCACTTTAAGTACATTATGGAAGTGTACTAAGTGCACTTAAATAATGTATTTTAGTGTACTTTTTTTGACAAAGGAATACACCTTAAGTATAATATATACATATTTATAATGCATTATTATTATATTTTAAATAATGTATTAGTATAATTAAAATGCATTAAAAATGGGTTTTAGATATACTAAAAGTGGTAAGAAAATAAAAAATTTTAAAGGTTGAAATAGTATATTAAAAATATATATTTAAGTTCATCTTCAGTGTGTGTCAAAATAGCACAGTTGAGTACACTTAGTTGATCTTAAGTTTATCTTAAGAAGTACTAAAGTTAAGCTTTTAGTATATTAAGTACAAAATTAGTGCGTGAAAATAGAGCACTTTAAGTACATTATGGAAGTGTACTGAGTGCACTTAAATAATGTATTTTAGTGTACTTTTTTTGACAAAGGAATACACCTTAAGGCGAGACACTACAGGTGAATAGGGTATTTTTTTTAAATAATAGATATCATCATGAAACTTTCTCAGTTGATTACTTATGCAAGTATATTAAAAAAATGTATTACAAGTTTTTGAAATTTGTATGTTTAATTATGCAAATTAGGCATTATCTCGTTAAATATGCACAATTTTGCATATATTTTCGGTAGATAGATCTGACCATATGATAAAGCCAGGTGCAAAATTATTTTTTCATTTTGTTCACACACAAGATGAAAAAAGAATTTCAGAGGGATTTCAGGATATATGCTTTCATTACCTAGGAAATCAAAATATACTGTCCATAGCCTTAAAAAATCAATTCTCGCCATATTTTTTTTATTAAAAAGTCACATAAATCAGGCCAGAAATGATTTATAAACAAATCCCTCTGAAAATATCTTCAGAATACTGCTAAGTGTATAACTGGAAAGTTTGGTGTACATAGGTGCTACACAGGCTGAGAAGTTTCTACTGGAGAATGACAAAATACTCATTTTGAGAAAACAGCATTTAAAGATTTGTAATGTAAAAATGAATACTTTTTTTAGTGGAAACAACTATTTACAGACACAATATCTTATCAAATCATCAGCACCAACAATACAAACCAACTTAATCACATTACAACTTATAACACAGCATTTATGGCCTTCAAATGAACAGAAAAAGAGTCAAAAACACACATCTAAATGTCAGAGCGCGTCACGTGATGCATCTGAACCAATCACGTTGTCAGAAATTGACACCAGCCAATGAGATTTCGGTTTTAGAGTTAAATGCCCATTTTACTTTCACGATTGGTTGCTGATAAAAAGGAAATGACCATATTTGGATCCGACAGCGTTGAACAGGAGAAAGAGAGCTTTCCAACGGTGTGTGTGATGACAGGGTGCAGATAGCGATCGCAGAGCAGCATGTTGATATATAACGACAACTTTTTGTTGAATTTAGGAGAAATCTACAGACGCAAATGGACAAAGTGTAGTAAAATAAACACCTAAATGTGTATTTTGGAATTTTTTTCACCTCAAGTCTGAAAGAAGACATGTTATTGAAGACAAATAGCCCAAAATCTCAAAATTGACCAGTGAAAAAAAAACGATGTTTTTGCCTGCCGTGTCTCGCCTTAAGTATAATATATACATATTTATAATATATTATTATTATATTTTAAATAATGTATTAGTATAATTAAAATGCATTAAAAATGGGTTTTAGATATACTAAAAGTGGTAACAAAATACATTTTTTTAAAGGTTGAAATAGTATATTAAAAATATATTTAAGTTCATCTTCAGTGTGTGTCAAAATAGCACAGTTGAGTACACTTAGTTGATCTTAAGTTTATCTTAAGAAGTACTAAAGTTAAGCTTTTAGTATATTAAGTACAAAATTAGTGTGCGAAAATAGAGCACTTTAAGTACATTATGGAAGTGTACTAAGTGCACTTAAATAAAATGTATTTTAGTGTACTTTTTTTTCACCTGGGAATGCTAATCGTAAATTCTCTAAGATTGTTATTCACGTCGGCATTAATGATGTTCGACTTCGCCAGTCGGAGATCACCAAAATTAATATTAAAGAGGTGTTTGAACTCGCAAGTACGATGTCAGGCACTGTAATCTGCTCTGGCCCCCTTCCTGTTCGAAGGAGTGATGAGATAGTTAGTAGATTGTGTTCACTCAATGGCTGGTTGTCTAATTGGTGTCCGCAACATAATATAGAATTCATAGACAATTGGAAAAGTTTTTGGGGGAAGCCTGACCTGTTGAAAAGAGATGGTATTCATCCCACCTGGGATGGTGCTGCTCTTCTCTCTAGTAATTTGGCTCATAGTCTTAGAGATAAAACATGACAATCTGGGGCTCAGGTCAGGAAGCAGACAGACTGGCTAAACCGACCGTCTGCTAGCGGCCTCGCATCACCAAGGTCAGATAAATCTCATCACATAGAGACTCTTTCACCTAGATATCATCATATAGAGACTGTGTCTGTTCCCCGAATCTGGAAATCCAAAAAACTGCCAAACCTTTCTAAGGTTAAAAATCTAATTGATGTTCAACAAATAAAAAACAGATATAATACAGATGAGCAAACGATAAAGCTTGGGTTGCTGAATATTCGATCCCTTAATTCAAAATCGCTCATAGTTAATGATAAGATTACAGACTATAACCTAGATGTGCTGTGTTTGACAGAAACCTGGCTAAAACCAAACGATTGCATTACTTTAAATGAGTCCACTCCGCAAGATTATTGTTATAAACATGAGCCTCGTCCGAAAGGCAAAGGGGGAGGTGTTGCTGTAATTTATAGTAATATTCTCAAAGCCACTAAGAAATCTAGTTTTAAATATACTTCTTTTGAAGTGTTGGTGCTTAATGTAAAAATTTATAGTGTAAACAATAAATCACCTTTGAGAATTCTTTGAGAATAACTCTCTCTTTTCCAGCACTTTAGACACAGTTGCTCCGCTGCGCTTAAAGAAGATTAAAGAAAATAGTCCAACGCCGTGGTACAATGAGCACACCCGGGCCCTTAAGAGAGCAGCCAGAAAAATGGAGCGAAACTGGAAGAAAACAAAACTAGAGGTATTTCGGATTTCATGGAAGGAGAGCTTGATTGCTTACAGAGAGGCCTTAAAAGATGCTAGAACTAATTATTTTTCAACCCTATTAGAAGAAAATAAACATAATCCTAGGTATTTATTTGAACAAGTGACTAAACTAACGAAAAAGAAAGCTTCAAGCCCAGAAGTTTCCAAGAAACACAGCAGTAATGGCTTTATGAACTTCTTCACTTGTCGACAGCAGAACAACAGCAGAAGACCCCACCGGGTACCACTCATCTCCACTACAAATAGGAAAAAGAGGCTACAATTTGCAAGAGCTTACCAAAATTGGACAGTTGAAGACTGGAAAAATGTTGCCTGGTCTGATGAGTCTCGATTTCTGTTGAGACATTCAGATGTCAGAATTTGGAGTAAATAGAATGAGAACATGGATCCATCATGCCTTGTTACCACTGTGAAGGCTGGTGGTGGTGGTGTAATGGTATGGGGGATGTTTTCTTGGCACCCTTTAGGCCCCGCAGTGCCAATTGGGCATCGTTTAAATGCCACGGCCTACCTGAGCACAGTTTCTGACCATGTCCATCCCTTTATGGCCACCATGTACCCATCCTCTGATGGCTACTTCCAGCAGGATAATGCACCATGTCACAAAGCTCGAATAATTTCAAATTGGTTTCTTGAACATGACAATGAGTTCACTGTACTGAAATAGCCCCCACAGTCACCAGATCTCAACCCAATAGAGCATCTTTGGGATGTGGTGGAATGGGAGCTTCGTGCCCTGGATGTGCATCCCACAAATCTCCATCAACTGCAAGATGCTATCCTATCAATAAGGGCCAACATTTCTAAAGAATGCTTTCAGCACCTTGTTGAATCAATGGCACGTAGAATTAAGGCAGTTCTGAAGGCGAAAGGGGGTCAAACACAGTATTAGTATGGTGTTCCTAATAATCCTTTAGGTGAGTGTACCGTAATTCCTCAAATAAAGACCGGGGCCTTTATTTACCTGAACTGCAGATGGTAGCCGGCTTTTATTTGAAGCAGGCTTTTATTAGAGGCAGGCCTTTATTTCTAATTCGGGATCCCCGCCCGCCCGTCAGCCAAGTTTCCATGGTGACGCGTCATGCTTGGCACTGTTCACCACAGCCAAAATAGCGCTGTATGACAGATGTAGCGCTTTTATTTCTAAATATTAACAAACTTGCTTACCATGTCATCAACTATCTTCTATTCTGACTCTCAAATCAGTGTAAGTGAGTTTGTTTTGTCGTTTAAAACCCTTTATAATTGATCCTGATCTGTAACGTGAGATGGGCACCGCAGTTCAGAGATTCCTGTCTGTTGGATTTGTACGTTAGTGCTACACAGCGCGTGAATTCTTCAGTTTCTCCCGAAATGCATGAAAGTAAGTGGCCGGTGAACTGGGAGAAGAATAGAGTAAACTTTATACTTACACTGTGTATCTGATATGAATAAAACACGTCGCCAAATATATTTGAATGGATTATTGCTGCTTCCATAGACACCATTGTGTATTTTACAAACTATAAATGTATTGTTTTGCTATAAATCTTATCTATTTAAATGTCTGAAACCTAAAATAAACGTGGTTAAAAACACTGTTCAACTGTAGTTGTGATATATGACAAGCACAGCACGTGTCCGTCTTTGAGTGTACACTAATTTTTCCCCGGCCTTAATTTGAGACCGGCCTTTATTTGTCCGCGTTGACCACGTACCCGGCCACTATCAGAGGCCCGGCGTTTATTTGAATACCGGTTTTTATTTGAGGAATTACGGTATATTGTTTATATGAATACTCTTTGGACAGAGGTGGGACAGGTTGGGATGGTTGGTTGTGAGGAAGAGCTTTAGTATGTATGAGTGTGTACATTTTTGGTGTTATCTTGAGGACCCCCTCAAAAACTGCATCTCAAGGGGTTATCCTCTTATAAAATGAAATTTTGAAACACTGTCTGGAAGCTGAAAAGTCTTCTCTTAAAAAACACATTTTTGGCGGATTTATTAATATTTTAAATACAAGAAACATTAACATTAATGTTTGTAATGCTGTAATGTTTACCAAAAATTGCTGCAAATACCTAAAGCTTTAGTCTATCCTGCTTAAAAAAAGCTGAGACTTTGTTTCAAATCAAAAGCATGGTTGCCAATTTGGTTTGAGATTTGAATGAATGAATGAATGAATGAATGAGGCATTTATATAGCGCTTTCATATGTACTACTGTACACCCAAAGCGCTTTACAATCATATCAGGGGCTCTCTCCTCAACCAGCACCAGTGTGCAGCATCCACTTGGATGATGCGATGGCAGCCACAGTACAATGGCGCCAGTGCGCTCACCACACACCAGCTATAGTTGGAGAGGAGAGAGAGTGATAGAGCCAATTCAGTGGATGGGGATTATTAGGAGGCCATGATTGGCAGGGGCCAATGGGTGGAATGTGGCCAGGACACCGGGGTTACACCCCTACTCTTTTACGAGAAGTGCCATGGGATTTTTAATGACCGCAGAGAGTCAGGGCCTCGGTTTAACGTCTCATCCAAAGGACGGTGCTCTTTGACAGCACAGTGTCCCCATCACTATACTGCCCTACAAAGGCAAAAGACCTTAACTCACCAGAGTGTGAAACTGAGAAAAATGACTTTAAAGTTTTTTTGTTGTCCAGCCAATTGTATGATAGGTAGGACACTGAAAATTTGCAAAGTAGTTGTCATAATGAATATATTTATGTACATAAAAAAATTTGAGGTCAAACTTGACCTTTGACCCTTATTCGGAAGTTACTGTATTCTGCCTTTGCATTATCTGCAAAACAATAATGGGTCATACAAAGGCAAAATACCTTAACTTCTAATTTAATGACCATTTTGACTTTTATCACTCTATACAAACATTTCTATGATAACAATGATAGCCTTAAAATTACATTTAGTGAGTTCTGTCTAGTAAGGCTTAATATTACATCAATAGAATATTACAAAATAAAAAATAATGAGAAGGCTATTATCTGTACTGGATCATTTTAAAACGTTATCGCTGTACTTAATTTAAGTAAAATAACTCAAGAGGTACTGTTAAAGTAACCTTCCACAAATATTTCTTACATTTGAGATTTGGCTATGCCAGTAATATGTAGACGCTCTTTCTCAAATACCATTCACCCTTTTCTGACAAAACGTATAGGAATATGCTTATATCTAATGACATTGTGAGTATGTTTTCCAGAATCAATGAAAAAACTTTTCCTGGACAGAATTGATATAGTCAGTTTATGACAGTTTACAAAGAAGGGAGTCTAACAACAAACTAATTACATATAGGCATAACACCGTAACTTCAGCGCGGCAAACACATCGCTGGTGGGTAAAACAAAGGCATAGTGCCTTAACTCCACTGTAACTTAGGCATTCTAGAGTGCAGCGGAACAAAGCTAAAAGACTCTAACTGATGTTAAGGGCTTCTGCCTTTGCTTTCCCTCTGATTTTGGAAGTTATGGCAAAAACAACATCTTATTTTTAGCAGAAAAGAACAAAATTGACACAAGATATTTTTCCACATGATAAAACTGATGTCCATTGTTCCAAATATGGCAAAAACTCATTTTGACCAAAATTGAAGTTAAGGTCTTTTGCCTTTGCACGGCAGTATACTGGGGCGTTAGGACCCACACAGACCAGGGGGTGAGCACCTCCTGCTGGCCTCTCTAACACCTCTTCCAGCAGCAACCAGCAGCAAAAAAAAAAAGATTTGCTTGGGCAGAATGAGAGCATGAGACAGAGTCTGAAATTGTGGGTGTAACGTCAAAAGTGTGAGAGTTGGCAACCTGTATTCTGTCTTTTTCATTTCTAGATCATCAGTCACCAATCATTTGGATGTAAGAGAAAACACTCTGATCAAAACCTCCGGTTTCCTCGAAGTGTCATAAGTGCTGCTTTCAATTTCAGTTCTACCAGCAAGACTCGGGAGAATAACACTGTAATTAACCATTTATTATCAGCCCAGCTAGCAATAATATGATATAAAGTTCTTTGGCGTAGGCCCTGTCCATAGCTCGCAATCTGAGAGTATGGACTCTGCATTTCCTGCTTGAAGACAAAGGCAGGGGCGCAGCCGACCCCCAAAAGAGGTGGAAGAATAATTCCACCGGGATGGGGCCCACCCCCAAAGAACGTTAAAGAAAAGTATACCCATCAGTCGTGTATCCTGTAGAGCCTAAAATATAGAAAGAGGAGAATTAATGAGCATGAACATGGAATGTAGAAAGCCTCATAGCCAATAACTAATTAACAAGAGGCGACTTCATCATAGTGAGCCTGAAAGGTACTATGAGAATAATTGAATGCATTTATGCATTTATGTTCTGCTGCTGTATGTACAGTTGGTACTCAACCAGAATAATAATTTTAAAATGTGGGGTGTATTTGCTGCCTTTTACCGCTAACAGGCGCTACAATCCTAAACTTTGAAAAGTGTCCTTTTATTCTCTCTATTGCGTAATCTGCCGCCGCGCCTCTTTCAGAGCGATTGAAAGCTGGTAGCAGATGAATTCAAGTGAAACGTAGTTAAAATAATTCATAATCACAATACTGAAATTACTGAAATTAAATTGAATAAATAATGAAAACATTTTAACATAAAACATTGCAATAGGCTACAAAAACATTAGGCTACATCAATGAGGCTTTGCAAGAGCATAAGACATTAACGTTATCAGCATACAGATGGTAGCTCAGTGGTCAACGCAACAACATGAGCCTCAAGGAGCTTCAAGGGACCCGAGATCTATTCTGAAATGTAGCATACATGCTGTTAACAGATGTCGGCCGACAGTGTTTATGTTTTACCGTTCTTGATGCTTAAATAGGTAACTGTTTATTAGCGAGTTTATTAACTGTTTGTTTATTTAAAGTGATGAAAACTGATGAAGGAAGATTGTCAGTCGATTGCGTCAGAAATTGAAAATGAAGAAGCTCGTCTTTAGTCTGCTAAATTACTGTGTAATGTAAAAGAACACTAAAATTACTTAAGTTCTAAACGAAGTTTGAACATTTCAAGGTTTAAATAAAGTGTCGGTACAGTTTTCTTTTTAAATTTAAAACAGGGTTGCATCGAGTTTAGAGTTTATTTCCTTTGTGATGCAAAATAAGAAACACAATCTTATTCTTGTGACATTTTAAATTTGTATTGCCAAAGAAATTGCAGCTAAAAGAAACCATTAAAACAGTACAAAACGAAAATAGTCCAAAGCTACATAAATTAAAAACACACGTTTTTCTTTGCCTCTCTCGCGCTGGATCTATTTTTATCAAGTTTATCTAGTCTCGCTCGCTGCACGCGTCATGTCTCTCTCGAAATTAAGTTTTTTTTTGTCGCTGCGTGTCAGCCATACAAATCACAAAAAAACTAAACAAATTATTTAGCCTTTGTTGCTTCAAAGACACAGCATGCTTTGTTGAATTCACCTTACAATAACTTCAATTGAATTTTTGTGTGGAAATATGCTACAATAAATTAACTACAATATTTATAATTGAATAAGAATGGGGCCTACATTTGGACACATCGAGAGATTTATCCTAAACGAATTTAGCCATTTCCCTACTCATCAGGCTGGCTATCCGACACTCTCCACATGAAAGACGGAACATTAACACATATTGTCCTGCACGCACGATAAAGCAAATGAACTGTCCCTCCAAACCCCCCACAGGCTATCTGAGTTTGAGATTGACTTAAAACAAAGAGAATTCGCAATTCACACTTAAATCGCTATTCTAGACAGTGTTGATAATGAAGGAATTAAATTATTTAAGCTACATGTAGTGATATTTCTGTCATAAAAGTTTATTTAGCAAATATTTCAATAAAGAAATAAAACTGGTTTGGGCCAGCTTTTTCCAAGCAAAACTAAAATATAATCTTCAAACGCATGTTCATTTGTTGTCATGAACAAAATGTTCAACTCAATATTAAATTCCACAGGGATCTTTGGATCCTTACAACCAGGGTGCATGCAATTTGTGAATTAAGTTTATTTTTATATTATTATTCAAATAAATCTCGAACCACGATGCTTCGTGGTACTACTGCTAAACTAAATAACATTTATAGAATAATTATGAACTTCAATGAAACAATATCGCAACATTTCGACAAATAATTATGAACTTCAATGAAACAATATCACAACATTTCGACAAATAAACTATTTGATCTGTTTTTACATTTTAATTCAGGGTGATTTAGTCTACATTTAATTAGAGTGAGAATTTCACCCTTGCCTTGTCATTTTCTCTTTGGGAAGCACTCACATATAGCTAAACATGTTACAGAGTAGATCCTCCTAGATCCTAGATCCTCTGTACCTCTCGTTTTCATATGGATTACATAATCAGATAACATTTATTAGCCTAAATATTTCTTATTGTGACTGAGCTGAGGCAAGTGACTTTCGGTTCATTTTTGTGACGCACAGTTCCGGAGACAGAGACGACAGATAAACTGTCACGGTGTGGGTTTTGTGTCTTGTTTCTTGTTCTTGTCTGTCATGTGATTCCCTGTTTGCCATGTGTCTTGTTAATTGTCTGATCATTGTTCCCATGTGTTTCTGATTAGCCACGCCCCCTTGTTATCTTGTTTAGTTTGTTTGCCTGTCTATTTATACCTCTGTGATCACGGATCGTGGCCTTGGCCATGGATAGCCTCAATCTGTTCCAATACACCTGGGGGTTTGTGCCTCTCGCTGCCTCCTGCTCTCTGGGTGATCAGGCGATTAAGATGTGTTACCAGCTGGGGGCTAAGGAGGTCGACCCGAGGGAGCTCCCCGATCTCTGCGGTCTGGACTGAAGAGAGGCACTCTCCAGATGTCTGGAGAGCTTCCTCCCGTGGCACGCCAGGTCATCGCCTGAGCTGCTTCACCACGACATGCCTGAGCTGCTTCACCACGACATGCCTGAGCTGCTTCACAACAACATGCCTGAGCGTCACGTCAGCCACGTCCAGCCACGTCCAGCCAGAGCGTCACGTCAGCCGTGTCCAGCCAGAGCGTCACGTCAGCCGTGTGCAGCCAGAGCGTCACGTCAGCCACGTCCAGCCAGAGCTTCACGTCAGCCACGTCCAGCCAGAGCTTCACGTCAGCCACGTCCAGCCCGAGCTTCACGTCAGCCACCTCCAGCCAGATCTTCACGTCAGCCACGTCCAGCCAGAGCTTCACGTCAGCCACGTCCAGCCAGAGCTTCACGTCAGCTGTTTGCCATGTGTCTTGTTAATTGTCTGATCATTGTTCCCATGTGTTTCTGATTAGCCACGCCCCCTTGTTATCTTGTTTAGCTTGTTTGCCTGTCTATTTATATCTCTGTGTTTCAGTTGTGGTTTGTCGGTCGTTGATGTTGCTTCAGTGTTCCTGTCCTGAGTTCCGTGTTCCTTTGTTTCACCTGTTATTTTATTAAATTAGTTGCATTTGGATTCTCTCTCTGCTTCGTCCTTGCTGCATCATTACATACACTTTTGTCGTTAGCCTAATAATATGAATACAAGTTTACAGTTTTGAACGGTGTAGGCTACTCTACTCTTGTCTGTATGACCAAAAAATTACCGAGTAGCCTATTAAGTTATTTTAGATATTATGAGAAAAATAAATTCAAATGAACGCGCCGCCGCGTTTGTCGAACACTAACTCAACATGCCAGAATAAAACCCGACTTTAGAAAAATACATAGGGCCACTCGGCGTGGTGTGCCAAAACACTTAATTATAAACTTTTATAAAGATAAAGATTTCATTCAAAATAATTTCAAAACGCTTTGTGAAATTTTGAAAAGCTGTGGATGCATTAGCCTAAGGCCACTGGAACTAATGAACAACGGAAACGCTGGTTTTGATTTTATTGTTTGTCGTTTAACCCTTTAAGACCGACGGGAGCGCCGGCGCTCCCATTTGCGTGTGTCTGTTTAAGAGCCTATAGAAACTGAAACCAAATGGCTAGCTCAATCATTCTTTTTGCATACAAAACCAGAGATTTAACATGTTCAGATCAAGCCTCCAACATGCCCATGTTGCATTGTTTTCACCCTCTAATCTGTCTGTACAAACTTCGTAATATGCGTTTAAAAAAAAAAAAAAAAAATGCATTGCACGTTGGTCTTTGCACACATGTTCTGTAGATCTGCGATTGATAGTTACGTCTTCCGATGGCTCATTGACGTATCAAGTTCTGTGCACTATGACCCCCGGGTGTGTCACATGTTGTGACGTCACAAGCTGCGTCATTTGACCATGCGTTTGTACACGGACGCAAGGAAACGCAAGTACGCGGGCGGTTTTGGAAATTCTAATTGCGTCCGATGACGATGAACTCTCCGTCTGCTCATCTATTTATTTTATATTTTAACCAATTCAATATTCAATCAATATTCAAAAGCAAAATGTTATCTGTTTGACCACAAATGTAATTGAATATTTTACACGGCATTTTTCTCCCCTTTTTTTGAATGAGTGTAAAAATGAGTGTATCTTAAAAACTAATTTATGTAAACAGTTCAAATCAATTCTGTATAGTTTTAAATTGTTTTATGCACGTTTTTCACATTGACAAGTTTGAGGTTGACATTTATCCATTTTTTGTATTGAATAAAATATGTAGAAAAAAATAGTTAAATTTGTTTTTCTTTTTGTTTATTGCACTTTTGAGATATTTATCTAGTTACTATTGATTTATTACAAACGTAGCCTTCGAATTGGGAAAGTAAGGATTATTTTGATGTAGTATGGCATATGAAAATGCTCAAAAGAAGGACAGCATAGCTTGTAAAAATACAAACATATGCTCTGGTGGAATTGTTCTATGGCAGGTCATAAAGGGTTAAACGTGCCTGTTGCATATCTCTATTTTATATATTTTATATGGTCTATTGGTGAAGTAGCCTATAACATTGATTACTGTGGAGGGAGGGATGAAACCGTGAAAAAAAACATGTTTTTAAAAACTCTATGTAGGCTATAGGGAATAAAAAATTTCACCCTTTATAAACCTACGAATAATAGCGATAGCCGCTAAATAGACCTTAATAGTGGAAAAGGATCTTCCCTTATCCATAAGGACCTGCAAAAACCATAAAATGTCAGTGATTGAGCACTGATATGACGTTACCCGTCGCCCTTCACAGCACTCTTCGGACACACGCCACTTGCAGTCGTAAAGGGGCCGTGTCGAAGAGGCTCTGGCACACTGAATGGTGGCCACAACACGTGGGGGGAAGGCCCAATGTGTTTAAGTTGGCCCTCTCACGGGCCAGGCCCAGAGGGCCACCCTGTCTGGGTGCGGGTGATACATTTCACCGTTCGCTTGGAACAAAAGATCTGTGCGAAGTTGCACGGGCCACAGCTGGGCTTACAGCAGAGGGATAATCTCTGAAAGCCACGGCGCCTTGGGCCATCTGGGAGCTATCAAAATCATGGTCAAGCTCTGTTCCCTCACCCTGGCCAGAGACGGCGTTATGAGGCAAAGGGGAGGAAACGCGTAGAGTAGCACGTTGGGCCACGGATGGGCCAGTGCATCCATGCCGAGGGGGGCGTCCTCGTCCCGTAGCGAGAAGAACATAGGACAATGGGTGTTTTTGCACAAGGCAAAGAGATCTATGGTTGCCTGGCCGAACCTCCTCCACAGTAGACCCACTATCTGAGGATGGAGGCGCCAGTCCCCGTAGAGTGGGTTTCCCCTTGACAAGAGGTCTGCGCCCCTGTTCAGTATGCCCGGGACATGAGCCGCCCGTAATGACAGGAAGTGCTGCCTGCTCCATACTAACAGCCTGTGAGCGAGAGCATGCTTGGAGGAGCGCATCCCCCCCCTGGCGGTTGATATATGCTACAGCTGTCGTGTTGTCGCAGCGCACCAGCACATGATGCCCCTGCAAGCGGGGCAGAAAGTGATTCAGAGCCTTCCACACAGTGAGGAGCTCTAAATAATTTATATGGGCTGAGTGAAGTGTGCTTGGCCACACACCATTCACTGTTCTGTCCTCTTGCGTGGCTTCCCATCCTGTTATCCTGTGAATTCATAACATATGACATAGAAATAAGCGTGACTTACCAATCGATGGGAAGTCGCACCGCCCAGTGCACTCAATAGAGTGTGGAGTACAGGGTCACAATAACGGGCATTTAAGCAACATATCTACGGCATCCCTCAGTCACACTCCCCGACGAGGACACTGCGCGCCAAGATGAGGTCACTTCCAGAACCCAGGGTGACGCGCTACTAGAGTCGCATTCTCGTCCCTTTTATATCCTCTGAGTATACTGAACCCGCCCCTAATCCTTATCGTGGTGGATCGCATCACCACAATCCATTGATCATCATAGTCCCGACAATGGACCACTTATTACAAGTTCCCAGCCTTGATGGCTACAACACGAGAACGGGGAGGCACTCGACACACAAGGCCTCTGCCTTGACGGCTACATACAGAGAAACAAGTGATACACAAGTTCTCGGTCATGATGGCTAAAAACATGAGTAAGGCACTGGTTACAGGTCCTCTGTCTTTAAGGCTACCCAACGAGAACAAGTGATACACGAGTTCTGACACGACGGCTAAACGAGAAACAAGTGATACACGAGTTCTCGGACATAACGGCAAAAAACATGAGTAAGGCACTGGTTACAGGTCCTCTGCCTTTACGGCTACCCAACGAGAACAAGTTATACACGAGTTCTGACACAACGGCTAAACAACGAGAACAAGTAATTCACGAGTTCTGACATAACCGCGAAACGAGAAACAAGTGATACACGAGTCCTCTTGCCAAATTTTCTCCACTCTACTGTCTCCCAAATAAAAACTTCCTGCAGGGCGATATTTTATTTCATCTCGAGCCTCTTCTTCGAGATGATCAAACAAAAAGAAAGCCTTTTTGCTGTCGTCATGTTCCGCATACTCATACCCGCTTCAGCCTCCTCGACCCATCCCTCAATGCCTATACCGGACCTGCCATTAACTTTGGACAACGCTGTTCTCGCGGAATGAATACCAGCCGTTCAACAGTAACGATATTAGAGTCGGAAAAACTAGGCGTTGCCGGCCGTGACGCGCTACTAGAGGATGCACCAGGAGGAGGCTCCTCAACCGGCGCCCGCTCCTGTCGCAGCTGCTCATTATCAGCCTTCAATTGGGCTACAAGATCTCTCATTTCCTGTAATTCAGCTTCCATAGTTAAACACTATAATGAGTACTTACCAGGCGAATCTCCACTGTGTTGTCACAACTAAACAAAAAAAATGCACAAAGAGAAAAATTAATATCACGTGTCTGAATCTAGACCACAGCCACAACACCCTGCCGACTATACGCCAAATGTGGCAGTTCGCTCTCTGAAGCGCAATACAATACCAATTATGGCACAACAATAGACTACGCCACCCCGGAAAATGGGCCTTGTACCCACTTGTGCATTAAGTACAAAGCACACAGATACGCAGTGGCTGGGTCAAGTCAAGTCATCCTCATTTATATAGCGCTTTTAACAATGTAGATTGTTTCAAAGCAGCTTTACAGAGACAAACATATAATTTAAGGTAACAAAGAATGGTTTGGTTTTATAATGGTTCTTGAATATGTTGTTTCCAGCTAAAGTTAGTTTCGATTGATTCACTTCCGTCGAAATGATCATTTGTTATTAAATTAGGGGCCGCTAAGACGACGCCTTTCTCTCTAAATCAGGGGTCTCAAACTCAACTTAACCGGGGCCGCTGGAGGTATAGTCTGGGTCAGGGTGGACCGCATCAAGTATTCCACAAAAAATAGTATTCAAGTATTATAAAAAAGGAGCACAACTGATCCAATCTTTTCAATATTTATTATTAACGTTTCTTCTGAACTTTTCCTCTCAATATGAACATTTCTTTCTGTACATGATGAAGACAGTCCTTCCTTCTGACAGTTGAAGTTAATTTTTACAAACTTTCTTTGTCTTTTCCCTATAACACATATTTGTGATATTTATATTTGTTTATGTCCTTTTTATTTTCTTTATACAACACATCAATAATATTTAATGTTGTTTTTTTTTTTTTTTGGAAGGCACATTTCCTTTTATTATACTTAGAAAAACAATTATTGCTTTTGAAATACAAATATTTGCAGTCATGTCTGCCCGTCTTATTGAATTCTTTCTACACATGTATAGTGTCTCAAATTACTGACTTTGCACAAATCAAAGCAAACCTTCTTATCAACCTGTTGGACACATATTACAAGCTCAAAATGATTATTCTCACATTGTTTTAGAGCAGGGTCTCTCTTCAACACGTCGCTCGCGAGCTACCAGTACCAGCGCAATCAAGTTCGTTATTTCAAATGTAGGTGCGCGGCAAGCGCGCTCATAATTGAAGCGACACGCGCAGTATGTTTGTACTTCGCGGTTGTCTATGACAACTATTGACAACAAGCCCACCGTAAGCTGTCACGAGACTATCTATGGTAGCCCATAAGGATAAAAAAATATATATATTTTTTTTTTAAAACGCGGCACACGCAACGACGGGCCGCACTAGCATTAAACTTTAATGTCAAGTAGGGGGCCACAAAATATCACCCCGCGAGTTTGAGACCACTGCTCTAAATAGACTTTAAACGCGAACCTGTGATAAACGCTGATGGCGTTTACATGCGCGTTAAGAATTGATTCTATAGTTATGTGCGTTTGAATATATGTGTGCGCAGGTTCGTAATTCGCTACAAACCATGCCTAAACAAACTACTTGTCTTGCCTATAAATTTTGACGCAGAATTTTATTTTATCAATTCGGTGTAGGGACGCGAAACCGGAATTTCATAGCGCTTTATCTGTAGAGTGGAATAGGGATCCTCCATAGGAAAGAGGCTAGTTGGCACTTCAGCACTGCGTTGTCATCGGTTCCAGGCGAAGGTCCTTCGTCAAATCTGGTAACGGCCTGGATCGGCAGGCTGCAGGAAAACCTCGGATAAACAAAGACACTAAATTAGCGTAGATGCCATTCTTCTTATGATGTAACAAGTACATCAGGATTTGAGGGAAGTGTTCCCGGTTCCGGCTGGCCTAATCTATGCAGCCTAACAATTAATTATCGAAGTCCATAATGTATTATGTGAATGCTAGGTCAAAGAGATGTGTTTTTAGTCTAGCTTTAAACTGACAGACTGTGTCTGCTTCCCGGACAATGGTAGGAAGATTGTTCCAAAGTTTTGGTGCTAAATAGGAAAAGGATCTACCGCCAGCAGTCGATTTAGATATTCTAGGTATTATCAACTGGCCAGATTTTGAGATCACAATAGACGTGCAGGACTATAATGCGTTAAGAGCTCGCTCAAGTACTGGGGAGCTAAACCATTTAGTGCTTTGTAAGTAATCAGCAATATTTTAAAATTTATACGATGTTTAATAGGCAGCCAATGCAGTGTTGACAGAACCGGGCTAATATGGTCATACTTCCTGGTTCTGGTAAGAACTCTAGCGGCTGCGTTTTGGACCAGCTGTAGTTTGTTTAATAAGCGTGCAGGGCAACCACCCAGTAGAGCATTACAATAATCTAGCCTTGAGGTCATGAACGCATGAACTAATTGTTCCACATTTGTCCGTGAGAGCATATGACGTAATTTAGATATATTTTTAAGATGGAAAAATGCTGTTTTACAGATACTAGACACATGACTTTCAAATGAAAGATTGGTATCAAAGAGCACACCCAGGTTCCTAACTGACGATGAAGACTTAACAGAGCAGCCATCAAGTGTTAGACAGTATTCTAGGTTATTAGGTGAGGAAGTTTTTTGTCCAATAATTAGAATCTCTGTTTTTTTCAGAATTTAGTAGTAGGAAATTACTAGTCATCCAATTTTTTATATCAGCTATGCATTCCGTTAATTTTGTCAACTGGTAAGTTTCGTTAGGTTTTGAAGAAATATACAGCTGAGTATCATCAGCATAAAGAATTCCATGTTTCCTAATGATATCTCCTAATGGTAGCATGTACAGAGTGAACAGCAGCGGTCCTAGTACTGAGCCTTGTGGTACGCCATACTGAACTTGTGATCGATAAGACATCTCTTCATTTACTGCTACAAACTGAAAACGGTCAGATAAATATGATTTAAACCATGCTAGTGCAATTCCACTAATGCCAACATAGTTTTCTAGTCTATTTAAAAGAATGTTGTGGTCGATAGTATCAAATGCCGCACTAAGATCGAGTAACACTAATAGAGAGATACAACCACGATCGGATGATAGGAGCAAATCATTTGTGACTTTAATGAGAGCAGTCTCAGTACTATGGTACGGTCTAAATCCTGATTGAAAATCCTCGCAGATATTATTTCTTTCTAAAAAGGTACACATTTGTGAGGATACTGCTTTTTCTAATATCTTTGACAGTAAAGGTAGATTCGAGATCGGCCTGTTATTGACTAATTCTGTATGATCAAGTTGCAGTTTTTTACCAAGTGGTTTAATCATAGCCAGCTTAAAGGTTTCTGGCCTAATCTATGCAGCCTAACAATTAATTATCGAAGTCTATAATGTATTATGTGAATGCTAGGTCAAAGAGATGTGTTTTTAGTCTAGCTTTAAACTGACAGACTGTGTCTGCTTCCCGGACAATGGTAGGAAGATTGTTCCAAAGTTTTGGTTCTAAATAGGAAAAGGATCTACCGCCAGCAGTCGATTTAGATATTCTAGGTATTATCAACTGGCCAGATTTTGAGATCACAATAGACGTGCAGGACTATAATGCGTTAAGAGCTCGCTCAAGTACTGGGGAGCTAAACCATTTAGTGCTTTGTAAGTAATCAGCAATATTTTAAAATTTATACGATGTTTAATAGGCAGCCAATGCAGTGTTGACAGAACCGGGCTAATATGGTCATACTTCCTGGTTCTGGTAAGAACTCTAGCGGCTGCGTTTTGGACCAGCTGTACTTGTTTAATAAGCGTGCAGGGCAACCACCCAGTAGAGCATTACAATAATCTAGCCTTGAGGTCATGAACGCATGAACTAATTGTTCCACATTTGTCCGTGAGAGCATATGACGTAATTTAGATATATTTTTAAGATGGAAAAATGCTGTTTTACAGATACTAGACACATGACTTTCAAATGAAAGATTGGTATCAAAGAGCACACCCAGGTTCCTAACTGACGATGAAGACTTAACAGAGCAGCCATCAAGTGTTAGACAGTATTCTAGGTTATTAGGTGAGGAAGTTTTTTGTCCAATAATTAGAATCTCTGTTTTTCTCAGAATTTAGTAGTAGGAAATTACTAGTCATCCAATTTTTTATATCAGCTATGCAGTCCGTTAATTTTGTGAACTGGTAAGTTTCGTTAGGTTTTGAAGAAATATACAGCTGAGTATCATCAGCATAACAGAATTCCATGTTTCCTAATGATATCTCCTAATGGTAGCATGTACAGAGTGAACAGCAGCAGTCCTAGTACTGAGCCTTGTGGTACGCCATACTGAACTTGTGATCGATAAGACATCTCTTCATTTACTGCTACAAACTGAAAACGGTCAGATAAATATGATTTAAACCATGCTAGTGCAATTCCACTAATGCCAACATAGTTTTCTAGTCTATTTAAAAGAATGTTGTGGTCGATAGTATCAAATGCCGCACTAAGATCGAGTAACACTAATAGAGAGATACAACCACGATCGGATGATAGGAGCAAATCATTTGTGACTTTAATGAGAGCAGTCTCAGTACTATGGTACGGTCTAAATCCTGATTGAAAATCCTCGCAGATATTATTTCTTTCTAAAAAGGTACACATTTGTGAGGATACTGCTTTTTCTAATATCTTTGACAGTAAAGGTAGATTCGAGATCGGCCTGTAATTGACTAATTCTGTATGATCAAGTTGCGGTTTTTTACCAAGTGGTTTAATCATAGCCAGCTTAAAGGTTTTTGGTACGTATCCTAGAGACAGGGCCGTCGCCAAGGGGGGACATTAGGGGGCCGTGCCCCCCCAGATGACACAACGTGCCCCCCTAATCATATGGTCATTGAGCAAACTTACTATCGAGAGCAAAAAAACATATCCACATATTCCATAACGAAATGTCGTCAGCACAGCAGCATTTAGCACATATGTGCACTAATCTCTGTAACTTTAAATAACACATTGTCTTCAGAAATATGAAAATTAGTCGGAGCGTGTGGCTCTGCGCAAGGCTTACCTTCCCCTGGCCACGCGGGCTTGTCAAATTTTCTGATTCATTTGCCTGCTAAAAACAGCCTACTGTTTCCACGTAAAAAAAGGTAATTTTTCTCAGAATTGCGTGATATAAAATCAAAATGGCAAGTTATAAATTCAATTCAATTCAATTCAATTCAAGTTTATTTGTATAGCGCTTTTCACAATACACATTGTCTCAAAGCAGCTTTACAGAAAGTGCATTTCAGAAATGTACAAAGAAAAATACAGTTAGTTAATCATGTATAAATTTAGGCATAACATATCGCCGGTGTTTAGTCGTCTCTTCACAGGCGTCGAGTCGTCTCTCCACCGGCGTTTAGTCGTCTCTCCACCGGCGTTTAGTCGTCTCATCACAGGTGTTGGGGCATCTGAAGTCTTCGTGAGAGGCTGGATACAAACTGGAGCTGACGAACGCTATTTACCTCGGGACTAGCGTCCCGAGATAACAGCAGAAAGACAGATGGGAAATAATTAGCATAGCTGATGTTCATAATATTAATGCATTCGAACTGATTCAGAAGTAGTATAAAAGGTAAGCATTAAGTGAATGCTTGGTTAAAGAGATGCGTCTTTAATCTAGTTTTAAACTGGGACAGCGAGTCTGAGTCTCGAACAATATCAGGAAGGCTATTCCAGAGTTTAGGAGATAAATGTGAGAACGCCCTCCCTCCTTTAGTAGACTTAGATATCCTAGGAACGACCAGAAGCCTCGAATTTTGTGATCTTAAAGAGCGCGATGGATTGTAGGGCGATAGAAGGTCTGTTAAATACACAGGAGCTAAACCATTTAGAGCTTTATAAGTCAATAGTAATACTTTGTAATTGATACGGAACTTAATAGGTAACCAGTGTAGAGATGATAAAATTGGTGTTATATGATCATATTTTCTTGATCTAGTAAGAACTCTAGCGGCTGCATTTTGCACTAACTGTAGCTTGTTTATTGAGGATGCAGGACAACCAGCTAATAAAGCATTACAGTAATCTAGTCTCGAGGTCATGAATGCATGAACTAACTTTTCTGCATCTGAAACAGATAGCATGTTACGTAGCTTAGCAATGTTTCTAAGGTGGAAAAAGGCTGTTCTTGTAACATATGAAATATGATTTTCGAAAGTCAAGTTGCGGTCTAGCATAACACCCAGGTCCTTTACTGTAGTGGATAAAGTAACAGGACATCCTTCTAAATTAAAGTTGTATTGTAAGGGATTTTGTGGGTAGTTTTTTGGACCAATAAGTAATACCTCCGTTTTATCTGAATTTAATAGCAGGAAATTACACGTCATCCAGCATTTTATATCTTTTAGACACTCTGTCAAGTTAGATAAGTTAGTGTTTTCATCTGGTCGTGATGAGATATATAATTGAGTGTCATCAGCATAACAGTGAAAATTAATTCCATGTTTTCTTATAATATTACCAAGTGGCAGCATATATATTGAGAATAGCAGAGGGCCTAGGACAGATCCTTGCGGCACTCCATAGTCTACTGATGTTATCTTTGATTTTTCCCCATTTAAACAGACGAAATGGTAACGGTCTGATAAGTACGATCTAAACCAGCTTAATGCCTGTCCCTGAACACCAGTGTAGTTTTGTAGTCGATCTAAGAGTATTTTATGATCTATAGTGTCGAACGCAGCACTAAGATCAAGTAGAACTAGTATTGAGATACAGCCTTGGTCAGAGGCTAAGAGTAAATCATTTGTAATTTTAACTAGCGCAGTTTCTGTGCTATGATGCGGTCTGAATCCCGACTGAAATTTTTCGTAGATATCATTTTCTTGCAAGAAAGAGTATAATTGAGCGGACACAATTTTTTCTAGTATTTTAGACATAAATGGAAGATTTGAGATGGGTCTGTAATTTGCTAGGTTATTTGGATCTAATTGCGGTTTCTTAATGAGAGGTTTTATTACTGCCAGCTTGAATATTTTTGGAACGTGACCTAAAAATAAAGACGAGTTAATAATATTGAGAAGAGGCTCTTCCACTACAGGTAACACTTCTTTAAGTAGTTTAGTGGGTATTGGATCTAATAAACATGTTGTTGGTTTAGATGCAATGATAAGTTTATTTAGCTCTTCCTGTCCTATAGTTGTAAAGCGGTTTAGTTGTTCTAGAGGGGCCATAATTGAGGCCGAGTCATAAGACACCATAGAGGATTGTACATTTACAATTGTGTTTCGGATGCTTTCTATTTTCTCATTGAAGTAATTCATAAAATCATTACTACTATATTGTAACGGAATATTTTGCTCTGGAGATGTCTGATTATTTGTTAGTCTAGCCACGGTGTTAAATAAAAACCTTGGATTATTTTGGTTATTTTCAATTAGTTTGCGGATATGCTCAGCCCTGGCTGATTTTAGAGCCCTTTTATAACGTGACATACTGTCTTTCCACGCGATTCTGAAGACCTCTAAATTAGTTCGTTTCCATTTACGCTCTAAGTTACGAGTTTCTCTCTTGATAGCATGCGTAGCACTGTTGTACCATGGTGTTTTAGTTTTCTCTCTAACCTTTTTTAATCTAATTGGTGCAACAATATCTAGTGTACTAGAGAAAATGTTGCTCATACTGCTAGTCATTTCCTCTAGTTCATCTGTTTGTTTGGGTTTACTGAGCAGCTGAGATAGATCAGGTAAGCTATTTGAGAATCTTTCTATAGTGGTTGGAAGGATTGTTCTGCCTGGTCTATAACGTGGTGCAACATGACAAATTTCAGCAGTGCGTATTATGCAAGTTACCATGTAATGATCAGTGAGATCGTCACTTTGCGGTATAATATCTATATCGGTTGGATCGGTTCCATATGAAATAATTAAATCTAGTGTATGATTTAGACGATGAGTGGGACCACTGACGTTTTGCTTCACCCCAAAAGAGTTTAATAGATCTGTAAACGCAGCCCCTAACGCATCATTTGTATTATCTACGTGTATGTTAAAGTCGCCAACAATTATTGCTTTATCGACATTGACCAATAGGTCTGAGAGAAAGTCTGCAAAATCTTTTAGGAAATCAGCATATGGCCCTGGAGGTCTATATACGGTAGCCATGGCTAGAGATAATAAGGATTTCTTTCTTACATCTAAGAGCGTAACATTTAGCACAAGTACTTCAAACGAATTAAACCTATGACAAGTTTTCTGAGTAACATTAAGAATATCTCTATAGATTGTTGCAACACCGCCGCCACGACCGATCAGACGGGGCTCATGCTTATAACAGTATCCTGGTGGAGTAGACTCATTTAGACCGAAATAATCATTTGGTTTAAGCCAGGTTTCAGTAAGGCACAGAACATCGAAATTATTATCTGTGACCATTTCATTTACAACAACCGCCTTAGGTGTGAGCGATCTAATGTTTAGAAGACCTAGCTTTAGAAATTGTTTTTGTTCACTGATATTTAGATTTTCTGGTTTAATTACAATAATATTCTTGCTAGATCTTACAGTAGATTTGTTGTTTGGCTTCACTAAGCGAGGAATAGACACAGTTTCTATATAATGTTCTACATTGGTACTTATATCAATTAAGTTGGGACAGCAAAGACTATGATTTGGACTTTGACTTACTAGTCAGATGGTGTGTAGCGTCTTGGAGATGTTGTCCGACAGAACAGCCGCTCCGACTCTGCTGGGGTGCAGACCATCAGGACGGAAGAGCCTAGGTCGCTCCCAAAACAGATTCCAATTATTTACAAAGAGCAGTTTCTGTTCATTACACCATGACATTAACCATTCATTTAAAGCAAATAATCTACTAAACCTTTCTTGTCCAAGTCGGTACGTGGGAAGCGGTCCAGACACGACGATCGTTGCTCTAGGCGATGTGCTGCGTACCGTCTCGATCAGGCTCCTGTAGTCCTTCTTCAGAACCTCCGTCTGCCGCAGCCTGATGTCATTCGTCCCCGCGTGCAGCACGACAGCTCCGACGCGCTCGTCACCGTTCAGGATCTCGGGAACCTGCGCAGCGACATCAAGAACACGAGCACCAGGAAAGCAGTGAGTGCGCACCTTACCTTTACCCGAGGTAGCACGGACATGGCGGACCATGGAAGTGCCGATGATCACGGCGTCGTCCCGTTCCGACTCGCGAAGAGGGGAGAAGCGGTTCCGGGTGGAGATCTCGAAGACCGGGAGGGGGGGAGAGGTTCTTGCTCTGGTCCTGGCTCGTGTCGTGACCCAGGGTGCAGGAGTGATTGAAGGCAGAGATGATCGCGTCCTCCTGGGCAGAGAAACGCACGGAGTAGACGAAGTCGGAGTCAAAGTCACAAAGTTACTAACCACTGACTTGTGAGCATCGGCGCGTGATGTTTCAAGCGCGGATCGCCGATCTCGCAGCTCGGCTTGCTTCTCCAGCAGAACACGAATCTGCTTCTCCACCGACTCCAGCTCCAATCGTACCGAAATCAGCTCGAATGTGTCCTCACCTGCACTCAGAGGTAACGTTAGACACACATCCGATATGTTCGCCATTATAACAGATGAACAGTAAATTAGTAGTAATAGTAATAAGTAAAGCAATCCGATTTTTTTTTTATTTTTTTTTTATAAGGAATAGTATCGAGGATAAGTTCACATGATATAAAAATAGAAAGTGCCTGTTTACAATTGAGTGGTAAAGAAGAAAATCAAGGATTAATGAATCAATTCGATGGAGCTCCAAACACAAACACAGACCGCACGTGCATGTGCTTATGCCCCGTCGATGCAGGCTCTAAGCACAATCAACGTGTGTCTGTACTTTCAGAGAAGCTTTCAGAGAAACGGGTCTAAAGTGAGACGCTCGAGGCCACGCGTGAAATGCTAGCGGGCTAAAGGCTAGTAGCCGAGATTCGGAAAGTTGGATCTAAGTAGCGATATCAAAGCAATCCGATTGTTTTTTATAAGGAATAGTATCGAGGATAAGTTCACATGATATAAAAATAGAAAGTGCCTGTTTATAATTGAGTGGTAAAGAAGAAAATCAAGGATTAATGAATCAAATCGACGGAGCTCCAAACACAAACACAGACCGCACGCGCATGCGCAGCATGTGTCTAACGTCTCCCAAATCTACTTTTCCTATAAAGTCAGAGCTGAGTGATATACAGTCACATTTGCGTGTTATAAAGTCAGAATTGTGAGAAAAACTCTGAAATTGAGAGAAATCCATGTGAGAATTGTGAGATAAAAAGTCGCAATTATCTTTTAATTTTTTTAATTCCGTGGCGAAAACAAGCTTCCATATACTTCCGATTGCTTTTAGAGGTAAAAAAAACTGTCCAAATGCTGGTCTAGGATCAGTTTTCTCCGTAATAAAAGAATATTGGCTAAACTCCGGTGTTTTGAGCGGTGAGGATTACGCGCGTGCAAATCCTCTCGTTATAATAAGCAGTTAGGCTATGTAAATAAGGCATTATTGTGTATCAGCTTTACTGATAGCTTAGGAACTTTGTGAGATCGCGATGAAGTTGTATAACCGCTTTTTAAAGATGATAAAATAGGCGCTTGCTGCCATGCCAAATCCTGCATATAGCTATAAATGTTATTAAAGGGGAAGCGCATATCCTCGTGGTTTTGGTTCACCCTCCGCCTATGATCAGAAACATAATATTTTGTGTTTTGGTGTTGTTTAAATATAGAATTTGGTCTATTTCAGTTATATTAGACTAAATAGGGGATGTTATTGTTTTTGTGACTGTCTGTTTTGTAGATCATAAAAAGTGTGCCCCCCCATGAAAATGAAATGCCCCCCCATTCTATATGTTCTGGCGACGGCCCTGCCTAGAGACAGAGATGAATTAATTCAATTCAATTCAATTCAATTCAAGTTTATTTGTATAGCGCTTTTCACAATACACATTGTCTCAAAGCAGCTTTACAGAAAGTGCATTTCAGAAATGTACAAAGAAAAATACAGTTAGTTAATCATGTATAAATTTAGGCATAACATATCGCCGGTGTTTAGTCGTCTCTTCACAGGCGTCGAGTCGTCTCTCCACAGGCGTTTAGTCGTCTCATCACAGGTGTTGGGGCATCTGAAGTCTCCATGAGAGGCTGGATACAATTAATGATATTGAGAAGAGGATCTATGACCTCTGGAAGCATCTCTTTCAATAGTTTAGTCGGTATAGTAGGGCTGTGCTCAGAATATCGATACTGCGATACATCGTCATGAACTCCTGGCGATGCGCGTATCGATACAGCAGCTGCCGTATCGATACTGTTGTGCTTTTGAATGTAGCCAAGATCAGGGCTCAAATTTCTGCGCGGCAGGCTATTGCCACGTTTTGATGTATTTAGTTATGTTTTGAGATCTTGTTTTCCCCTGTCTTGTGTGATTTTTGGTTTAGTCCTGTTAGTTTTCCCGCTCCTCGTTTGTGTCCAATTTTATGCACCTGTTTTCAGTTAATTATCTTGTTTGGTTCAGTTCTTTTAAGCCCTGTGTTTTCCCTCAGTGTTTGTCGATCGTCGTCTACGTATGGTTGTGTGTTTCCAGATTTCCTGGAGTTTTGTTCCTGTTTAAGTTTGGAAAGTTTTCATTTTGTAATTAAAAACTATTATATGGAAATTCCGTGTCCTCGTCTTCAGCACCTGCACAAACCCTGACAGAACGATCGACCGTACAAAAAAAAACCCCCCGAAGATGAGCCAAAGAAGATGTCACCGGAAGAAAAAGGTGAAACCTATTAAAATACCTATCATCTTTCAAAAGTAGCTCCCACTCGAAGAATATGCGGGTCTTTACTTAGACCTTTATGATGACATGTCGTTGGAGGAAGGGGAGCTTACACAGAGTTTCTGGGGCGGATTGAAAGACCCTCTGGCCCAGCTACTTCTGGTAGAGAGTCTCGACCAGTCTTTCCTAGAGTTCGTGGATCACACGCTATGGGTATGTGGATCGAAATACGTGGTGGAAGATCTCCCACTCCAACCAGTGCCAAGCCCGCCAGCCCCTGAGCCCATCACCTGCACGCCAGCCCCTGAGCCCATCACCTGCACACCAACGCCTGAGCCCATCGCCTGCCCGCCAGAGCCTGCACACCGCATCAGCCCTGCCGCCAGATCAGTCCCTGGACTTCCCCGGCTGATATCCGGTATGACTGATCCCCCACTGATATCGGTGCGATTGGCCAAAAAGATGGCTGCCGAGGCTGGGGTTCAAGTCAGCCACATCCAGCCAGAGACCGTCCAGCCAGAGACCGTCCAGCCAGAGACCGTCCAGCCAGAGACCGTCCAGCCAGAGGCCGTCCAGCCAGAGACCGTTGCCTGCCCACCAGAGTATGAATCCAGCCCCAAGCTCCCTGATGTGCTGGCCCCGTCCAGTTCCGAGTCCCCTGATGTGCTGGTCCCGTCCAGTTCCGAGTCCCCTGATGTGCTGGCCCCGTCCAGTTCCGAGTCCCCTGATGTGCTGGTCCCGTCCAGTTCCGAGTCCCCTGATGTGCTGGTCCCGTCCAGTTCCGAGTCCCATGAAGCGCCAGAGCCCGTTGACCCAGCGCCAGAGCCAGAGCCAGAGCCCGTTGACCCAGCGCCAGAGCCAGAGCCAGAGCCCGTTGACCCAGCGCCAGAGCCAGAGCCCGTTGACCCAGCGCCAGAGCCAGAGCCCGTTGACCCAGCGCCAGAGCCAGAGCCCGTTGACCCAGCGCCAGAGCCAGAGCCCGTTGACCCAGAGCCAGAGCCAGAGCCCGTTGACCCAGCACCAGAGCCTGTTGACCCAGCGCCAGAGCCCATTGATGTCAAGTCAGTTCCCGATCCTGAGCCTGTCCTCCCCAAGAAAATTTTGGGGGGGCGCTATACGCCTTCGCCGTGGCCGGCCAAAGACCCACGGAGGCCTGAAAAAAGTTCACCACCACGGCCACCTGATGGGTCTTCACCACCATGGCCACCCGAAGGGTCCTCACCGCCATGGCCACCCGAAGGGTCCTCACCGCCATGGCCACCCGAAGGGTCCTCACCGCCGTGGCCGGCCAAAGACCCACGGAGGCCTGAAAAAAGTTCACCACCACGGCCACCTGATGGGTCTTCACCACCATGGCCACCCGAAGGGTCCTCACCGCCATGGCCACCCGAAGGGTCCTCACCGCCATGGCCACCCGAAGGGTCCTCACCGCCATGGCCACCCGAAGGGTCCTCACCGCCATGGCCACCTGAAGAGCCTGCACCGCCATGGCCACCCGAGGGGTCCTCACCGCCATGGCCACCCGAGGGTCCCACAGCTCCGCCCTGGACGCCCGAGGGTCCCGCAGCTCCACCATGGCCACGCCCACAGCCTGCACCGCCGTGGCCACGCCCACATCCTGCACCGCCGTGGCCACGCCCACAGCCTGCACCGCCGTGGCAACGCCCACAGCCTGCACCGTCGTGGCCACGCCCACAGCCTGCACCGTCGTGGCCACGCCCACAGCCTGCTCCGCCGTGGCCACGCCCACAGCCTGCACCGCCATGGCCACGCCCACAGCCTGCTCCGCCGTGGCCACGCCCACAGCCTGCACCGCCGTGGCCACGCCCACAGCCTGCTCCGCCCTGGCCACGCCCACAGCCTGCTCCGCCCTGGAGGCTTCCCGGACCTGCACCATGCCCTCGTCAGCCTCCAGGGCGCCCACCCTCCCACCCCTTTGGATGTTATACGGCGCGAGGACGCGCCTTCGGGGAGGGGGGAGGTACTGTCACGTTTTGATGTATTTAGTTATGTTTTGAGATCTTGTTTTCCCCTGTCTTGTGTGATTTTTGGTTTAGTCCTGTTAGTTTTCCCGCTCCTCGTTTGTGTCCAATTTTATGCACCTGTTTTCAGTTAATTATCTTGTTTGGTTCAGTTCTTTTAAGCCCTGTGTTTTCCCTCAGTGTTTGTCGATCGTCGTCTACGTATGGTTGTGTGTTTCCTGATTTCCTGGAGTTTTGTTCCTGTTTAAGTTTGGAAAGTTTTCATTTTGTAATTAAAAACTATTATATGGAAATTCCGTGTAGAGACCTGCGCGGGACGGATTTTTCCGTCCCGCACCCGCCCGCTCCCGCAAGATTTTGTCCCGCTCCCGCCCGCTCCCGCAAAAATATATTGTTATTTTCTCCCGCTCCCGCCCGCGACAATCAAGTTTCGTCCCGCTCCCGCCCGCAAAATCCCGCCTAGTTTTTTATTTTTAGGAATAGCATGTCGTTCACTGATGAGGGCTTCAGATTAATCCGTCTCTGCTCCAGTATGCGAGCGACCGCAAATACTGAAAGCCCTCTACGATGCTGTGCTGGAACTTGGAAGCTTGCACATTTTTCTGTTACATCTTTTAGTGCACTTGACACTTTCGACTGACTTGCCGTAAACGTCAGGGAAGTTTGCCTTTCAAAACGGTGCACACATGACACTTCAGACCTGAAGTTACAGACTTACGTGAGTATTTTGTTGCATTTGTAACAGCTCGCAAAAGGACGGTGCTTTCCATTGCTGTCGCATTGGCCTACTAGGCTACTAAAACATTTACAAATATCAGACTTTTTCTTTGTTTGGTTTTGTAGTTTTGCATGTTCCTTTCTTTAATAATAATATCTGTAGCACTAAACAATCCACCTGTCATGTGGTGCAGACATTGCCTCTGTGTGGTAGGTTTGGCTGTTCTGCTGCGCCTATGAATGAACCACGCGAGAGTTAGCTTCCGACCTTGCGCCAGTAAATCGTTTTCATTTTAGTTATCCTTGTTGCTTGTGCATTAGATAAATAACGGTTTATTTGTTTCTAGTTGTTTTATTTCCCGCGGTAGTCCCGCGGGAGTGCAGGTCTCAGCTTTACACTCATATTTAATTTGCGGGAGTGCAGCGAATCCTCCCTCCCGCCCGCACCCGCAAGTGCACCTCATCATCCCGCCCGCTCCCGCAATGACCTTTCAAAATTTGTCCCGCGCCGCACTGTTTTGCGTCGCGACCCGCGGGTCCCGCGGGACTCCCGCGGGAGTGCAGACCTCTAATTCCGTGTCCTCGTCTTCAGCACCTGCACAAACCCTGACAGCTATTGCGCATAATTTTAATCATTCCCGCAACATTGATTCACTTTAGCATGTAGGTTCGGTTGTATTAGTAAATGAATCCACACAGATTATAAATCAAATCAGTCATTTTAAAACTTTCTGCGTGACGCAATATCACAAACAGCGTGAGTTCAATGGTGCTGCGTCTTCTCTCTCTCGCCTCTCAAAGGGCTGCTCAAGGCAAGCGTCAAGCGCTGCAGCCGGTAAAACTACACGCTCGCGTTCAGGAGTCGAGACACTATTCACTTGCATATTCGGGCCAGCATTGCATCGTGAATAAAGTGTACCATTTGCACGTCTTTTTAAACTATTCAGTAGCCTACTTGCGCGCGCTCTCTGGGAGTTATTTTTCTCTGCGTGCATACATAGACTAATAAAGCCGCCCAGCTTGCGAGATTATAATCGCTTTAACAGACTAAAACACGCAAAATGATGTCAAAAATTTCGGTCTCAGTAAGTATCCTCTAAACACAGTTGGTTATGTCTTAAATAAGCATAAAAGTTTTTAACAGAATCGGCAATTCCCCGGTTGTAGTTAAGTGAGATATTCTGCTGTCACTCTCTTACCCAGCCCTACGGTATAGGGTCTAACATACATGTTGTTGATTTAGATGATTTAACGAGTTTGCAAAATTCTTCCCTCCTATAGCAACAAATGAATCAAGTTTTTCATCATGGAGACTACACTGCACTGTCTGATGTGATACTGTAGTAGACGTTTGCATAATTATAATTTTTTCCCTGATATTATCGATCTTATAAGTGAAGAAATTTATAAAGTCATTACTGCTGTGTTTCTTGGAAACATCTGAGCTTGAAGCTTTCTTTTTTGTTAGTTTAGCCACTGTTTCAAATAAATACCTAGGATTATTTTTATTTTCTTCTAATAGGTTTGAAAAATAATCAGATCTAGCATCTTTTAAAGCCTCTCTGTAAGCAATCAAGCTCTCCTTCCACGCAATCCGAAAAACCTCTAGTTTTGTTTTCTTCCAGTTGCGCTCCATTTTTCTGGCTGCTCTCTTAAGGGCCTGGGTGTGCTCGTTGTACCACGGCGTTGGACTATTTTCTTTAATCTTCTTTAAGCGCAGCGGAGCAACTGTGTCTAAAGTGCTGGAAAAGAGAGAGTTAAACGTTTCTGTTGCAATATCAAGTTCTTCTAAGCTATCCGGGATGCTGAGATGATGAAACTGATTAGGAAGATTATTGATAAAGCAATCTTTAGTGGCAGACGTGATAGGTCTAACATATTTATAACATGGAGTCGGCTTTGCAGCCTTGGCTAAATGTAATTTACACGAGACTAGATAATGATCTGAGATGTCGTCGCTCTGCTGCAGAATTTCAATGGCATCAACATCTATTCCATGTGATAATATTAGATCTAGAGTATGATTACGACAATGAGTAGGTCCTGACACGTGTTGTCTAACTCCAATAGAGTTTACAATGTCTTTAAATGCCAATCCCAATGCATCTTTTTCATTATCTACATGTATATTAAAATCACCAACAATTAGGACTTTATCTGCAGTCAATATTAATTCTGATAGAAAGTCAGCAAATTCTTTGATAAAATCTTTTTGGTTCCCTGGTGGCCTGTATACAGTAGCCAGCAGAATTCTCAAACGTGATTTATCGTTTACACTATATATATTTACATTAAGCACCAACACTTCAAAAGAAGTATATTTAAAACTAGATTTCTTAGTGGTTTTGAAAATATTACTATAAATTACAGCAACACCTCCCCCTTTGCCTTTCGGACGAGGCTCATGTTTATAACAGTAATCTTGCGGGGTGGACTCATTTAAAGTAATGTAATCGTTTGGTTTTAGCCAGGTTTCTGTCAAACACAGCACATCTAGGTTATAATCTGAAATCATATCATTAACTATGAGCGCTTTTGAAGTAAGGGATCGAATATTTAGCAACCCAAGCTTTATCATTTGCTCATCTGTATTATATTTGTTTTTTATTTGTTGAACATCAATTAAATTTTTGACCTTAGAAAGGTTTGGACGTTTTTTGGATTTCCAAATTCGGGGAACAGACACAGTTTCTATATGATGATATCTAGGTGAAAGAGTCTCTATGTGATGAGATTTATCTGACCTTGGTGACGCGAGGCCGCTAGCAGACGGTCGGTTTAGCCAGTCTGTCTGCTTCCTGACCTGAGCCCCAGATTGTCATGTTTTATCTCTAAGACTATGAGCCAAATTACTAGAGAGAAGAGCAGCACCATCCCAGGAGGGATGAATACCATCTCTTTTCAACAGGTCAGGTTTGTCCCAAAAACTTTTCCAATTGTCTATGAATTCTATATTATTTTGCGGACACCACTTAGACAACCAACCATTGAGTGAACACAATCTACTAACTATCTTATCACTCCTTCGAACAGGAAGGGGGCCAGATTAAATTACAGTGCCTGACATCGTTCTTGCGAGTTCAAACACCTCTTTAATATTAATTTTGGTGATCTCCGACTGGCGAAGTCGAACATCATTAGTGCGACGTGAATAACAATCTTAGAAAATTTACGATTAGCATCAGCCAGCACTTTTAAATTTGCTTTGATGTCAGGCGCTCTGGCTCCCGGCAAACATGTGACTATGGTGGCTGGTGCCTCTATTTTCACGTTCCGTGTAATAGAATCGCCAATTACCAGGGCACAATCAACAGCATTCTCAGTGAGTGTTTCACTGAGAGGGGCAAATCGATTTGTTATGGTAATCGTAACGGAAGAGTGGTTTTTTGATCCGCGACTAGAGCGATCTCTCACACTCACCCATCTGCCTGGCTGCACAGGCAATAACTCAGCCGGAACCGAATCATGTAAATGGTTCACTATGCTAGGCGCATCCAAAGTAGTATCTAAGGCTCGAGCACACTTAATGTCCTCAATTAAAGTTTGGATGCGTGTCTCTAATTCTGAAATCTCCGTCAGCCTGACTGTCTCCTTGCATTTATCACATATAAACCCTATGCCGACGGGGAAGGCTATAGTAAACATATGGCATGAGGTGCAGGTGACAATAACAGGACAAGAAATTACTTACCGTGTTTGTTGACTGATTCTTACTCACCTGGGCTTGATATGAACTCAGATGCGCGGGCGCGCACAAGAAAAATAAATAAATAACTGAGTGTGACATACTGGCTCGACACAGGATGCAATAGCAAATAACGCTTTATTAAAGATAGAACAAACAGGTAAGTCAGATAAAGCTCCACAGGGGTCGAGACGGCACAACACAGATGGACGGTGACGCAGGGACCCAGGGGAGCCGGTGGTGCAGGTGCTGGTGATGATCCTCTGTGAAGGTGCTAGGTACTCCCGTGGTGAGTGTCCGTGATAACGTGAGGAAGTCCAGTGAAGACAATCCAGAAACACGAAACGATACACAATCCACACCGGGAACGACAGCACGACGAACAGGTAATCCACTCAGCCACAAAGACACGAAGAACAGGAATCCACTGGAGACGCGAAGGCACGAGGAACAGGAACACACCGGAGACGAACAATGATCTGACAACATGAGACATCAGTTACTGAACATATAAAGCCACATACAAAGTGAAACCAGCTGGCGCTGCTGATCAGAGAGATCAGTGACCACGCCCACACTAAAACACACACACACAGCACGTGAGACGAGAGAGAGAAAGTCAATTGATCAAAAGTGACAGTACCCCCTCCCCTAGGGATGCCTCCTGGCGTCCCCAGGACTCCTTACCTGTCGATTGTAATCATCGATCAGAGAGTGATCCAGGATGTCTCTAGCAGGCACCCAACTTCTCTCCTCCGGACCGTAACCCTCCCAGTCCACCAGGTATTGAAATCCGCGTCCCCTCCTCCTCGAGTCCAGAATACGATTTACCGAATAGGTTGGTTCCCCGTCTACGAGACGCGGCGGTTGGGGAATCGGGACTGGCGGATTAATGCGTGCGTAAAACACCGGTTTTATTTTGGAGACATGGAAGGCGGGATGAATTCTCCTGTACGCTGGAGGAAGTTTGAGGCGGACTGTCACCGGACTAATGATCTTGGTGACAGGGAACGGGCCAATGAATTTGGGGGCAAGCTTATTAGATATGGATCGGAGAGGAATGTTCTTAGTAGAAAGCCACACTTTTTGACCCACGACGTATACGGGAGGCTTTGACCTGTGGCGATCGGCCTTAGCCTTGGTGCGCTTCCCCGCCTGGAGGAGAGTCTCACGGGCTCTATTCCAGGTGTGGTGGCACCTCTGGACAAACGCATGAGGGGAGGGGACCGCAACTTCGGATTCCATACTAGGAAAAACTGGTGGCTGGTAACCTAAACTACATTCAAACGGCGAGAGACCCGTGGATGACACAGGCAAAGAATTGTGGGCGTACTCCACCATCGAGAGTTGCTGGCTCCAGGAGGAAGGATTCTTGGAAACCAAACATCGCAACACTCTCTCCAAGTCCTGGTTGGCTCTCTCGGTTTGTCCATTGCTCTGGGGATGAAACCCCGAAGATAGACTGACAGTCGCTCCCAGTAATCTACAGAACTCCTGCCAAAATTTGGACACAAACTGGGGACCCCTGTCAGAGACCACGTCTGTCGGGAGGCCATGAAGTCGAAAGACGTGATCTATGACAGTTACCGCTGTCTCCTTGGCTGAGGGCAATTTGGGCAAGGGAATGAAATGAGCCGCCTTCGAGAACCGGTCCACGACAGTCAAAACGACTGTCTTGCCCTGGGAGGGCGGGAGGGCAGTAACAAAATCTAGAGCGATGTGGGACCAGGGTCTCGAAGGGACTGACAACGGTTGGAGTAACCCATCTGGGGGTCGATTGGAAGTCTTACCAGTGGCGCAAACCGAGCAAGCCAATACAAAATTGCGGATGTCACGAGCCATCATGGGCCACCAGAATCGTTGTCTTACCAAAAAACTGGTGCGGTTAACTCCTGGATGACACGCTATGCTGGAAGAATGTCCCCACTGAATAACTTCGGACCGATTTCCCTCTGGCACGAATAAACGGTTCGGTGGGCACTCGGGCGGAGGCGTTACCCCTTCTAAGGCCGTCATGACCCTCGATTCGATCTCCCACCTGAGAGCGGAGACGACTATAGTCTCTGGTAAAATACGCTCGGGAGTAGACGGGCGTTCGGTCTGATCAAAAATACGAGATAATGAGTCGGGTTTGATGTTCTTGGAACCCGGGCGGTACGAGAGAGAAAAGTCAAAACGTCCGAAAAACAGTGCCCACCGAGCCTGCCTAGAGTTGAGTCTTTTAGCAGTTCTAATGTATTCTAGGTTCTTCCAAACAATAAAAGGTACCCCTGACCCTTCTAACCAGTGACGCCATTCCTCCAGCGCTAACTTGACTGCCAACAACTCTCTGTTACCTATGTCATAATTGCGTTCGGCTGGGGATAAGCGATGGGACAAAAACGCGCAAGGATGCATCTTGTCGTCTGAGGAAGAGCGTTGGGAAAGAACTGCTCCTACCCCCACCTCTGACGCGTCGACCTCCACCACGAACTGACGTGAAGGATCAGGGGCGACCAGAATGGGAGCTGAAACTGTTATGTGGTAGGATGGAGAACCCAGGCGCAGACAGCAGATGCAATTTAACACAGGATTTATTGACACAAACAGGAAAACAAAACCCACGAGGGGGCAAAACAGGACGGGAACAGGAATGACTAAACTAGACTAAGACTTGACTAACAACTAAGACAGAAACAAACACTTCTTTAGACAGAACTCTCAATAGATTACTCAAGGCAAGACTCACACAACGTATGACAATGAATCGCACATGACAGAAAATACACAGGGGTTAAATAGGAAACACTAATGACGAGGACAGGTGAAAATGACTAGACAATAATCACAAGACGAGGATAACAAGGGGGCGGGGTAACGTAACGAGACACCACAAGCACATGGCCAAACAATCGGCCATGCGCTTGTACACAAAACATGATTCTGTCATGATCCTGCCTCACGACTAGGAAAATCAAGGATATAAAGGCAGAATCATGACAGAACCCCCACCTTAAGGAGCGGCTACCAGACGCTCCTCAAGGGGACATTAAACACGGGACATGACAGACTGTGACAAAGACAAGAACCAACAAAACATGGAAAACACTAACAACGGTAAACACGAATAAACCACAACAGGGTTGGGGTGAAACATCAAATACAACATACAAGGCAAGGGGGGTGGAGGAAACACAGAGTTCAAGAGGGGAGGTCCAGGGTGGATGGGAGGACTGGGGGTCTTGGGTCTTCGGGACGAGGGCTGAGGACGGGGAATCCGGGGGGACTTGGCTGGAGACACATGAGGAGAAGACTTAGGCGAAACAGTCCGGGGCTTCATGGTGACAGGGGAAACAGTCCGGGGACAAATGGATACAGGGACGAAAGGGGAAACAGTCCGGGGACTCGTGGAGACAGGGACAAAGGGTGAAACAGTCCGGGGACTCGTGGAGACAGGGACAAAGGGAGAAACAGTCCGGGGGCTGGTGGAGACAGGGACAAACGGGGGAAACAGTCCGGGACGCAGCAGCAACAGATTCAAACACAGGGGACACAGAGGACATGGAGGAAACGGGACTCATGACGGGGGACGTGGCAGGCGAAGGAACAGGACTGGGTGCTGCGCTCCTTGCGGCAGGCGTGTGTGCTGCGCTCTCGGTGACAGGCGTGGGTGCTGCGCTCACAGTGACAGGCGTGGGTGCCGCGCTCACAGTGACAGGCGTGGGTGCTGCGCTCACAGTGACAGGCGTGGGTGCTGCGCTCACAGTGACAGGCGTGGGTGCTGCGCTCACAGTGACAGGCGTGGGTGCTGCGCTCACAGTGACAGGCGTGGGTGCTGCGCTCACAGTGACAGGCGTGGGTGCTGTGCTCACAGTGACAGGCGTGGGTGCGGAGGACAAGGCAGGACAGACAGGGGGTTCTAGTATCTTGACAAGACGGGACAGGTATTCCGACAAGGTGTTGGCCGCTAAGATGACAGGCATCTCCTGACGCGCCGAAACAGCCTGCAGGACATCCTTAGCGGCTAGATCGGCCGCAACTCTCTCTGCAGAACCTGGGACGGCGCTTGCTGGAGCGGGCTCATGGACAGCGCTTGCTGGAGCGGGCTCATGGACAGCGCTTGCTGGAGCGGGCTCATGGAGAGCGCTTGCTGGAGCGGGCTCACGGATGGCGCTTGCTGGAGCGGGCTCATGGACGGCGCTTGCTGCAGCGAGCTCTGTGACGGCGCTGACAGCAGCGGGCTCTGTGACGGCACTGACAGCAGCGGGCTCTGTGACGGCACTGACTGCAGCGGGCGCGTGCTCTAGGACAGGCAGGGGTGAAGGACGAGAAGCTCCCCTCCTCCTCCTCTTCTTCCTTGGACGAGGTGCAGAGATTGTGGCCAGACTGGGGACTGGAGAGGAAGGTGAAGCAGAAACCGTTACAGGAATGGGGGAACTCACAGCAGGCGAGGAGGATTCCGGGCAGGAAGACTCCGATGCTGACTCCCACGACAGGTGCCTTCCACGCTTCCCGTGAAGACTGATGGACGTGGAAGGTGTCCCTGGAGTCACGGCAGGACTGGCCTGGTTCCCCTGCGAGACAACGGCCAAAACACTACCCTCCGGGATTACAGGCAGACAGGCAGAGGGTGGAGATCCCGAGGAAGAAGTCTGCGGACCCTCCTGGGAGAAATGATCCCAGAGTAGGGCATAATTCTTCAATATCCACTCCCCCTGGGACGGGACTGGACAGTTGACCCTCTCTCGGTCGGTGGGAGTCGACAACCACCATTGTTCCGGTCGTAGCCGGAGCGACATGCGGTCTGCTGGGTTCTGTTGTTGGCGATTCATTCTGTTATGTGGTAGGATGGAGAACCCAGGCGCAGACAGCAGATGCAATTTAACACAGGATTTATTGACACAAACAGGAAAACAAAACCCACGAGGGGGCAAAACAGGACGGGAACAGGAATGACTAAACTAGACTAAGACTTGACTAACAACTAAGACAGAAACAAACACTTCTTTAGACAGAACTCTCAATAGATTACTCAAGGCAAGACTCACACAACGTATGACAATGAATCGCACATGACAGAAAATACACAGGGGTTAAATAGGAAACACTAATGACGAGGACAGGTGAAAATGACTAGACAATAATCACAAGACGAGGATAACAAGGGGGCGGGGTAACGTAACGAGACACCACAAGCACATGGCCAAACAATCGGCCATGCGCTTGTACACAAAACATGATTCTGTCATGATCCTGCCTCACGACTAGGAAAATCAAGGATATAAAGGCAGAATCATGACAGAAACGAAGCGGCTCTTGAGTTTAACGAATACAGCCTCGGCTGTATCGGACCACCTGAACGTCGTTCTGGGGGAGGTCAAGGCAGTCAGAGGTGCGGCTAGTTGGCTATAGTTGCGAATAAAACGCAGATAAAAATTGGCAAACCCCAGAAACCTCAGTAGGGCCTTACGGGAATCTGGACTTGGCCAATCTATCACAGCCTTAACCTTGTCAGGATCCATGCGCATTCCCTCAGACGAGACGATGTGACCTAGGAAAGGAACGGACTGTGCATGAAAAACGCATTTCTCCGCCTTGACAAAAAGCCCATTCTCTAGCAACCTCCGAAGCACTCGTCTGACGTGCTGAACGTGTTCCTGGAGAGAAGATGAAAAAATCAATATGTCATCCAGGTAAACATATATGAACTGGTAAACCATATCTCTCAGCACGTCATTGACGAGTGCCTGGAAGACCGCCGGGGAGTTGGACAGCCCGAACGGCATGACCAAATATTCAAAGTGCCCCCTGGGGGTATTAAATGCAGTCTTTCACTCATCGCCCCTCCTTATGCGGACCAAATGATAAGCGTTACGTAAATCCAATTTTGTGAAGATGGAAGCTCCCTGCAACCTCTCGAAGGCTGAAGACATCAACGGCAAAGGATAAGTGTTCTTTACCGTGATGTTGTTCAACCCCCGGTAATCAATACAAGGTCGCAAGGATCCATCCTTTTTCCCCACAAAAAAGAACCCCGCCCCCGCTGGAGATGAGGAAGGGCGAATGAACTTGGATGCTAGAGAATCAGAAATATATTTCTCCATAGCCTCCCTCTCTGGTGCAGAAAGTGAATATAACTTGCCTTTGGGCGGAGACTCACCTGGCACTAAGTCTATGGCACAGTCGTAAGGACGATGCAGAGGTAGAGAAGCAGCACGAGACTTACTGAACACTTCTCTCAGATCCTGGTACTCCTCGGGCACGTTAGACAAATTCACTTCCTCCTCCTGGAACACAGAAACAAGGACAGACGAACACGCAGATACAAGACAAGACTCATGACACTTATTACTCCACGCAGCCACAGAATTCTGTCCCCAATTGATTCTGGGATTGTGGAGTGTAAGCCAGGGGTGCCCGAGTACCACTGTTGCAATGGGTGAGTCCATGAGGAAGAATGTGATGGTTTCAGTGTGGTTGCCCGATGTAGTGAGCGTGATAGGTTCAGAAACGTGAGAAATGTTAGGAAGTTCTTGACCATTGAGGGCGTTGACGGATATCTTGTGATTGAGGGGAGAAACAGGGATAAGAAGTTGCTTAGCGAGTCTAATGTCCAGAAAATTACCTTCTGCCCCAGAGTCCAGTAAAGCCTTGGTGTCGTGGAAGTGAGTAGCCCACCTGAGCCTTACCGGAAGGAGAGTAGATGATGAGGTCTTCTCGGCGGAGTAGCCTCACTGTTA